>OX328131.1:77689229-77846011 GCA_946811695.1 Gonocerus acuteangulatus
TATTGTAAGACCTCGCATACACAACACTCCGGAAGAAAACTAATACTCATCAAGATGAATAAACAGAAATTTGAAATTCTGCGTATTTATTAAGTACTGTAATACCTCGCATACACAACACTCCGGAAGAAAACTAATACTCATCAAGATGAATAAACAGAAATTTGAAATTCTGCGTATTTATTAAGTACTGTAATACCTCGCATACACAACACTCCGGAAGAAAACTAATACTCATCAAGATGAATAAACAGAAATTTGAAATTCTGCGTATTTATTAAGTACTGTAATACCTCGCATACACAACACTCCGGAAGAAAACTAATACTCATCAAGATGAATAAACAGAAATTTGAAATTCTGCGTATTTATTAAGTACTGTAATACCTCGCATACACAACACTCTGGAAGAAAACTAATACTCATCAAGATGAATAAACAGAAATTTGAAATTCTGCGTATTTATTAAGTACTGTAATACCTCGCATACACAACACTCCGGAAGAAAACTAATACTCATCAAGATGAATAAACAGAAATTTGAAATTCTGCGTATTTATTAAGTACTGTAATACCTCGCATACACAACACTCCGGAAGAAAACTAATTACAAAAGTAGTAATAGATTTACCTCTTAATTAAAAAAGTAGAACTATTCTTTTATTTTATTTTTTTCTTTTATTTTTATAGGTAATTTTAAGCAAATTATTCAGTTATTATTAGTTATGCAGTTCCTGCGTGACGGACTTTTTTTTGTTGGGCACGATTTATATCGGTTTTCATTACAATATTAAAAACATTTTGACTAAATGGGGCATATTAATAATTTATGAACACATACTCCTTTCAGGTGGACTGATTTTCCTGATTAACCATTTGTCATGGGAATTTTAATATATATATATATATATATATATATATATATATATATATATATATATATGTATATATATATATATATACATATATATATATATATATATATACATATATATATATATATATATATATATATATATATATGTATCTATGTATATATATATATATATATATATATATATATATATATATATGTATCTATGTATGTATATATATATATATATATATATATATATATATATAATATTAGTGAAATACCAGATCTATGATAAAAGACCACAATGTATATTATTTTACCATGAGAAATGGACTGATAAGAGCCTATTGATAACGAGGTTGGACAATGTTGACGATGTATCTTGTACAGAAATAAAAAATGAGATCT
This sequence comes from Gonocerus acuteangulatus, assembly GCA_946811695.1. Taxonomy (NCBI): domain Eukaryota; kingdom Metazoa; phylum Arthropoda; class Insecta; order Hemiptera; family Coreidae; genus Gonocerus; species Gonocerus acuteangulatus. Next base: position 77,690,494 of record OX328131.1, read on the forward strand.
GTCCACGGAAGAAGGCGATAAAACTTCAACGGCGGCATTGGTCTTAGACGTTATCAGCAACACGTGCAAGAATTCTGATAAGAGCAATAAGATCACGTGTCTGCTTAGTCAGGCATTCTCTAAAATTGTCTCCCTGGCAAATGTCCGGTCCTTTCCAAACCGTTATCCCGCTCTATGTTTCCACCAGTTTTAATATTTCAAGAAGAAGTCCATTTCATTCGGGGTAGTTATCACATCAACCTTTGGACCCCCAAGGCTAACACAGGGATATTTGATATCATAATGTGAACTCCCTAAAAATCTAAAGATATAATAAGTATTGAGCACGTGTTCAAGGACTGCTTACTATCTAGGCGCACGGTAGTGCGCCAGACCAAGTTCCGGCCTAAGCATACTGTGTGTATATTACAGGAGGTATTAGAGCCGATTTTTACTCTCTCATAACTTTCAACCACGTAAAGATAAAGTTATGAAATTTTACACAGGTATTATACTACTGGATGTGAGTAAAACTGGAAATTTTCATAATTCTACATCGAATAGTTTCTGAGATATAAGCGATCGAAAATCGGGATTTATAGGTCTCACTCACTCACTCACTGACTCATCAAAATTATTAGGCACTTCCCATGATGCTAGAGACTTGAAATTTTGCATGAAGATAGATATGAAGACGTTATTAAAGGGAAAAATCGAAAAATCGCGAAAAGTTGTGTTTGACTCCGCTTCCGGGGGGGGGGGCGTGCCAGTTTTGTACTTCCTTCGGAAACCCATCATTCCGCCCGAAACCCATGATGTGGGGTAACAAATGAATTGCCTCGGTATGAAGAACCTATATTTGATGTTTTAAGAAACAATTAGACGCATATATAGGCTCGGTAAAAATCTTATACCAGCTGTCTGTCCGTATGTTTGTTCCTCTTAAAAATCCATACCGTTTGACCGATTTTGACCAAACTTGGGACACAGATGGATCTTGATACGGGGAGAATCATAGGCTAGGTTAAATTGTCTATCAGCTGTCTGTCTGTCTGTTTGTTCCTTATACAAATACACACCGTTTGACCGATTTTGACCCACATGTCGGTCTTTCTCCGGGTAGTGTCATAGGCTAGTCAAAATCGTCTATCAGCTGTCTGTCTGCATGTTTGTTCCTTACACAAATTCACAACATTTGACCGATTTTGACCAAACTTGGCACACAGGTAGGCCTTGGTCCGGGGAATGCACTAGGCTAGGTAAAAAAGGTCTTTCAGCTGTCTATCTGTATGTTAGTTCCTTATACAAATTCACACCGTTACTCATATAGAGTGCTTTGTGGATTTTTAACTTTCGTTATGTATGTCATGCTCAATTTCGTGGTTGTTGTTGTTTGTTTGTTAACGTGCATCTGCCACTGAGGCCATTAGCACGTCGTAGCTTGGATATTTTTTCTTTTTTATTCTTATTATTTTTTGTTTTCCTTCCTTCTTTATTTTTTTCCCCAATGTACTACTGTAGCTTTTACATCTACACTAAAATATTCTCCTTGTGTTAATGTATTTTTTTGCTAGATGTAACCTTGAACCTACACTATACGTCTACATTAGCTCCTTTTTAACAAATGTCGGAACTAAAGAAAAGCTTATTATCTATATCTAACATTAATATTTATATTCGTCTCTATATACAAAAGTTAGTTCCATTTTAAACAAATGTTGGACCTAATACTTACATCTAAACCTAAATCCACACTAAATTCATATTTACATTATTCACACATACACAATCACTTACTCGGATTATAAATACAATCACACGTTATATACAGTCGCACAATAAATACAATCACACAATAAACACAGTCACACAATAAATACAGTCAAACAATAAATACAGTCAAACAATAAATACCGTCACACAATAGGATACATACAATCAAATCATTTATATAAGACTAAAGATTTTAATATCTTTAAGGAATTCTGTCACTCTCTTCACTGAAGCATCGTCTCTTGACAACAGTTCCTTCAGATTGGTAGGTAGTTGGTGCCGCCTCCTTGCATCTTGGAGTGCCGGACAGTCCACCAATATGTGCCGGACATCTAGTAGGCCTTCGCAGTGCTCACATAGTGGGCGTCGCCGGCCTACCAGATGATGGCTGTGGGTCAGTCGGGTGTGGCCTATTCTAAGTCGTGTCATAACAACATCGTTACGTCTATTCGTTCTGTATGCAGAGCTCTTGTTCATTACAGAACCCTCAATGCTTTTCAAAAAAAGGTCGTTGTCATTGTATTCAGCTTGCCATTTTATTTCAACCTTGCTTTTCAATAGTTTTTTGAAATCATCCAGGTGCAACGGAAGGGCCGAATTTGCATCCAGCAATGCAGCTTGCTTTGCTAAGTAATCCTCCCTTTCGTTGCCCTCAATATTAGAGTGTCCTGGCACCCAGAGAAATGAAACTTTATTTCCTCCAAGATTTATATTACGTATTAGCTGAAAGATTTCCAATAACAACAGATCTCTGGAGAATTTGTCTTTTAACGATGCAAGCGAACTGTATGAGTCCGTACATAGAACCATATTGGCTTTTTCGAGAAATCCATAATGCTCAAGAGCTATCTTTATTGCAACCATTTCCGCGTGATAGACACTTGTATGATGGTGAAGGGGGACCGAAAGATGTTTGTCATTGCTCATAAATATGCCACACCCCGCCCCATTTGGGGCGGGGTGTGGCATCTGATTTAGATCTGATTTAGCATCTGATTTAGAACCATCTGTGAAGATCCTAATGTGCTCTTTGTAAGTTAGCATTCTCTCAAGGAACAATGACTTGTACACTGACGGAGAGGTATCTTGTTTTCCCAGACGAGCCAATGTGAGGTCTATGTGGAGGTCTGGGAGCACCCACGGACTTACAGCTGGTGGCCGAACGTCCATTAGGTTCAATTTCGTGGTGATCACGTTTGTGGATTCATGACACCTGGACTCACCGGACCTCCACTACAAATTCACACCGTTTGGCCTATTTTGACCGAACCAGGCACGCAGGTAGGTCTTGATACGGGAGTGTCATATTACCTATGACGTTTTTTACTTTTTGTTCCATCGAAATGCCATCATTCCTTCTGAAACCCATCATGTGGGCTATCAAATGAATCGTCTTGGTAAGGAGAACCTATATTTGATGTTTTAAAAAACATTTCGACATATCTTTACAAACACAGTTGTGACTTCTTTCTTAAATGTAGTAAATAAAGTCGTAGGGGTTCACTGCATAATATACTTCAAAGCAGATACTAAGTTTTTCAAAGTCTAGCCATCTAAAGTACCAAGTTTAAGATTACAAACCCAAAATGTATCGTCTTTGTTCTTATATTTTTCTTGAAGGCCTTCTGCACTTTCCCTATTGTGATCTTTATCCTCGGGATAAGGTTCCTGTGTTTTACAGTGTAATAGTTTAGTTAAGAGAGCAATCAATTTGTCCTCTAGAGTAATGTCATCTGGAAGCCAGTAGGTATGCGGCAACTAAATTCTATTTAATACTTACAAAAAAGGAATGAGATCCCAAAAAAAAAACATAAATGTGAAATAGAGGCCAAGTTCCTGCCCCCACAATGAAACACTCCCTTCCTCAAAAATATCCCCTCCTAAAACCCCCCCAAAAATGCCTTACCATTCTACACTCCAAAAAAGTAGTATGAGTTGGTGTATTAATTCAACCAAAAATATTTGCCAATACAAGAGATGATACAAGAAAGAAATGGCCAAGTTCATTACTTGGAAGACCTCATAGTTTCTTACTAAGAACAGTAAAGACACTTCAACTGACCTTTAAAAACAACAATAAAAATACTTATATCCAGTTACTAAAATATCACTTTCCTCAACCAGGTATATTCTTAAACTTGGCAATGTTTAGTTTTTCTCTAAAGATAATTTCGGCACAAAAAAAACATTGCCAAGTTTAAGAATATACCTGGTTGAGGAAAGTGATATGTTATTAACTGGATATAAGTATTTTTATTGTTGTTTTTAAAGGTCAGTTGAAGTGTCTTTACTGTTCTTAGTAAGTAACTATGAGGACTTCCAAGTAATGAACTTGGACATTTCTTTCTTGTATCATCTCTTGTATTGGCAAATATTTTTGGTTGAATTAATACACCAACTCATACTACTTTTTTGGAGTGTAGAATGGTAAGGCGTTTTTGGTGGGTTTTAGGAGGGGATATTTTTGAGGAAGGGAGTGTTCCTTTGTGGGGGCAGGAACTTGGCCTCTATTTCACTTTTATGTTTTTTTGGGGATAATCTTCTTCATTGAGGGAGAAAAACTATAAAAGAGAACAAAATAAAAGAGAATTTTTTTCGCACAACTAAAATGGGTTGCTCCTTACACAACTTATTCATCATCCGAAATTTTAGGTAACGGAAGATATTAGTGTACAGATTTATTTAGGCCAGTATATGTGTTGTTGGCATTATAAAAGGGTGGCAACCTGTAAATAGCCCGTTAAAAAAAAAGGCCAGTAGCTACTAGGTTCATACGCTTTAGAGTATGCGCTTTTTTATGTTTCGCCATTTTTATATATTTACGTATACAAAACGTAATGTTTACAATATATTAATCTTATATCTGCTCGTTTAACATATCGTCGATGCAAAAATCCTTAGTTAATAATAATGGACGTTAAAATTTAAACAATAATTATCGAAATGATGTATTATGTCTATTAATGATTGTTAAGAGGTATTTTAGACTTTATTTTCACTCCATCTTCTCCATATTTAGGAGGTTGAAGTCAGTCCATTCCAGTAACAAATTACTAATCTGCCAATAGCGGCCGCGATTCTCATTCGAGAATCACCCATCACTACGACGAATGGACCTAAATAAATCCAACTGAACACTTCGTCCAGGTGATATCGTCCATACAAATGCAAACTAACGAATGTGAAAATCACCACTTTCAAGAGTGAAAATAATTTTATTTATTACTTTGCTTTTGAGCAGTCAAATAGTCGGCAGATTCTACCTTTTGACAGTGGTTACATCCTCCTTTCACTGTGTGAACTTAGATTCGAGAGTTTGCCGTCCATCTGTCCAACAGCAATCAGTAAAGATTTAAAATAAAGAATGCGTTTTTTCACATTCGATACTTTGCATTTGTGTCGACGATATGTAACTTATTTATAACACAGCCACACACGTAACAAAAAAACGTTACGGCACAGAGAGCAGACCTTGTTTAATATACGTTTTTGGGGGCGCTGTATCCGAATTCGGGGACAGAAACCCCCCAGCATCTCTTGGCGTTTTCCTAATCTCACAAAAAAACTCAAAATTTGTTTTTTTGCGTTATAATCTTGTTCTTCGAGTCGTAACAAAAATAAACCAATTTTTTGAGACCATAACGTACTCATTGGTCCAGTAGGAGCCATTGAATATATGACTATGCTATCGGATACATGAATATTGCAAGCTCCTTTGAATATATGACTATGCTATTGGATACATGAATATTCCTAGCTCCTTTGAATATATGACTATGCTATTGGATACATGAATATTCCTAGCTCCTTTGAATATATGACTATGCTATTGGATACATGAATATTGCTAGCTCCTTCGAATATATGACTATGCTATTGGATACATGAATATTGCTAGCTCCTTTGAATATATGACTATGCTATGGGATACATTAATATTCTTAACTCCTTTGAATATATGACTATGCTATTGGATACATGAATATTGCTAGCTCCTTTGAATATATGACTATGCTATTGGATACATGAATATTGCTAGCTCCTTTGAATATATGACTATGCTAATGGATACATGAATATTGCTAGCTCCTTTGAATATATGACTATGCTATCGGATACATGAATATTGCTAGCTCCTTTGAATATATGACTATGCTATTGGATACATGAATATTGCTAGCTCCTTTGAATATATGACTATGCTATGGGATACATGAATATTGCTAGCTCCTTTGAATATATGACTATGCTATCGGATACATGAATATTGCTAGCTCCTTTGAATATATGACTATGCTATTGGATACATGAATATTGCTAGCTCCTTTGAATATATGACTTTTCTCAAAATGTTGCATTTTTGCTAAACTCTGAGTATTTAATATGTTTTTTGATGCAAAAAAAACGTGGGTTCGTATACAAAAATGTATGCAAGGCCATCGGAAGTAATTCTAGCACTGATAAAATCTTTCACTTTTTTATTTATAATTTATAAATACACACACACACACACACACACACACATATATAAATATATATATATATATATATATATATATATATATATATATATATATATATATATCGTTGACAGTTAGTGTGGGTGATAATGTGGCTCAGGAGGTGTTGAAAGGCTATTACCCAACACATTGAGCTGGTCTCATAATTTCCAATCAGTGTTCTAATGCGATATTGATCCGCTGTTATGGCAGCTATGTTCTCATAGAATCCGAACAAACTCTCCATTGGCAAAAACGATAAGTTCAAACTACTCCCCTGCTAGTCCTTATGTTTTGGTGGATTGGAAGTGTTTACGTTCTAACTACTCCCCTGCTAGTCCTTATGTTTTGGTGGATTGGAAGTGTTTACGTTCTAACTAATCCCCTGCTAGTCATTATGTTTTGGTGGATTGGAAGTGTTTACGTTCTAACTAATCCCCCGGCTAGTCATTATGTTTTGGTGGATTGGAAGTGTTTACGTTCTAACTAATCCCCTGCTAGTCATTATGTTTTGGTGGATTGGAAGTGTTTACGTTCTAACTAATCCCCTGGCTAGTCATTATGTTTTGGTGGATTGGAAGTGTTTACGTTCTAACTACTCCCCTGCTAGTCCTTATGTTTTGGTGGATTGGAAGTGTTTACGTTCTATCTTATGAGGGAAGAAGTACGGAATATGAGGAACACAATTTTATAAAGATTCTATACATTTCTTTCCTCAAATAGGAAGCATCAATTAAAAACATTTAAGATATTGAGTCCGCATATTACAAAAAAAATCCAACTAGTTGAAATGGAGCGCAAAATAACATTCGCTCTTGGAGACAGTTTAATAATGTTTCTCATTTTCTTTCCTTGTTTTATTAAAATACTCATTCTAAAGTTAAAGAAGCAACAACCACTTAAAAAGATAGGTAAAAAAACAAAAACTCGTTTTTTAAAAAAAAAAAAACGAAACTAACAATTTCAAAGTTTTAAGCACTTATTTCTCCGTTTGACTTGAGCCCATCGAAAGTTACACTAGAACCGTTTATGTAGAGAATTCAGTAAGCTTCGTAATCGTCACTTAATTCATACAACGAGTTACACTAGAACCGTTTATGTAGAGAATTCAGTAAGCTTCGTAATCGTCACTTAATACATACAACGAGTTACACTAGAACCGTTTATGTAGAGAATTCAGTAAGCTTCGTAATCGTCACTTAATTCATACAACGAGTTACACTAGAACCGTTTATGTAGAGAATTCAGTAAGCTTCGTAATCGTCACTTAATACATACAACGAGTTACACTAGAACCGTTTATGTAGAGAATTCAGTAAGCTTCGTAATCGTCACTTAATTCATACAACGAGTTACACTAGAACCGTTTATGTAGAGAATTCAGTAAGCTTCGTAATCGTCACTTAATACATACAACGAGTTACACTAGAACCGTTTATGTAGAGAATTCAGTAAGCTTCGTAATCGTCACTTAATTCATACAACGAGTTACACTAGAACCGTTTATGTAGAGAATTCAGTAAGCTTCGTAATCGTCACTTAATTCATACAACGAGTTACACTAGAACCGTTTATGTAGAGAATTCAGTAAGCTTCGTAATCGTCACTTAATTCATACAACGAGTTACACTAGAACCGTTTATGTAGAGAATTCAGTAAGCTTCGTAATCGTCACTTAATACATACAACGAGTTACACTAGAACCGTTTATGTAGAGAATTCAGTAAGCTTCGTAATCGTCACTTAATTCATACAACGAGTTACACTAGAACCGTTTATGTAGAGAATTCAGTAAGCTTCGTAATCGTCACTTAATACATACAACGAGTTACACTAGAACCGTTTATGTAGAGAATTCAGTAAGCTTCGTAATCGTCACTTAATTCATACAACGAGTTACACTAGAACCGTTTATGTAGAGAATTCAGTAAGCTTCGTAATCGTCACTTAATACATACAACGAGTTACACTAGAACCGTTTATGTAGAGAATTCAGTAAGCTTCGTAATCGTCACTTAATTCATACAACGAGTTACACTAGAACCGTTTATGTAGAGAATTCAGTAAGCTTCGTAATCGTCACTTAATTCATACAACGAGTTACACTAGAACCGTTTATGTAGAGAATTCAGTAAGCTTCGTAATCGTCACTTAATTCATACAACCATTTCATAACCATTTTAGAGAGAATTTACAAAATATACCAAGATCGAAAAACTATTCATGTCATACAATTTTTTTCTACTACTTCCTTAACTCCAAACGCAACCAAAATTTAAATATTTTAGATTAGATGAATATCAAACGTCTGGAACAAGTTACAACTGAATAAATCGTTTCTGAATACCCAAACTGAAAATTAGTTCGGAAAAGTAGGTGATTCAATGTTTCTCAAAAACGGTTACAGATATCGCATTAAAAATGGTTTCATTCGTTTTTCTACGTTAAGAAAACTATAAAACGAGTACCAGCAAGGATATAAACTCGAAAACGTAAGCTTTACGATTTTCCTTGTTCTGGTGGACGGATTCAGCTAGTTAACGAATTTGACCTAACGGGTATTTTTGCGAAGACCACATCCAGTTACTTTTGAAGTAGCAGCAGTGATTTTATCAGTGACTCCTTTGCCTTCCTATTGGAGGATTCCGATGAGCAATTGTACTGGTTCTTGCTGGGAGTAAAGTAACCTTCAACAGTGATATAGCGTTTGTTTGTGAAAAAGCTCTGTTTATGTTAGTGAGAAAAATGAGTCTTTTACAATTAGTTCGCGATGTTACTGACAATGAAAAAGCAATTGGTTTCTTACTCGCAAAAATTAAAAGAATTCCACTAATTTTAGCAAGTTGAATTGACTAGAGTCGCTAAAATTAATACAATTCTATTAATTTTAGCGAGTTGGATTGACTAGAGTATTGATATCTTCTTGAGCGAGCGGAAACGCATAGCACGTATGCCCATAATGCTAAATAAATGTAAAATATCCAAAAAGAGAGAGAGAAAAAAGGAATAAAATATGTGTGTTTACAAATATCATTGTTTACGTTATCCTTCATAACCTGCAAAACAGTTAACTTTATTGTTTAAAACGATTTTCGTAGTTGAGAGAATTGATTTTGATCATATTAACCTTTTTATTAATAAATATTGCTTGCCATTATCTAATATGGATTATAACCGCAGATCATGAGTGAAGTAGTAGTAGATAACCAGCAAAGAACCTGTGAGCTGATCAGTAAGCTTATCAGCGAGTACGAGTAACTGTTATAAATCACTTCTGCTACTTCAAAAGTAACTGGATGTGGTCTTCGTAAAAAGACCCGACCTTACAAATTAGACGAACGATTTGTTTGCCAAATTTCATCAAAATCGGACCATTTTTGAGATGGTGGGAGAGCGAACAGACAAATATATATACAGACACTGGAATTTGAACCATCATTACTTTCGTGATGTATGGGATCTGATCCGTGAAATTTTCCAGCCGGTTTGCGTTATGAGGTGAACCTGATCAGCGGGTTTCCTCCCTATGGGGGAGGGAAGAACCGCGCTAAAACACCCGTCTGCACTTCCAGATTGCGTTATGAGGTGAACATTATCAGCGGGTTTCCACTCTATGGGGAAGGGAGGAACCGCGCTAAAACACCCGTCGGCACTTCCAGATTGCGTTATAAGGTGAACATCATCAGCAGGTTTCCTCCCTATGGGGGAGGGAGGAACCGCGCTAAAACACCCGTCTGCACTTCCAGATTGCGTTATGAGGTGACCCTCATCAGCGGGTTTCCTCCCTATGGGGGAGGGAGGAACCGCGCTAAAACACCCGTCTGCACTTCCAGATTGCGTTATGAGGTGACCCTCATCAGCGGGTTTCCTCCCTATGGGGGAGGGAGGAACCGCTCTAAAACACCCGTCGGCACTTCCAGATTGCATTATGAGGTGAACCTCATCAGCGAGTTTCCTCCCTATGGGGGGAGGGAGGAACCGTGCTAAAACACCCGTCGGCACTTCCAGATTGCATTATGAGGTGAACCTCATCAGCGAGTTTCCTCCCTATGGGGGGAGGGAGGAACCGTGCTAAAACACCCATCGGCACTTCCAGATTGCATTATGAGGTGAACCTCATCAGCGAGTTTCCTCCCTATGGGGGGAGGGAGGAACCGTGCTAAAACACCCGTCGGCACTTCCAGATTGCATTATGAGGTGAACCTCATCAGCGAGTTTCCTCCCTATGGGGGGAGGGAGGAACCGTGCTAAAACACCCGTCGGCACTTCCAGATTGCATTATGAGGTGAACCTCATCAGCGAGTTTCCTCCCTATGGGGGGAGGGAGGAACCGTGCTAAAACACCCGTCGGCACTTCCAGATTGCATTATGAGGTGAACCTCATCAGCGAGTTTCCTCCCTATGGGGGGAGGGAGGAACCGTGCTAAAACACCCATCGGCACTTCCAGATTGCATTATGAGGTGAACCTCATCAGCGAGTTTCCTCCCTATGGGGGGAGGGAGGAACCGTGCTAAAACACCCATCGGCACTTCCAGATTGCATTATGAGGTGAACCTCATCAGCGAGTTTCCTCCCTATGGGGGGAGGGAGGAACCGTGCTAAAACACCCATCGGCACTTCCAGATTGCATTATGAGGTGAACCTCATCAGCGAGTTTCCTCCCTATGGGGGGAGGGAGGAACCGTGCTAAAACACCCATCGGCACTTCCAGATTGCATTATGAGGTGAACCTCATCAGCGAGTTTCCTCCCTATGGGGGGAGGGAGGAACCGTGCTAAAACACCCATCGGCACTTCCAGATTGCATTATGAGGTGAACCTCATCAGCGAGTTTCCTCCCTATGGGGGGAGGGAGGAACCGTGCTAAAACACCCATCGGCACTTCCAGATTGCATTATGAGGTGAACCTCATCAGCGAGTTTCCTCCCTATGGGGGGAGGGAGGAACCGTGCTAAAACACCCATCGGCACTTCCAGATTGCATTATGAGGTGAACCTCATCAGCGAGTTTCCTCCCTATGGGGGGAGGGAGGAACCGCTCTAAAACACCCGTCGGCACTTCCAGATTGCATTATGAGGTGAACCTCATCAGCGAGTTTCCTCCCTATGGGGGAGGGAGGAACCGTGCTAAAACACCCGTCGGCACTTCCAGATTGCATTATGAGGTGAACCTCATCAGCGAGTTTCCTCCCTATGGGGGGAGGGAGGAACCGTGCTAAAACACCCGTCGGCACTTCCAGATTGCATTATGAGGTGAACCTCATCAGCGAGTTTCCTCCCTATGGGGGGAGGGAGGAACCGTGCTAAAACACCCATCGGCACTTCCAGATTGCATTATGAGGTGAACCTCATCAGCGAGTTTCCTCCCTATGGGGGGAGGGAGGAACCGTGCTAAAACACCCGTCGGCACTTCCAGATTGCATTATGAGGTGAACCTCATCAGCGAGTTTCCTCCCTATGGGGGAGGGAGGAACCGTGCTAAAACACCCGTCGGCACTTCCAGATTGCATTATGAGGTGAACCTCATCAGCGAGTTTCCTCCCTATGGGGGAGGGAGGAACCGTGCTAAAACACCCGTCGGCACTTCCAGATTGCATTATGAGGTGAACCTCATCAGCGAGTTTCCTCCCTATGGGGGGAGGGAGGAACCGTGCTAAAACACCCGTCGGCACTTCCAGATTGCATTATGAGGTGAACCTCATCAGCGAGTTTCCTCCCTATGGGGGGAGGGAGGAACCGTGCTAAAACACCCATCGGCACTTTCAAATTGTGTCATTGAATAGACGTCATTTGGAGTTTCCTTCCTATGAAGAGAGAAAGGAAATCCGCAGAAATATCTTTTTAGAATAGAGACAATTTAGAATAGAGATACATATCAACTTATCTATAGCTAAAAAGGCCGATGTAAATAAGGGCCCAAGACTATAGGCGCAGTCTAAAGGCTAAAGGCCAGCAAAAGGCCATCATCCATCAGCCTGTTTGTCCACTCCTTCCGCAGCAACATTCTCCCTTTATGTTAAGGTTTTTTTCTTATACTCCATGCAATATTTCACAATACACTTCGGCGTTTTTATCTCTCTTCCATAAATTTAACAATGCGCCTGTGTTTTTTGTGGCAATTTGTCTTCATTGTTGGATCAAACTTTCAGAGAAACTATGGAAACAGTCCCAACTAAAATATTCTACCACGAAGCAATTTAATTAGAACCTATTTAAAATTTATTAATTATAAGAGTTTTTTTTTTATTTAATGGGACTCTTCGCAGCTCTGGCGATAATAGCTTTAAATTTAAAAAAAAAATTACATAGCTACACGGTTCATTTTACACGGTTTTACACAGATAGGGGGGCGAGGTTAGCTCAGTGGTAGAGCACTCGACTAATGAACTGGAGGACCAGGTTCAAAACCCGAGCGCGCACTAACGACTTTTTTTTCTATTGCCGTCGTTCGAGGGTAGCATTTGGGGTCCCAGATCGTCCCTAGGCCAAGTCGAAGCAGCAAAGGTAAAATCAGGCGGCCGGAGCATCGTATTGACCACACTATCTCCCTAGTGTGCCGTATGGACAAGAATCAGATACTTCTACGGTATCTGCCCCTCTGGGCCCTTGTGGCCTGTTACGGGACTGATTTTTTTTTTTTTTTTTTTTTTTTTTTTTTTTTACACAGAGAGTAAATATAATTTTACAAACATAGTTATGGAGCTTTAAATATGTTAGTTTTACAAATGATTACTATTAATATTTAGAATTTTAACATAAAAATTGTTTCGTATTTACAATGTTAAAAATTAAATTAACAAATTAATAAAAAAAGGGAAAATTAAAAAGAAAAAAAAAGGAAAGTGGTATACATATCAGTTTTCTAATCAGCAGTTTACTGTGTTATGGTGCACAAGCAGTACTGTGTTATGGTGCACAGGCAGTACTGTGTTATGGTGCACAGGCAGTACTGTGTTATGGTGCACAGGCAGTACTGTGTTATGGTGCACAGGCAGTACTGTGTTATGGTGCACAGGCAGTACTGTGTTATGGTGCACAAGCAGTACTGTGTTATGGTGCACAAGCAGTACTGTGTTATGGTGCACAGGCAGTACTGTGTTATGGTGCACAGGCAGTACTGTGTTATGGTGCACAGGTGTGGGGCGGGCGAAGCTATGACAAGGTTGAGCAGGTTCAAAGAAGTTTTATAAAGAGATTATTCTGCCTCCCTAGGCCGAGCTACGCTTTGCAGCTGGAAACATGGCTGGAAGAGCACCATGTACATCTACACTCTGCAGCTTCATCTCATGTATGCTCTAAAAGTGTTGAATGCTCCTGAAGAGAGGCTCACTAAGCAGCTTGCAGCTAAAGTGGTTGGGAGTAAGGTAGCTTGGTACAATGACTTGCGTGATGTCTGTATCAAAGCAGGATTCGAACCGCAAACTTTTTTTTCAACCCCACTGGACAAGATACATGCAACCGTCAAATGCATAGTAGGTAGTATTGACTCCCAGGAAGAAGGGAAGTTACAAGACAGGCTAACGAACGCGCAGTTCCACACAACCTACAAAATTCTGAAATTGAATGTAAGCAGCTGTCTTATATCAACGACACTAACAGCCTTCAAATGATAAGAGCCATCATGCTTGGCAGAACAGAAACCCTAAATCTGAACAAGAAGCCTTGGAGTTCTGATGATAGTGCCCTCTGCTCTCTTTGCAACATGAAACATCCAGAAGATATCATCCATTTCCTAGCTGTATGCCCAATCCTCTCCGAGATTAGATTAAACATATTCCACAATAATAGATTAACCCACACGCAAACAATAGACTATTTGAACGGCCAGGACTACTCAAAACTATACCACTACCTTAAAGAGGCAATGAATTTTAAATTTGATTATCAGGAATAAGGAGGATCAATTTTTGTTTTACTTATTTATTTGTTTTTATATTGTTTACAATCAAGCATATTGTTTTTATTTTATTATCATGTGTATTATATTATGTTTTGTCGCTTAGCTGATGGATTGTATCCAAGCTTATGTAAATTTATTGTGAATTTCTCAAGGACTTATTATTTGTACATTTATAAAATAAAATTTACTTTACTACTCCAGTTTTCTAATCAGCCTATTAAAATTATTAGACATTTTGGGGTTTCAATTGAGAATTTTATTGTAAGTAAAGAATGTCAAATAGTTTCAAAAATTCTAATCCGCTTTCTCTCTCTAATGGAAATGTCCAAAGTTTCGTCAAAGTCTGCATTCAATTTGTAAGAATTTTATGGTCAAGTTTTTGGTGGAATATTGGGAGATAAGTGTCTATTAGTGTATTAGACATTATTAGAGTAATGAAATACGATTTGATATTTTATTCGATTCATATTTTATGCGTCTAACCTAAAAGCACGTATGAGGCGTTAGCTTTCGAAAGAGGATATGTCAAAATCTAAAAACTATTAAGAGGACACAAAAAACCTCTAAGCTAGAATAATTCCTTTAGGAAAATATTATTAACGAGACCACAATAACATTCATTTCCTTATTTTTGTTGAAATTTAATGAATCTCCAAAAAAAACATTTTAGAAAATAAATTAATTTGATAACAAAACGGACTTTGGAAAGTGATCACCTCATATCGTAGTCATTTCACCTTTGTGAATAACCACATTAGCATTAAGGAGATATCTCTGAGAAGATTAATATAAAATCTACAAGGTGACTCACTAACCTCAACATACTTGAGAAACAGATTCCATTTATTACATGGATCTGGATTTACCCCGAACGGATAACACTACATTGTAACCTTTTTTTTTTTTTTTTTTTTACCACACACATATGCCTCAAATTCTACATCCCGCCCCGTGTCTGCTGGAGTACCCCAAGGCAGCATCCTAGCCCCTCTCCTCTACTCCATCTTCACCGCTGATATCCCCACTAATCCCAGTACCATTACCACAACTTTTGCAGATGATACTGCAGTGCTTTCATGTTCTGCCAACCCGCAGCAAGCCTCAGAAGCGCTCCAAAATCATCTATTGGAAATCGAGATGTGGCTAAAGAAGTGGCGAATCAAAGTTAACGCCGAAAAATGTAAGCACGTCACATTCACACTGCGGCGCAGTGAGTGGCCATCTGTTACCCTAAACGAATCCCTCATTCCCAAATCCGATGTTGTTCGATACCTAGGCTTCCACCTCGACAAGAGACTTACTTGGAACACACACACAAAAACAAAATGATAAGAAGTAAACAGACGCTACGGCCTACTTAGACGACTAATAGGTCCCAAATCAAAACTCAGTACTGAAAACAAACTAACAATCTACAAAACGATTATTAAACCGATTTGGACATACGGCATTGAACTATGGGGTACAGCAAAACCTTCTAACATAAACCGAATCCAAACCTTCCAGTCCAAAGTGCTTCGCCGGATCCTTAATGCTCCCTTCTACGTGAACAATAATATCATCCACCGAGACCTGGAAATTCCCTTTGTCGCTGAATTAGCTAAAACCCGCTTCTCCACTTTTCATTCCAAGCTATCCTTTCATCCCAATCCCCTTGCCCAATCCCTTTCCACAGATGCGATCCCTTCCAATCCCCCGAGACGCCTGAAAAGAAAGTGGCCTAGGGACCAACTGTAACACTTAAAAACATTATTCATTCCTTAGGGAGTGACAGCAATGGCTGCCTTCTCCCCTCTGTTCTTCCTTGTGTATAGCGATGTATGAGATATTTATTTACTTATTGTATTTATGTATACAGATTGTAAATATTCAATAAAAAAAAAAAAAAAAAAAAAAAAAAAAAAAAAAAAAAAAAAAAAAAAAAACACACATATGTATATATATATATATATATATATATATATATATATATATATATATATATATAAGATTTTAACGAAGGTCATTTTCAAATTGGTTTAATCAATTCTACCGCCTAGAATCCGACAATGGCCCACATTAAATATATACATTTTTGTGTATGTATCTAGGTATGATAATATGTTGGTATGTGTGTATGTATCTAGGTATGATAATATGTTGGTATGTGTGTATGTATCTAGGTATGATAATATGTTGGTATGTGTGTATGCATCTAGGTATGATAATATGTTGGTATCTGTGTATGTATCTAGGTATGATAATATGTTGGTATGTGTGTATGTTTCTAGGTATGATAATATGTTGGTATGTGTGTTTGTTGACACGATAGAGGCTTCAATTTTGTTTGGTACACAGACAAAAGTTATGGTTCATAGCAGTCTCATAACAAACAATTAAACAGAAAAATACGCCTTACATGAAACCATTAAAATATCTAGACTTATCTAAAGTTGCTGGTGATAATTGTGATCAGTGAAAACAGATAATGAATTAAGCATTGATGGAACAGGAAAACAAAACAAATATAATACAGAACGAAGGAGACATCTTCACACCGGATCTATACTCACTAGATGGAATGGAAAACCACCAGCCGATGCGGATCTATACTCACTAGATGGAATGGAAAACCACCAGCCGATGCGGATCTACACTCACTAGATGGAATGGAAAACCACCAGCCGATGCGGATCTATACTCACTAGATGGAATGGAAAACCACCAGCCGATGCGGATCTATACTCACTAGATGGAATGGAAAACCACCAGCCAATGCGGATCTATACTCACTAGATGGAATGGAAAACCACAAGCCAATGCGGATCTATACTCACTAGATGGAATGGAAAACCACCAGCCGATGCGGAAACACCTCCAAGATAATTCGTAGAAATCCCTACGAATCTCTGAGCCTTAGCTTGGCCTTATTATAATTGGACGTGTAAAAATATTTCCGAATCTAACCATCATCATCATATTAGAGTAATCGAACCCAAAATCCCTTTCCCCCCCCCCCACCCGTTTATACTTGTATATAAATAAATATTTGGTAAGTACATATGTCCA
The DNA here is from genome assembly GCA_946811695.1 of Gonocerus acuteangulatus. Lineage (NCBI taxonomy): Eukaryota > Metazoa > Arthropoda > Insecta > Hemiptera > Coreidae > Gonocerus > Gonocerus acuteangulatus. The sequence continues at coordinate 77,707,692 of OX328131.1, forward strand.
TATTTTTGGCAAGTGAAACCAGGACACATTAATATGGGATGGGCATACCGAGGGGGGTGGGGGGGAGTGGTGGAATAAAAATGGTACAAATTAGTAGCAAAATCCTGAGTTTTAAGCCTTTTTTCCTAGCAATTATCAGGAGTGGGGAATTTGGACCTCTATATTGTTAGTTTACCCACTTGTTAATATAAAATAAAAAGGGAATTTTTGCAACTTTATTTACACTTGGCAGCGCTGTGTAAGTAGTTCCAGCGTTTGCTCACGGATTACAGTTAGAATACTTCTCTTTTCTTTGACACTGTTCGCGGTAGTCCAAAATGTTGATAGTAGAAAAGTAACAGTTTCATTAAAAATTAAAAAAGTCCGACTTGCAGGAACTGTGTCATCTTAGCGCGGTTACGTACATCTCGAAGAAATGGAATAGATTAGGATCACAAATAACAGGAAACTGACAGCCACTGCCATCATGATTTCCACAGCCACTCCAAACTTATTACCAATACCTTTCACCGTTTATTAGCTTATTTTACTACAATACTAATTTTACTGATAAATGCAATTTAAAACTACAAACAACCAATTAAAAAGTGAGATAAAGAAAGAGAAAACCCATTTCAAAACAACAAAACAAACTCTTTTTAAGTTTTAAGCGCTTATATCTCTGATTGACGTTGTCCCATCGAATATTGCTTCAGAACATTTTTTGTAGAGAATTTAGTAAGCATTCGAATGGTCACTTTCCACTTTCCACTTACCACGATTTCCCAGCCGTTGTCGATATATTTACGAAAAATGTATGAAGATCCGAAAACTTTTCATGTCTATTAATAAAATATTTTTTTTCGCATACTTCCTTAACTCCAAATATAACCAAAACTTAAACATCTTAGTTGGGATTAATTTCCAAGTTGTAGAAAATATTTCAATTGAATCCCGCGATTCTAAGTACTCACAAAAATATAATGACTTACAAAAACATTGATTCCACTTTTCTCAGAAACGGTTACAGAGATCGCCTTATGAATGGTTTCATTCGTTTTCTTATGTTAAGAAACCTATAAAACAAGTACCTGCAAGCATATGAACTCAAAAACGTAAGCGTTACGATTTTTTTTGCGCGAATTTCGCTCCAAACACTATCTATATATACATATACAAATTTGGGCCACCCATATATTTTCGTGATCTATAGGGTCTGAAACGTGAATGTTTCTAGTCGGCACTTCCGGATTGCGTCATGAGGTCAACCTCATAAGCGGTTGACGCATCTCTCTATGGAGATAGGGAGTAACCGCGCTAATATAGGAGAAAACGTTATATTTGATGTTGATATTCAGAGCACAAATATTCAAACAAAATTATGTCTAAATTTGTGGTATTTTGATGTTAGATTTCCCACTCCCCCATTTTACAATTAAATAAGATTATTTGGTTATAAATTGTTATATTATAGATGGTAGTCATCTTAAAGTACCATTTCAGAAACCTAACACCAAATTGCTAAAAGAAATACGAAAGACTAGATGGGGTCATATATGACCCCACGTTGTGAGATTTGTAACAGCTTTATCATGTTGTGATTCCAGGCATAAGGGCTTGTCAGATCTAAAAGTGGAAGCAAAGATGTAGACGCAGAGAATATAAGCATTGTCTTAAATTTTTTATGTCTTCATTAAGACACATTGTATTAAAGTTTTATATTTATTACGATTACTAAATGAAGGGTATATATTAATAATACCAAACAGGTGAAGAATAACCCTTCAAAAATTTTTCAAACTTTACATTTAATTCTCCATCACAACGTTTCGGACACACAGGTCCATCCTCAGGCAATCATGTCCTGTTAATTACTACAGTTACACTAAAACAGTCATGCAATAAATAAACATGATTCCTGTAAGGAACCAAGTCAAATTACACCTACATCAATTAAACACTCATTATCACGAGTGATAATTTATGTTTTATATTTATTTAATTTCTTTTTTCATTGTTTTTCTTTTCTGTCTTTAATTATATATTCTAATATAGTTTATATATATATGGGGGGGGATCTGTAACTGTTGCACATAAAATGCATACAACTGCATGGGATGTGCAGAATACCCACTTCATAGGGTTAATCGATGTGGGAATAATTATAAAGTCATCATAATTATTTGAATTACATTTAAATGAAACCATTAAAAATATTGTTTAGCCGAGTGTTCAGACCTATCGTTCCTTCCCTTAAATACCCAGTACAGGTACGACAGAGACCACGTTGTCCGGGAGTAAAGATAACATCACGGGGAGCATCTGTTGACATTTCCTCCAGAACAGAGTCTGCTAACATCCTCGGTTCATGAAACCAAACATAGGATGTTGAAACACTCACACTAGAGCTTGGACTTACACAGACACTTTGTACAAACAAACGTGCTTGTTCGACTCGGTTGTGCACCTCAATAGCAAACTCTGCCCATCCCTACAGGCATTCTTTCGAAATTGTACTGTCCTGTTTTTTTTTTTTTTTTTAGATTCTTCCAGTTGTGGAAGGACTAATTAGAATACAAACATTAACAGACTAGAGACAAAATTATTAAAACTATTAAACAATCTGATAATCGCTGAGAACTACTTGGCTGAATAATTTCAGGGGCTAAACGTAGAAGCGTTACATATATTGTATAAAGGAGCCATACTCCCGCCAATAACGAATACAATTAATATTTGGGAATCTGGACTCCTAAGAGAACACAATTTCAGGAAATTATAACGAGTAAAACGGTTAATGGCCTATAAACGTAGAAAGCAATGAGGAATAGTTTGGCTTCGGAAAACATCAATGCATTTTTTGTAAAAATCTGTATTAATTACGTTTCGGCCACTCTTTCGTAGCCTTCGTCAGCTAAAAATATATAACACAAATGCATAATTAATAAACAGAATAGTTAAACAAATAAAGAAATATGTTAGATCTACAAATATCTCTTGTACTTATGTATGATTATTCAAAAATGTTCTTATAAATTATTAGTATTTGTGAATCTGCCATTGTTATGGTTAGTGTTAGAATTTATTAGAACATGTGTATTGCATACAGGCTCTTGTTTTTATTATTAAAATTTACAAACAGATGTTATAGAATTTATAATGTAACAGTGTTGTGTTTGTTCCATATTTCTTTAATATAACATGGAGCTGCGGGTATAGAACCAACTGAAGATGGAGTTCAATAAGCCTGGTAAGCTGAGAACTGGTGGAAGTCTCAGTGAAAACTCCCATTGTTAAATTATTTCGAAGCCATCGAGAATGGGAAGAAATCACGAGCTGTACAAGTCGCACGACTGAAGAACTTGATAGGCCCTGAAGGTATGAAGTTGTATCGTGCTATCACAGACATAAAGCCAGAAGAAGAATCCGTCGAGTCTATATTAATGATATTAGAGGGACATTGCATACATAAGAAAAATGAAACCATGGCTGTGTTTGCATATTTTAATAGAAAACAGCAGATCGGCGAGCCATTTGAAACATTCTTTATGGATCTCAAATCATTGGCAAAGAATTGTGATTTCAAGGATCAAGAAGAAAAACTGCTTAAGGCACAAATTGTTTTAGGCATCCAGTCGGAATCGCTGAAGGAAAAACTTTTGAGGGAGTCAATCTTATTAGAAAAAAATCATCGCCTGCTGCAAATCATGGGAATTGGCAAGGAAAAATATGGACACACTAGCGAAGGAAGTCACAAATGTGCCACTGGATGATGTGAAACGGGAGAATGCTCCACCCTGGAGAGCCAGACCACGTCAATCGTCAAACCAGAAGAAGATGACACAGTGCCCGAGGTGCGGGAGAGACGAGCATGCTGAAGTTGCTGACTGTCCAGCAAGATATAGGACCTGTTTCAGGTGTTGTAGAAGAGGCCACTATTCCAGAGTCTGCAGGTCTGTCCGTACCTTCCAGCAGCCAGCCAGTAGGAGAGGGGCAGTGCCCAAGGTGTGGGAGAGACGAGCATGCTGAAGTTGCTGACTATCCAGCAAGATATAGGACCTGTTTCAGGTGTTGTAGAAGAGGCCACTATTCCAGAGTCTGCAGGTCTGTCCGTACCTTCCAGCAGCCAGTCAGTAGGAGAGGAGGCAGTGCCCAAGGTGTGGGAGAGACGAGCATTCTCAAGTTGCTGACTGTCCAGCAAGATATAGGACCTGTTTCAGGTGTTGTAGAAGAGGCCTCTATTCCAGAGTCTGCAGGTCTGTCCGTACCTTCCAGCAGCCAGTCAGTAGGAGAGGAGGCAGAGTTCACGAGGCGAGGACCACCGGCGAGGACTGCAGTCACCAGAGTGACGATGAAGCCCACTACACAGTGAGTTCTGTATGCAATATAGGCAAAACTCTTGGTTTTGTGATATTTTAGTGAACGGGGGGTCCAAAATTTCTTTTAAACTAGACACTGGGTCAGAGGTCGATATTTTACCTCTAAAGTATATTAAAAAATTAGGGATTGAAAATAAATTAGTTAAATCTCCCTTCAAACTAGAGGCCTATGGGAGATTTTGTATAAAACCAACAGGAGAGGTTATATCGAAAGTTCAACCAGTTAATAAATCTATTGCAAAAGAGGTTAAATTTATTCTAATAGAAAGCAATGCTACTCCACTGCTGGGTTTGAAAACATGTGTTGATCTAGGTTTGATATCCCGAATTAATGAGGTTAAAAATAATATTAAAAGTAAAGACGAATTTTTCATTGAATATAAGGACGTATTTGAAGGTTTAGGTTGCTTTCCCGATAAGTGTAATATTAAACTTACTCCCGACGCTTTGCCCCATGCCAGCTCAGCGAGACGAATGCCGCTTAAGCTCAGGGATAAGTTGAAAAAGCAGTATTACGACAAAACTTCAACTAAAGAACATATTTTCAAGGAGGGGGATAAGGTTTTGATTCAAAATGTTAAAACCAAAATATGGGAACAAGGGGAAGTTTTAAAGAAACGACCGGAACCTCGGTCATACCTAGTTAGATTACAGGATGGTCGTATACATCCAGGAAATATGGGAACAAGGGGAAGTTTTAAAGAAACGACCGGAACCTCGGTCATACCTGGTTAGATTACAGGATGGTCGTATACATCCAGGAAATATGGGAACAAGGGGAAGTTTTAAAGAAACGACCGGAACCTCGGTCATACCTGGTTAGATTACAGGATGGTCGTATACATCCAGGAAATATGGGAACAAGGGGAAGTTTTAAAGAAACGACCGGAACCTCGGTCATACCTGGTTAGATTACAGGATGGTCGTATACATCCAGGAAATATGGGAACAAGGGGAAGTTTTAAAGAAACGACCGGAACCTCGGTCATGCCTAGTTAGATTACAGGATGGTCGTATACATCGAGGAAATATGGGAACAAGGGGAAGTTTTAAAGAAACGACCGGAACCTCGGTCATGCCTAGTTAGATTACAGGATGGTCGTATACATCGAGGAAATATGGGAACAAGGGGAAGTTTTAAAGAAACGACCGGAACCTCGGTCATACCTGGTTAGATTACAGGATGGTCGTATACATCGAAGAAATGAATGAATGAATGAATGAATAAGTAAATATATTTCTTCCAATATTTACATTGTTATAACAATAATTTATGCATATTTACAAAAGAAAAGCTTGGGCAAGGCCCGTTAGCTGGAGTGGCATTCTGCGTACCCAGATTGAATGAAAAACGTACAAATATAATAAATCAATCCTCAATAATCATTGACAAATAAATATTTAAGTAACAAAAGAATAAATATATCAAACCCCGAATAAAAGAATATAAACAACAAAAGAATAAATATATCAAACCCCGAATATACAATAATATCAATAAATTAAAACAAAAAACCACTAATAATTAAATTGCAGGACCAAAAATTGCGGATATTTATAAATGGCGTCGAGATACTTGCAAAGGACGTCCCAGTTTCTCCCATTTAGCTCCTTCCGTAAGTCTTCCTTAGTAAAGGATGTTTTCCCATAATACCTCAGTCTGAACTCCTTCAGAACGGGACATACTGCCAGGAAATGGAAGGTATCTTCGTCTTATTTCAACGAGCACATAGAGCAGTGGGATCTCTCTCCTTCTCGCCAAGGCTTCTTATTAAGGTGGAACATCTCTGATCTTGCCCTTATTATCAGCCTTATTCCATAAAGATTTCTGCCATCTGCTATGTAGGAAGTACCGCTTTCTTGGAAGTCCAGCTGTTTGTACAGGACTGTGCAGCTAACAGGTTTTCCTTCCTCTTCTCTTCCTCCAGGGCTGCAAGTTTAGTCAGGATCCTGTTGATTGCATCTGATCTCATTTCCATGGATCCATGAAAGAAGGCATCAATCCTTTCCCCGGTCTTAAGGAAGATTCCCTCCTAATCCCTATAGATGGCCCGTTCTGTACGAACTGCTTCTTGAACAAGCTTTTTCGGTAGGCGGCGATCTGGCATACTCAGTACTTTATTTATGTAGATTAGATGCCTTTTTAAAGCTTTTACATATAGAGTAGACCTGCGAGTCTCCAAGTAGAGGACATAGTTTGGAGTGTAAGATGGAAGACCGAACAGTCGTTTCATAAAGCACCTATGCACTCGCTCGATTTGATCGTACTCTTTCCATCCCCATACCTGCGCTCCGTAGCAAAGGAGTTCATAGAAGAAATATAATTCACCTGAAACCTTTTGTTTCTAGGGGTGGTGTCTAGCTTGAAGCGGGAGATGTTATGGTTAGTGTTAGAATTTATTAGAACATGTGTATTACATAAAGTCTCTTGTTTTTATTATTAAAATTTACAAACAGAATTTATAGAATTTATAATGTAACAGTGTTGTGTTTGTTCCATAAATATATATTTCTTTAATATAACAGCCATATTTCTTTATTTGTTTAACTATTCTGTTTATTAATTATGCATTTGTGCTTTGTCTTATAGCTACCGAAGACTACCAAAGAGCAGCCGAATCGTTCTTAATACAGAGTTTTACAAACTTCGTATTGATTTTTTCCAAGCCGAATCCCAACTAATCCCTGGCTTGATATCGTCGACACAAATGCAAAGTATCGAATGTGAAAAAACGCATTTTTAATTTTAAATCTTTACTGATTGCTGATGGACAGATGGACGGCAAATTCTCGAATCTAAGTTCACACAGTGAAAGGAGGATGTAACCACTGTCAAAAGGTAGAATCTGCCGACTATTTGACTGCTCAAAAGCAAAGTAATAAATAAAATTATTTTCACTCTTGAAAGTGGTGATTTTCACATTCGTTAGTTTGCATTTGTATGGACGATATCACCTGGACGAAGTGTTCAGTTGGATTTATTTAGGTCCATTCGTCGTAGTGATGGGTGATTCTCGAATGAGAATCGCGGCTGCTATTGGCAAATTAGTAATTTCTTACTGGAATGGACCGACTTCAACCTCCTAAATATGGAGAAGATGGAGTGAAAATAAAGTCTAAAATACCTCTTAAGAATCATTAATAGACATAATACATCATTTCGATAATTATTGTTTAAATTTTAACGTCCATTATTATTAACTAAGGATTTTAGGACGGGTTATCTATAGGTTACCACCCTTTTCTAGCCAGGATAGGGCTGATGCCTTTTCTTTCTAAAGAAAAGCCACCACCCCATAGTGGGAATCGAACCCACGACCCTTGGCACGGACGGTTAAATGCTCACGCCTTAACACTCACGGCCACCTTTTCGATAATTAATTGTTTCATTTGAACAAAAAAAAACTCCTCTTTTTCTCATAAAATGGGAGGTATTAGGTCAAGGTTTGGATGATAAAGGCTGTTCTAGATCCGTTAGACTTGACGTTACGACAATTCTCTCTCTGATATGAATTACGTAGAACAATATTATCTTTAATTTAAGACATATTAGGGGTGTATAGGATGAGCCGTTCCTGAGATTTTGGCCTCGAGAGTCGCCAAGAAACCAACCCCAAACGGGTTCAAACTTCGACTATTTAAATATCTGGAAAGAGTGATCATTTTGAAGAGGTGCTGTTCATGAAATTCCGACATCGATTTTTATGGACCAACCTAACATTAAAGACGGTCAATCTCGGTAACTATTATTAAAATAGATACAGATTTGAAGAGTTTCCCAAAATTCTTTCATGAGTGCAACCTCAAAACCTACGGAATGTGCTAAAAGCGTTTATAAATAATATTCATTTATTATTTGATAGTACAAAAAAAAACAATATATGGATTAGTAGTAGAAATTGTGCTTCTGTTTACTTTGAAGGTTAAAATTTTAGAGCCCAAAAAAGTTAATTTAATGGTTAACTCCCGGCAAAACGGTCCTTTATAGGTCTGCGAACAAGCAGAAGTTTGTTTATCACATCTAGAGCACAAATCATGAGCGAGTTGTTCAAACGAGGGATACTAAAGTGAAGGATAATGCCGACATAGTAGGTGCAACCAGCAGCGAGGTAGGATCCTATCTATCTGAGTAGGCAAACAATGCAGAGGGCTACACCGGCCTACGCAATGACGTCACCATTCACTCAACCTCAACAATGCAACCAGAATAACCATCCACTCCTGTGATTGGCGCACTTGTAATAGCACAGAATGCAACCTGGAAATACAAACGTAACTTGCAAGTAGAGATTAAACACATATAGTACGAACGCAGGAACTGCGTCATCATCAGTGGCGGCTAAAGGGGTGTGCTTGGGGGGCTTAGCCCCCCAGAATGAAAATTCACAATATTGTTCGATTAAGTTAGACACATAAATTGTTTAGGCAAATTAATTGTAATAAGTTCTAATTAATAGGAAGCGTTGATCGTCGGGGTTTCGGTCAGTGTTCTTATTCAATAAAACACATTTTATTTGCTAAAATGTATATTTATTGCCGCCAACGTTTCGGCTTGCTATACAAGCCATCTTCAGGGCTGTAAAAACATATATGGTATAACAATGGTAAGGACAAAAAATAAAAAAATACTATATATATATATATATATATATATATATATATATATATATATATATATATACTTGTTTTTTGTAGCCAATAGGTCATAAAAACACTCCTTTCACTTCCTGTATTTTATTATTTTCACCCTAACCGGTTTCGAGCTATTCTACTCCTCCTCAAAGGGTATTTCCTAAAATTATTATTTTATTATTTTAGGAAATACCCTTTGAGGAGGAGCAGAATAGCTCGAAACCGGTTAGGGTGAAAATAATAAAATACAGGAAGTGAAAGGAGTGTTTTTATGACCTATTGGCTACAAAAAACAAGTATATTAAAGTTTAAGGTCAACAATGGAAGAAAAAGTATATATATATATATATATATATATTTATATTTTCAAGCATATAGGTACTCATATTTATGTTAATGTTTCTAGCCTTTTTTTTTTTTTTTTTTTTTTTTTTTTTCTTTTTTTTTTTTTTCTTTTTTTTTGTCCTTACCATTGTTATACCATATATGTTTTTACAGCCCTGAAGATGGCTTGTATAGCAAGCCGAAACGTTGGCGGCAATAAATATACATTTTAGCATACTATATATATATATATATATATATATATATATATATATATATATATATATTTATATTTTCAAGCATATAGGTACTCATATTTATGTTAATGTTTCTAGCCTTTTTTTTTTTTTTTTTTGTCCTTACCATTGTTATACCATATATGTTTTTACAGCCCTGAAGATGGCTTGTATAGCAAGCCGAAACGTTGGCGGCAATAAATATACATTTTAGCAAATAATATGTGTTTTATTGAATAAGAACACTGACCGAAACCCCGACGATCAACGCTTCCTACTTCCGAACGGTCGGCCATATCTTCTCAAAGTTCTAATTAATGTATGTTCTTAGTTTATCAAATACTTCCTTAATGTTTTCCCGGTCCCTAGTTATAAAAATTTGATTCTACACCCATAGGCACGTCGGTAAGCTATACTAAATTAGCCCCCCCCCAGAATTGTTTGTCTAGCTACCCCAGAAATGTTTGTCAAGAGCCGCCTATGGCCATCTTAGCGCACTTCTGCGTTTTACGTATCGTGTTCTTCCTTGAGACTTAGCAAATGCTGGAACCGTCGGGAATATCTCCCTCAAAATGTCGCATATGCGGGCTTGAACTTTCCCGTCTACCCGAAAAGGCTACAACTTCTGACGTGTGGCTTACTATAATTATTGCAAGACATGCAACGCAGTTGGTTTATGAATATATAGATTTATCATACCCTAGAAACTTCATAGAAAAAATAGTTACCTTGATAAGTGAGTCCGGCCTGTAGAGCACTCTCGGTCACGAAAAGTGGATGACTGATGTTAATCTTGACCTGTGAAACTGATCCAGGCTCTGCAGGACTTGCGGAATGGCATGGTTCGCCACCCGCAGGACACACGAGGAGTATGACCAGCAGACAGCCTGCCGCCAGCCGTCTCTCCTCTTCCTCCTCGTCCGTGTCCATAACGCTAGCACCAGCAGGCTCCGGCAACCTTCTGCGACTCCATCTGCAATAAAATAGAGATAAGTAGAATTAAAAGATGGGTAGTGAACCTTTCATTTTAGCACTTTCCTCCGAAGGAAAGTAGCTATTGAAATTGCAGTCATGACGGAATTTTTGAAAAATGTCTTCTTTGGTCCTATCTAGTAGACACCGAAAAAGACCCCCGTTAAAAATTATATATACGCTCTCTCTAACCCGGCGGTCTACGAGAGGAATGAGGGACGGATCTCTCTTCCTTTCCTTGCTAGCCGAACATTTGTTTCGTGGTATTACATTGGATGGAAGGCATATATGTTTCGTTTAGAAGCAGGAATTTGTTTTTCTACTAAGAAAATGGATGTTTCTACTAAGGCACCTGCGGCTAGAGTGGAGTGCAAGTTTTAAAAGTACTTCTAATAACTTGAACCATTTTAAATATGCAATATTAACCCGTCCTAAAATTCGTAGTTGATAATAATTGCTGCTTTATTATTGTTTTAGTTCTCTTTTTACATGGGAACGCGTTTATTATTCAACAAAATCAACAGGCAATAATATGAAGTTGTTGTATATTTATTAAGTAGAGTAGTTCCATGCATACACAAAACTCTGGAAGGAAACTAATTAACAGATTCATAATTAATACAGTTGCACATTACAAATGGAACAGAGAAGAACTATTCATTGAGAGGAGATGGTTGACCGTAGATGATGCAAGGTAGGGATTCAGAGGAGATGGTTGACCGTAGATGATGCAAGGTAGGGATTGTCGGGGTTCGGTCACTGCTACTTAATAAAACTACATTTTATCATAAAAATGGTTTTATTGTGCCGACGTTTCGGCTTGAACTTCAAGCCTTCATCAGGGCTGTAAAAAACAAGTAGGACGGATGTAATACTGAAATATACATATATATATATATATATATATATATATATATATATATATATATATATATATATGCCTACATACACAAATACACATACATATAAACATACATATATATATATATGGAAAAAGACAAAAACATAAAAAACTAGAACATAATATATAGAAGAACAATGTGCTCTAGAAGTGATTGGATTATTAGGAGAACAGATATAAGAATAACAGATTACATATTAGATTAGATATAAAAATAACAATATGGGCTTACCGATGGGAAGATAGAGAACTATTCCTCACAAATGCGGGATCATTTCTGACAGTTAATACAGGGAAACATAGGAAGAAAGGAGTTGGTGAGGGGGGGGGGGGGGGGGTTCTGGACCACCCAATGGACAGAGAACATAGAAGATGAAAGAAAGAGCGGCGGAAGCGGCGTAGTACAGTAAGGTGTCATAAAGTCATAAAATGTTGTGTTAATGGAAAGGGAGGCAGGTATAAAGGGCTATATTGCAGGCTGTATAGGGGATTAGGATGGAGTTTTTAATAAATGGAACTATTCATGTTTTCGTTTTATTTACATAGGTTAATTTAAGCAACTTATTGAGGAATGCAGGCAACACGGCCACCGTTCCCCGGAGTATATCTTAAAAGTCACCCATATGTTATTCTGGTTAAATATATGGAAAGCCAATTCTATGCTATACATGGATATTTTTATTATATTATTTCATTTTGTTAATTATTTTATTGTGTAATTAACTCAGTCCTTTAGAATTTACGTCATTTGTGCGAAACAAGAAAAAAAATGCTTAACTAATGAAAATGTATTCAATGGCAGAATTGGATGTTACGAATTGCTCCCTACGTCAGAGAGATAATGAGATGGAGTGCGTCAGAGTGTGTTGTAACAAGCACAGGAAGAAATCTGCCACGATCTTGGTACAACTTGTTGAATATAGTGCTTGATTTAGGATTTAACTGGTGTTATATTATCTCGTAAGTGGATCAGGAATGCATGGGATGTGCAGAACAAACAATAAACTCCCACATCCTAGGGTTACTTCCATTTGGAAATATATAAGAAAAAAGTGGATCAGGAATTTTCTTGAAATCACTACCAAAATACCCGTGTCACGGCAGATAAGTAGTTATTTTATGCTCTTAAATAATGTATCATCAAAATTAACGCTACTATATAATTTTGTGAAGTTTATTATAGCACAGTTCCCGTGATACTATATGTTATTCATCTATTGATAAGTAATCAGATTATAATGTTTCTTGTCACCAGTGTCAACAAACAGGTAACCATAGGTTACCAGTAACAGGAGTTTAACCATTACAGGTTAAAATTCGTTGTCAATATTAAATTTTAACATCCATTTATTATTAATTACGAATTTTAGGACGGGTTATTTATAGGTTACCAACCTTTTCTAGCGAGGATAGGGCTGATGCCTTTTCCTTTTTTCTAAAGAAAAGCCACCACCCTTAGTGGGAATCGACCCTTTGGCATGGAGTGTTAGGTGCTCACGCCTTAACTCTCAAAACTACTTTTATTATTGACTCCATGTCAATAATAAAAGTACGTTAAACTTTAAAAATTTATGTTTCCAACATCTCAATTGGAAACACCCATTATATTTGCGACCATTACCAAGAAGTGTTCTGACTGGGGATGCTGTGCAAGGGATCGGGATATTATTACCTCGGATAGATTTCATCAACAGGTATGAGGGAGAAAATCACAATTTATTTCTAGTAATTCAAGGTCTTCCATCATAGTTTAAATGAACCACAAATAAAAATAATATTATGAAATAGATACAGTACGGTAACAGCATAGGCTTGCCTGCTCTAACCTACTAAAAATTCAAACCCCTCTAAAAATACTTAAAAATTTGAATATCAAAAAAACTTTCTTAGTGAGTGTTTTCGTTCTAAAAGGAGTGTTCATGCAAAATTTTCTGTCAAGTGGTTTGGGGTGGGCGACGATATTTCAAGTGAGTGAGTGGTATTTGACAAATATATAGTAGATTCATAAGCGCATGCGTAATCTGACTAAAGCAAAATAAAACGCAGTTCCTGTGAGTCGGACTTTTTGAGGAATATGTTCAGTTTTATTAGAAGATGACTGATCATCGTCGAATTCAACAATCCGAATATTGAACAATATGTAGAGAAAGCAGGGACATAGAGATACACAATAGAGCTCCAAGGTTGGTGTATATATTTCTAAAGAAGGGCTGGAAAGGCGATAAGTGGTTAGTGGTAGAGAAAAGGGACGTATTGTACAACACAATAGCCCGAAGGACTTATATTGGATCCTGCATCAAAGGACACCGCCGCAACACACATTCCACTAAAGGTCAGCCTTTGCTTTTACAGTTCTTCTTGTGGGATTCTATCACAGCCTTATCACAGTTTTACAGTTCTTCTTGTGGGATTCTATCACAGCCTTATCACAGTTTTACAGTTCTTCTTGTGGGATTCTATCACAGCCTTATCACAGTTTTACAGTTCTTCTTGTGGGTTTCTATCACAGCCTTATCACAGTTTCACTCAAAGTGTGATATCAGCTTACTTATTCCTGAATCATATTTATAACTAGGTGCTACACCTACTTTAGATAAAATAGGTGCTACATGGCGTGCCACCTAATATATATAAAATAGCTTTTACCCAGCGGACAATGGCGCCAAACGACATTTCCGCAGCCCGCGGCACAATGGCGCCAAACGACATTTCCGCAGCCCGCCGCACAATGGCGCCAAACGACATTTCCGCAGCCCGCCGCAAAACAGGCAAAACTTTTCTCATCTCACGTCTCGTTGGGAAAATTCCCAACCCTCGATGTCGGCGCTAATGGCCTAGATGTCGTCGATGCGCCGTAAAAGAAAAAAAAAAAAAAAAAAAAAAAAATTAATTTTTTTTAAGTCTAATCAAGATTTGAACGTGAATTTCAAGGACATCAGTGCTTTTTTGTTTTCTTTTTTTTTACGGCGCATCTACTTCTAGGTCATTAGCGCCGACATCCAGGGTGCAGCGAGGAATTTTCCCAGCGAGCCTTGAGATGAGAAAATTCCTGCCGGAGGTGGGAATCGAACCCACCATCTCCCGCATATGAATCCAGCGTGCTAGCCACTAGACTACGGGAGACCCCAGATATCAGTGCTAATATTAAGTTAGATTAAAAATAAAATATTATTTTATGTTCAATTGTAAAAGATCACGAATTATTGAACGTACTTTAATCAACAACCAAAATAAAAATATGGCCAGACGAAGTTGTTCTAGATTTTATTAGGTTTCAAAAAAAAAAAAAAAAAAAAAAAAAAAAAAAAAAAAAAAAAAAAAAAAAAAAAAAAAAAAAAATGTAGCCTTTTTTGAAAGACGAGAAGTCCTTTGGCCCCACTGTGCGACGTACCATACTACACCTTCTTTCTTTACACACAAAGGAACCTAAAGATCCTACACAAGTATTGCGCCAATAATTCCCTCTCCTTTGGCCCCACTGTGCGACGTACCATACTACACCTTCTTTCTTTACACACAAAGGAACCTAAAGATCCTACACAAGTATTGCGCCAATAATTCCCTCTCCTTTGGCCCCACTGTGCGACGTACCATACTACACCTTCTTTCTTTACACACAAAGGAACCTAAAGATCCTACACAAGTATTGCGCCAATAATTCCCTCTCCTTTGGCCCCACTGTGCGACGTACCATACTACACCTTCTTTCTTTTTATAGATAGATTTCTTGCAAATGGCATTATGTTTCTCAGTAATAGCTGGCATAGCACACAAAGGAACCTAAAGATCCTACACAAGTATTGCGCCAATAATTCCCTCTCCTTGAATGTGAGTAAGCCGAAAGTCCTTGTATTCCATAAATCACCAAGGTTGAAGAAGCTCTAGCCCCTTTACTGGCATAAGGAAAAGTTGGAATATACAAAGACTTACACCTACTTAGGAGTTCCTTTTTCATCTTCAGGAAAATTTCACAAAGCTTCTGTGCATTTCATACAAAGATCTTCCGTTGCCACATCTAAAGTTCTGGATATTCTGAGAAGAGGTAGAAGTGACTCTTGGGATACAAAGATGGCGTTATTTGACTCAATGGTTTCCTCAACTCTCCTATATGCATCTGAAGTATGGAGCCTTAGGTATCTCGATGCCATCGAAGCAGCTCAGATGAAGTTCATGAAATACTTGTACGGTTGGCCAAAGAACACTCCCAACTATATAATTTGACTGGAGACAGGAAGAAGCTCTCTGAATGTAAAGGCAATCAAGAGAATAATGAATTACTGGACTAAGTTGTCATTGATGTCAGAGGAGAGTCTGCCTAAACAATGTTTAAAAAAAAAAAGATTGTTTGATGCAGAGAGTCCTGACTTAGAGTATAACTGGGTCTCACAAGTCAATATGATAGCTCAACAATATGGATGCTCTGAAGAGCTAAATGCTTTACACCCTAATGGAATGTTGCAGCATATGGATCATATCCTTGAAAAGATACTCAACTATAACTTCTCAACGGACATCAATAGAACTTTAAATTCAAGTAGGAATCCCTTTTATAGAGTGCAGTCTAGCTTTAATCCATTTCAGCCAGAAACCTACTTGACGTTTAGGATACATTTTAAAAAATTAAGATGCATTAGTGGACTAAGGGTTGGAAACCCTGAAAGTATAAAGCTATACCAAGAAAGTCCACATTTCTCTCTAAAAGCAGCTGATCTCTGCCCGTTTTGCAAACAGTACATAAATAACAATAGTCTATACCACCTCCTCCTATACTGTTCAGCACTTGAAGAAAACAGAGAAACTATTTTAAATCCATCCACTTCTGCATCCTTTGACCTTCAGGCTATTCAAAGTATATTTAATATTGGTAGCGTAGATGAATTGAATTGGCTATATTACATTCATTGAAACAATCTGTAACAAGTTTCACTCTTTTAGTTTCAATGAGTAGATTCACAAGACGAACAATTTTTGCATGTTTTACTTTTCATTTTAGTTTTTTGTAATTTTTTCTAATTCGAAGCATACAATAATAATCATAATGTGATAGTACTGATACATTTGAGATAATATTTTATTGTTAAAAAATATAATAAAAATAATCTTTCAATAAATATATGAATAACATAAATAACATATGAATGTAATAAAAATTTTATCGTCCATTATTATTAACTAAGAATAATAATGCAGGTTAAACGTACATTATTATTCGTATTATTATACATGTAAATAGTGTATTAAGTTAACTTTAGAATTATATAAAATTTATACTGTCATTTACTGTGAAATTGTTGAAATATTACAACATTTACCAGAGTCGAAATGGAAAGAAACAAAGTGTCTAATATTGATATTATTTTTACAAGATATATCTTACACAAATAAATATATATCTACCTACTTTATATTAAATAGCTGTTACTCGGCATATCAGGTTCACCTGCTTTATATTAAATAGCTGTTACTCGGCATATCAGGTTCACCTGCTTTATATTAAATAGCTGTTACTCGGCATATCAGGTTCACCTGCTTTATATTAAATAGCTGTTACTCGGCATATCAGGTTCATCTGCTTTATATTAAATAGCTGTTACTCGGCATATCAGGTTCACCTGCTTTATATTAAATAGCTGTTACTCGGCATATCAGGTTCATCTGCTTTATATTAAATAAAACAAATGAATGATTATATAATATTTATCCTAGCTCTGAGAATATAAGGCTATAAGTTAAGAGCTCAGCTGAAACGATTATTTTTCAAGTTTTTTTTTTTTTAGTGAAATTAGGGTGGAAAATAAATTAGCCCAATTCAAAAATTATAATAGAATAATTTAATGGTAATATCAATTTAAGGAAAATCCACACCAAACTGTCTGTGTTTAATTGTTTTAAAGAAAAAAATATGTGGTCCATATGAGGCGTATAGATGCAAAAGCGCTTCTATCAGATGTTTGGCTAATAACGTTTTTTTTTTAAATCTGTAACAATCCTACCTACTTGATATCGAAAAATCACCAACGTTATAATATAGAACAGAATATTACAGAATATTATACTGTCCTATATTATAACGTTGGTGATTTTTTTATATTGAGTAGGTACGATTGGTACAGATTTGAAAAAAATGTCATGAGCCAAAAATTTGATAGAAGCACTTTTGCATCTATATACCTCATATATAAGTATCTATTAAAAAATAGCAATACAAATGAAGCATTTAATTAAGGTTATACTTAGTTATAAGTTTTAATCTAGTATAAATAAAATAATATTATTTATTTGAATTTTTATTTATTTTTTTGAATAGAATATTATATACCTGTTCATGTAATAATCTGTAACCGAGTTTTACTTTTTCTTTTCTATTAAAGCTTCCATTTCAAATTTTAAGGATCATGAGCACTTTTTTAAGGATACTCCTTCTATCATAGGAAATTGGGCCATCTAAGAAGAAAAACAAATTTAAGATATTTTTCCTGCAGCTACGAAGAACAATTTAAGCTATTTGGGAATTTCAGTATGGAATTATATTATACTTTGATTTAGCGAGCAACAATATTTGTCTCACAAAAAATAGCATACAAAAGAAATAATAATTTAAAAAAAAGAAAAAAAAAAGTTCATTTCACTTTGATTATAATGTTGCTAAGAAGCAATTGTAAATTATGTCATATATATATGTATATCAAAATGCAGGGGAAATTAATTAAATTATAAAATTTATTTACATACATTTGTATGATTATATATATTTATATAATTCATAATTATATAAATAAGGTATGCAGCTCCTAGTCTGATTGGTAAGCAGATTCAACCAAATGAGCACTACATATTTCTGAATACATTGTCGGTTCCCAATTTTTACGCTTAATGATATTCTTCAACTTCTGTAACAACTCTGTGTTATAAAGTGGGAATCTGAAACGACATTTATAAATTAGAAAAGCAACTAAAATAAAAAGAAACACCACTTCAGAGTATTTGAATATAATTCTAGCAATTATTGTTATCAAATGTTAAATTTGTCATCCATGTATACATTTGAACATTAAGCACTTAAAAAAACTACTTTTTCCTTTTAATTCTTCAATGAACAAGAAACACCTATTTATTTGATACTAAATTTCTTCAATGTATTCTTTTACTACTTTTCTAAATTTTGGTTTTTCAATACATATATGAAATATATATATATATATATATATATATATATATATATGTGAAATATCCTTTACATCATTATTAATTTATTCCTTTAATGACTGGTCGAACTGGCGATTAGGAGATACGACAGGGCCATTCCACGTCAATTCAACCAATGAAAGTACTCTTTACAACCAGAACCTCTTAGATTGTTTGGAAATTTTCAATCCTAATAGCTCTAACAACTCCTTGAATGGTACAATTTTTTTAAAAAATTTATCTGTTTCTGTTTTTTTAGTATTAATTTTCAAAGAATTGAAAAACCGCCTTTTTTTGGTCAACTGGAAAATGTTTATTGCTAGGTAGATTAAGTTCTATTCTAGCTAGTATCATTTAGCTTATTAAATGGGCTTTAATTTGATATACGACAAGACCAACTTATTACAAATTTTACGTTTCAAAAAAATTGTCGAAATCTTGTACGTAACTGTTTTCGAAAAACTGTACTTTTTCAATTCTGAAAAAAATATATTTGAATCTTCAGTTCATTGACTACATATGCTGTAAGTTTCATTATGGGATGGGAACGGGATCATTTTATTACATAATTTTGACTTTATAATTGTCACTGCGTAGTTGGTAAAAATATGGTGAGTGATGGATATTTGTATTGTAAATAAGCATCTCTGATCAAAATTTGAATTTTTTTCAGACAAAACTAAAATTAAAGGGGAGATTCGAAAAAAAAAAAAAAAAAATCACCGGAACCCAGAATTTGCACCCTTTCATTCCTTTAACTAAGAAAAAAATTAAGACTTTTACTTTACTTGAACTTCAATAAAAGTGAAATTGAACTGGTAGGTAACTGATTTAGACACAGATACAGTAGCCTTTAATGAAAAAATATGTGGTAGTTTTATTGCCTGTAAATATGACGACCAGTGGTGGCTACTCAACAAAAATGAGGAGATGGATGAAATAAAATTTAATATCCAACATGTCTCAATTATTAAAAATTTCATTTTTCAAAAAATATTTTGAAAATTTGTACAAAACGATTTTTGAAAAACTATGAAAAAAAAATGAATATGACCGTTTTATTAAATGTTATAAATGGTATTTTTTTTTTTTTTTTTTTTTTTTTTTGTGCCATTGCCATCCTATAATAAAACCAGCATCATTTGTATTCTATAATAATGTAAAACATTTTTTGAAAAATGAAATTTGTAATAATTGAGACATGTTAGATATTAATTTTTATTTCATCTATCTCCTCATTTTTGTTGAGACAATAAAACTACCACATATTTTTTCATTAAAGGCTACTGTATCTGTGTATAAATCAGTTACTTACCAGCTCAACTTCACTTTTATTGAAGTTCGAGTAAAGTTGAGAATTTTAGGACGGGTTATCTATAGGATACCATCCTTTTCTAGCCAGGATAGGGTTGATGCCTTTTCTTATTTCTAAAGAAAAGCCACCTCTCCATAGTGGGAATTGAACCCACAACCCTTGGCACGGAGTGTTAAGTGATCACGCCTTAACACTCACGGCCACCGGGCCTCCTTTAATAAATTAAAATAGGTATATTTTTTAATTAAATTGAAAATATTGAAGTGAGGTAAGGTTACGTTTCAGATTAAATAGAAACATTAGATTCAAGAGAAATTTTGCTGAAAGATATAAAATTGAAATACACTGCATTACGTCATTATATAATGATGTTAGGTCATCAATGAGTTATTCTAATTATCAAAAAAAAAATTGTTAAGACATTATTAATCAATTTAAGAAATAGGTTATTTGCTATTCTAGGTCATACATAGATAATGATTTTATTGTTTTGCAATAATTAAAAATAAGAATGGCTTTTCAATAAATTAAAATAGGTATATTTTTTCATTAAATTGAAAGAATAGGAGTGAGATAATGTTACGTTTTAGATTAAATAGAAACATTAGATTCAAGTGTAATTTTACTGAATAGTATAAAATTGAAATAAACTGCATTACATTAGAACATAAATTGTTACATATTATTAATGAATTTATAAATTCATAAAGGATAATAAGGTTCAGTCAATAATATCAAAACAAAGACTGAATAGGTGCTTCTTTTTCCTTGAAGAATTAAAGCTTATTAGTAGTATGGAATATATTTATTTAAAGGTTCCAATTAGTAGGTATTTAGGAAAGAAAATGAATGTCCGAACCCTTCTTTGCTCTGTTAGTGGATCCATAAGCATTGAAAACAAAATCTAGAAAGAACCAAACATTTTCATGGCCGTCGATTCAAAATGGCCGTCAGAACCTTAAAGAATCAGTGTAGCCAATTTTTCTTCAACAAAAATGTTGACCTTTTGACCAAATTTTTAAATTTCCAGGCTACAATTTTTACAAATTTTCGAGAAAAAAATTTCTTGTTCTCTCAAAACATTTAATGTGTCAGGTGTTACAAACGACGAAAACTCGATTTTTCTGAAGTAACAAACATTTTGGTGGAGAACGTAGTACCTATTCAGTTGATTCTTTCTTCTTCCTCTTCTTCAGCGTTGTCTGCTTCAAACCAGTGGCGGCTAAAGGGAGGGGCTTGCCCCCCCCCCGAATGTAAATTCACAATCTTTTTCGATTAAGTTAGATAAATAAATCTTTTAGGCAAATTAATAGTAATAAGTTCTAATGTAATGCATGTTCTTAGTTTATGAAATACTTCCTTAATGATTTCTAGGTGCCTGGTTATAAAAACTTGATCCTACATCCCCTGGCACGGCGTTAAGCCCATTCTAAATTTACCCCACCCCCCAGAAATGTTTGTCTAGATCCGCCTATGCTTCCAACATAACTTGAGCTATATATGCCCTAACCACTGTTGGAACGTTGTCACCAAATAAGGATGGAGCTGGGAACTAAATACCAAAGATGATTGGAAACTATTTTTGCAGTTGCCTTACTGATTTCTAGATCAATATCCTCATAATGAATAGGAAGTCATGATACGGTGCTATCATTGTGTCCCATGGCAGAAGCGAGGATCGAACGTACAGTCGCGAAAGAAAAACACACATTCTTCTTACAGAGTTTATCTCCCTATGACATAACTGAAATTGTTGATGGCACGGGTATATCTTGAATTGCATAAATCGCCTTTGCCATTGACCTAACACATCTTACAGCTCCTTTCTTCCCGTGCCTATGCCATTGACCTAACACATCTTACAGCTCCTTTCTTCCCGTGCCTATGCCATTGACCTAACACATCTTACAGCTCCTTTCTTCCCGTGCCTATGCCATTGACCTAACACATCTTACAGCTCCTTTCTTCCCGTGCCTATGCCATTGACCTAACACATCTTACAGCTCCTTTCTTCCCGTGCCTATGCCATTGACCTAACACATCTTACAGCTCCTTTCTTCCCGTGCCTATGCCATTGACCTAACACATCTTACAGCTCCTTTCTTCCCGTGCCTATGCCATTGACCTAACACATCTTACAGCTCCTTTCTTCCCGTGCCTATGCCATTGACCTAACACATCTTACAGCTCCTTTCTTCCCGTGCCTATGCCATTGACCTAACACATCTTACAGCTCCTTTCTTCCCGTGCCTATGCCATTGACCTAACACATCTTACAGCTCCTTTCTTCCCGTGCCTATGCCATTGACCTAACACATCTTACAGCTCCTTTCTTCCCGTGCCTATGCCATTGACCTAACACATCTTACAGCTCCTTTCTTCCCGTGCCTTTGCCATTGACCTAACACATCTTACAGCTCCTTTCTTCCCGTGCCTATGCCATTGACCTAACACATCTTACAGCTCCTTTCTTCCCGTGCCTATGCCATTGACCTAACACATCTTACAGCTCCTTTCTTCCCGTGCCTTTGCCATTGACCTAACACATCTTACAGCTCCTTTCTTCCCGTGCCTTTCCCATCGACCTACATGTACATGCATATCTTCTATTAATGTATTTATTTATTTAAATTTTACCTTTTAAATAAAATAGATATTTTGGAAAGGGTTATCAACAGGTGTCCGCCCTTTTCTAGCCAGGATGGGGCTGACGCATTTTTTTTTTTTATTTTTTTTTTAGAAATAAAAGCCATAACTCCTAGTGATAATCAAACCCACGCCCACAGAGTGCTCGAGCTTAACAATCAGCTCACCGGATCACCAATTATGAATACTTGCAAAAGCTCTCCACTGCGGACTGCTGATTATGTAAAAATGCTAAGATGACGCAGTTTTTTCGAGTAAGACTATTATTTGAAAACCTTAATGTTACATCGTTAACATAAACTACTGCCGTGAAAAGCAAAATTGGAATAGCAGGTTAAAGAGCAGCGGAAAATTAAATTGCAAGAAAAACTCCTAAAACCGCCCCTAAAAGCCACAAAACGAGGGGGGGGGTTTGTAGAATTTCCCTGCAGTACTACCCGTCATAAACTCCGCTTTTTTTACAGCTCTTTTACTGTGGCCGTTGTAATTTAACTGATTTTTCCAAGAGAAAAAGAAAACGAGAAGCCCCATAAACTTTCAATGCAAAACTTCCAGGAAACCCGTCATTTATCTTTCAGGGCCCAATACCTTAGTAGTAATACTCTTTATTCACTATTCTCTTATTCTCTATACATATAATTATATATATATATATATATATACTATATATTTGTCAAATACCCCTCACTCACTCACTCACTCACTGACCTATCATCGCCCAGCCCAAACCACTCGACAGAAAAATTTGAAATTTTGCATGGACACTCCTTTTAGCATATAAACACATGCATGAAAGGATTTTTTGATATTCAAATTTTTAAGTATTTTTAGATGGGTTCGAATTTTTAGTTGGTTAGAGAGCAGAGACGCCTAGGCAGCAATCGTTGCTAGGACGATAATAGGTCAGCTGTTACCGTATTGTATTTATTTCTTAATATTATTTCTATATTTCAACTATGATGGCAGACCTTGAATTACTAGAAATAAACTGTGATTTTGTCCCTCATAGAGTTTACCCTTTACCTGGTGATGGTCTATGAGAGGTAATAATATCCCGAACCCTAAAGATCCTGTTAATGGTTACCTATAGATAACGGGTTATCTGTTTCTTGACACTGGTCCGGAGCGCCCCAATGTCCAGAAACATTATACTCTGATTACTTATCAATTGATTTATAACATACAGCATGACAGGAACCGTGCTTTAGTAAACTGCAAAAAAATATAGTATAAATAGTAGCGTTAATTTTGATGTTACATAACTACATACTTATCTGCCGCGACGAAGCACAGGTATTCAGCTAGCATATATATACAACGTCCTTGAATATAATTTTCCTTAGCGTTTGATCATTAAGTTGAGATTATGAATTAGTATCCGTTTATTAGGTAAGTTTATGTATCGTCGTTAAAACCCCGTTTCCTTTTGTAAATAGATAAAATTATCAACCCCAAAGAAATTTACCAAAAGTTTAAATATTTTTGGAACACATTTAATAGTTTTTCTGTTTTAGCGCGGGTCCTCCCTCCCCCATAGGGAGGAACCCCGCTTATAAGGTTGATACAATGAAACAATCCGGAAGTGCCGACTAGAAAATTTTGCGTTTCAGAACCCCTAGAAACCGAAAATAACGGTGGTTCAAATTTGTATATATATATATATATATATATATATGTATATATTTATTTATATATATATATATATATATATATATATATATATATATATATATATATATATATATTTGTCTGTTCGCTCTCTAAATAGAAGACGAATGGTCCGATTTTGATGAAATTTAGTACAAAAATCTGTCGTCCAATTTGAAAGGTCAAGTTCGTTAACCAGCAAAATCCGCCCACTGGAAGATGGCGTTTGGGGCGAAATTCGCGCAAAAAAAATCGTAACGCTTACGTTTTTGAGTTCATAAGCTTGTAAGTACTCTTTTTATAGGCTTCTTGGGCTGGGAAAACGAATGGAACCATTTTCAAGGCGATAGCTTTAACTGTTTTCGAGAAAACTGAAAAAATAATTTTTGAATGCCGTTTTTGGTTTGGGTACTTAGAATCAAGTGATTCAGTTGAAACATTTACTGCATGTTCTACTTCCATTAAAACTAATATGTTGAAATTTTGGTTGCGTTTGGAGTTAAGGAAGGGTTAGAATAAAATATTTTATTAACAGGCATAAAAAAGTTTTGGTAACTTTGTATACTTTCCTTAATATCTCGAAAAAGGTTGAGAATTTGGGAAACGGAAGAATACCATTAGAACGCATACTAAATGCTCTACAAAAAAGGTTCTAATAAAAGTTTTGATTAGGCGATGTCAATCGGAGAAATACCGTATGAAATGTCAGTTTTGGATTTGTCGATTTCCTTCAAATGTCTTGAAACTGTCGAGGCTCCTACTCCGAGTTCTTTGGCATATTCCCTAGTGTTTTTAATTGCTTATAGTAGTCAAATGTATTTGTCAATGAAACAGGATACGTATAATTAGAATCAATATTTTGTTTGTTAGAATTCGAAGATGCCGTATGAATATCTAGATGTGACAGTACTGGTGTTGATTTCGTTCTTTAGAATTATTCTTGGTATTCCCTATTTTCATCTGTTACCCATAGTTTTTTATTGTTAGTAGATTTTTCTTATTGATTATAGAACATTAATCTATTTGGCTATAAAACAGGATACGTAAAATTAGTGACAATATTTCGGAGATTTCTGAGCGAAATACGTTTAAGATTTTCTACCACCACGAACGGCTTTTTTCCTCTATTTTTATCCACTAGATAGGCTTTATTTTGCATATTATTCTATATAAGTTTTATTCAGCAGGGGATTCTGATGAAATGTCGTGTTTTTGCTGTGGATTTTAAATACGATGTATCTAAGATTGGATAACATTAGCGAGTCTACATAATTAAGAACCGACGACGGAGGATTACTTCTTGCTATGATTTAGTCTACATACGTATATTAAGTCCTAAATCCAATCCTCCTAAAGTTCAATGCCCGTAGAAACCAGGGGGCCGCAGGAAATTTACCTGCTAAGAGTTAATCCTCAAGAGCTGTAAATATACCCCAGGTATCTGCCGACACAAATACAAAGCCTAGGCGGAGAGCACCCCAAACACACAGATCCAAACATAAGGTTATATACTAAATATTGATAAAGACTACTTAGTTGTAAACCGATTCATCAATTAGCAATCAATAGTTTTCAACAAAGGTTATATACTAAATATTGATAAAAAGTATTTAATTAGAAAAAAAAAACAATATTCCACAAGACTTGTTTTTGGTCCATTTGTGTCTACTCCATAGACTTAATTAGGTATATTATTCTATTGTAGTTGGGCAACTAAACTTTGTTTTATTTTGTTAAATAAAGTTTTTTTTCTTGACTTGTTATTCGTCAAGACTTTTATTTGTCCTTGTGTATTTACTAGATAGGTTTTATTCAACATATTATTCTATATAGGCTATATTAGGCAGGGTATTCTACTCAATCTTGTGTACTTCTTCTTGGTCCTTCTGTACATGGGCGTATATAAAAACAATTTCGGGGGGGGGGGGGGCTGAGACCATTTCCAGGGTATGGAATACTAAATATTTAGAGCTTGGAATAGTTTTAGGCAACTAAAACGCTATTACACGTAAAATAAAATATGTTTTATGAACTAAGTGATCTTATTTAATTTATTTTTAAGGGTTTTACGAGAAGTTTTTATCATCAATTCAAAATTTCGGGAGGGGCTGCAGTCCCCTCAGCCCCCCCCCCCCCTCATATACGCCCATGCTTCTGTATCCTCTAGAAAGGCTTTATTAGGCATATTTTGTATTGATTTATAGAGCTTTGCTTTAGAATGAGAGCCAGATTCTGTAATTTCCGCTTCTGTGTAAAAGTTAGCTATTGTTGGTGTCCCTGACGCCTTAATATCACTTTTATTCGAGATGTTCGAGAGGATTTTGACAATTTTCACAAGATATATAAAAAAAAATAAGTTTATTTTTTTTCTAAGCTTATCAAATGGCACTAGGGACATGAACGGAACCGCGCTAAGATGCTGCAGTTCCTGCGAGTCGGACTTTTTTATATCAACCTTACTTATCTTTTCTAAAATTATGAAATCTAAAATGAAATTCTCCCTAGTTATTCCGTTGAATGAAATCGTACAGTAGTTTAATATGTAATGGATCGATAATTCTAATGTCTGCTTTTAAATAAATCCCAAGATATTCGAGACCAATTCCGAGTTAGGGCTGAGCAAACAGAATTAACTTCTATAAATGAAACCTCACTAATATATATTCAATAGCTTGGTAATGTTTCAATAAGTCATAATAAAGTCTGACTTTCCTTGACTGGGTCACCGGTAATCCCGTTTCCATAGCAACATTATCTCTTGTAACATTTTTTTTTTTTTAACGTCCATTATTATTTACGAAGAATTTTAGGACGGGTTATCTATAGGTTACGACCCTTTTCTAGTCAAGATAGGGTTGATGCCTTTTCTTTTTTCTAAAGAAAAGCACCATCCCATAGTGGGAATCGAACCCACGACCCTTAGCTCAGAGTGTAAAGTGCTCACGCCTTAACACTGACGGCCACCGGGCCTCCAAGGCCCAATTAAATAAATATATAATTTCCATGTAAGAAATTATTAAATTATTTAAATGTTAACGTCCATTTATTATTGACACCGGATTTTATGACGGGTTATCTACAGGTTACCCTTTTCTAGCCAGGATAGGGCAGATGCCTTTTCGTTTTTCGAATGAAAAGCCACCATCGCCTAGTGAGAATCGAACTCACGACCATAGGCCCGGAGTACATACGCCTTAGCACTCACGGTCATCAGGCCTCCAAGAATTTATATAAAAGAATAAATAAATCATAATATAGTTATTTAAGACTACAAAATATATAAGTTGTTACTGAAAAGAAGAAATATTGCTTCATAAACCTTTCTTTATTGGCATCCTTGCCATAAATTGAAGAATGTTAGGAATTTATAATCTCAAATCAGTATTTTCATACAAATATTAGGGATGCAGAGTAGTATTGAACACAAGAAAACCATTTGAACAATAATATACTATCAGATAAGCATTGTTGGATGGCTTTTGAAGAGGGACTCCATATCGAAACTCACCAATATGTCTTCATTCAAGAGTTTTCTTATATTTCAGGATCTCCACCAGGTGGATCGAATTTTTGATCACAGAGAAGGACGACCTGCATGGGCGTATATAGAAAATAATTTCGGGGGCTGGGAGATTTTCGGGTTGTTTTTTGTTTTAAATTGCATTTATTCTTAGTATTAGTATTATAGTAGAAGTACACAAGAAAATTTGGAACATTTTGATATTTTTCAATGCATTGAACTGTGAAATAAGTATCTCTAGAAGTGGATGGTGGGGGATGGTCTACCCTGCCAGGTAGATTAGACTAGATTAACTGTTGACTCATAACCTCCGCTTCTCACGGGGTGCACATCGGCAATTCATCCTATTGTGCGAGTCCTAATTTGGTAACCTTACCTTAGCATCCTGATGAACTTCAGGTATTGGCTGATCTCCGATGACCTTCTAATCTCATCTTCGTTGATGCTCCCGAAGTGCAGAAATCGTCTACTTTCCAATGGTACACACTCAAATCTAACATGCTTAGGCTTCTCATCCTCTTCCCTACACCATCTGTAGGTTGGTGACGATCTGATCCTTATGACATGCTTAGGCGTCTCATCCTCTTCCCTACACCATCTGCAGGTTGGTGACGATCTGATCCTTATGACATGCTTAGGCGTCTCATCCTCTTCCCTACATCATCTGCAGGTTGGTGACGATCTGATCCTTATGACATACTTAGGCGTCTCATCCTCTTCCCTACACCATCTGCAGGTTGGAGACGATCTGATCCTTATGACATGCTTAGGCGTCTCATCCTCTTCCCTACACCATCTACAGGTTGGTGATGATCTGATCCTTATGACATGCTTAGGCGTCTCATCCTCTTCCCTACACCATCTGCAGGTTGGTGACGATCTGATCCTTATGACATGCTTAGGCTTCTCATCCTCTTCCCTACACCATCTGCAGGTTGGAGACGATCTGATCCTTATGACATGCTTAGGCTTCTCATCCTCTTCCCTACACCATCTGCAGGTTGGAGACGATCTGATCCTTATGACATGCTTAGGCTTCTCATCCTCTTCCCTACACCATCTGCAGGTTGGTGACGATCTGATCCTTATGACATGCTTAGGCTTCTCATCCTCTTCCCTACACCATCTGCAGGTTGGTGACGATCTGATCCTTATGACATGCTTAGGCTTCTCATCCTCTTCCCTACACCATCTGCAGGTTGGTGACGATCTGATCCTTATGACATGCTTAGGCTTCTCATCCTCTTCCCTACACCATCTGCAGGTTGGTGACGATCTGATCCTTATGACATGCTTAGGCGTCTCATCCTCTTCCCTACACCATCTGCAGGTTGGTGACGATCTGATCCTTATGACATGCTTAGGCTTCTCATCCTCTTCCCTACACCATCTGCAGGTTGGAGACGATCTGATCCTTATGACATGCTTAGGCTTCTCATCCTCTTCCCTACACCATCTGCAGGTTGGTGACGATCTGATCCTTATGACATGCTTAGGCGTCTCATCCTCTTCCCTACACGATCTGCAGGTTGGTGACGATCTAATCCTTATGACATGCATATGGTTATTCATGGTACAATGGCCAGATACTATAGCCACAACCTCTCTCTCAGAGAGGTCCTTATACTTGCTTGGTTTTGAAACCACGTTTCACAACCTTAGATAAAGCTACTCCCCACAGTGTCTTCTTCAACTCATGAGCTACTTTAGATCTTAAAAACTTCTTGTTACCTACACTACCTTCTTTAAACGATTCAAGGAATAGGGTTCCATATGAATCAAGGAGCATTGGACACTATTCGCAATTTTTTTGTTATTTTGGAAAATACATTAAATAGATACATTGGCTAACGTCCCAATAATGTGGACATTGGTCTGTTTTTATTGATTTCTATGTCATGGATTTTATTTTTCGACATTCTGTATAAGGTCATTGACTTTACGAGGATTGATATAGCCGACGAGCTGTCAACGAGGTCAAAGAAAGCGGACGTACTGGTGAGTATTGACTCGGTCAAAGGCTATCGGCTCCATCGATTGACCTAGAGTTTGTACTCGCACGACCCCACCGATCGTCGGCAAAATCCGCACACTACTCCGGGCTCCATACTAGACATACTGTCTACGGTCTATCCGAACTCTCTAAACTACAAACGTTCCTTCTGCTCTGTCGTAGGGCACCTAGACTATATACAGCCTACTCCATACTAGACATACTGTCTATGGTCTATCCGAACTCTCTAAACTACAAACGTTCCTTCTGCTCTGTCGTAGGGCACCTAGACTATATACAGCCTACTCCATACTAGACATACTGTCTATGGTCTATCCGAACTCTCTAAACTACAAACGTTCCTTCCGCTCTGTCTTAGGGCACCTAGACTATATACAGCCTACTCCATACTAGACATACTGTCTATGGTCTATCCGAACTCTCTAAACTACAAACGTTCCTTCGACTCTGTCGTAGGGCACCTAGACACTATACAGCCTACTCCATACTAGACATACTGTCTATGGTCTATCCGAACTCTCTAAACTACAAACGTTCCTTCTGCTCTGTCTTAGGGCACCTAGACTATATACAGCCTACTCCATACTAGACATACTGTCTATGGTCTATCCGAACTCTCTAAACTACAAACGTTCCTTCTGCTCTGTCGTAGGGCACCTAGACTATATACAGCCTACTCCATACTAGACATACTGTCTATGGTCTATCCGAACTCTCTAAACTACAAACGTTCCTTCTGCTCTGTCGTAGGACACCTAGACTATATACAGCCTACTCCATACTAGACATACTGTCTATGGTCTATCCGAACTCTCTAAACTACAAACGTTCCTTCTGCTCTGTCTTAGGGCTCCTAGACTATATACAGCCTACTCCATACTAGACATACTGTCTATGGTCTATCCGAACTCTCTAAACTACAAACGTTCCTTCTGCTCTGTCGTAGGACACCTAGACTATATACAGCCTACTCCATACTAGACATACTGTCTATGGTCTATCCGAACTCTCTAAACTACAAACGTTCCTTCTGCTCTGTCTTAGGGCTCCTAGACTATATACAGCCTACTCCATACTAGACATACTGTCTATGGTGTATCCGAACTCTCTAAACTACAAACGTTCCTTCTGCTCTGTCGTAGGACACCTAGACTATATACAGCCTACTCCATACTAGACATACTGTCTATGGTCTATCCGAACTCTCTAAACTACAAACGTTCCTTCTGCTCTGTCGTAGGACACCTAGACTATATACAGCCTACTCCATACTAGACATACTGTCTATGGTCTATCCGAACTCTCTAAACTACAAACGTTCCTTCCGCTCTGTCGTAGGGCACCTAGACTATATACAGCCTACTCCATACTAGACATACTGTCTATGGTCTATCCGAACTCTCTAAACTACAAACGTTCCTTCTGCTCTGTCTTAGGGCACCTAGACTATATACAGCCTACTCCATACTAGACATACTGTCTATGGTCTATCCGAACTCTCTAAACTACAAACGTTCCTTCTGCTCTGTCGTAGGACACCTAGACTATATACAGCCTACTCCATACTAGACATACTGTCTATGGTCTATCCGAACTCTCTAAACTACAAACGTTCCTTCTGCTCTGTCGTAGGGCACCTAGACACTATACAGCCTACTCCATACTAGACATACTGTCTATGGTCTATCCGAACTCTCCAAACTACAAACGTTCCTTCTGCTCTGTCGTAGGGCACCTAGACACTATACAGCCTACGGACATGTAGTATTTATTAATTGGGCTTGTAGAAAATAAAGTCTCAGAATTCAGGATAATATTCATAATGCTTTAGGATTCCTGGTGATTTATCTACGTGAAATAAATCTATAATCATTTGAAATAGACTTTAAATAACAGAATCAAACAACAAACAACGCTCAAAGGGTATGATGCAATCTTCAAGTATCTATTTATTATTGTTATTTCACAACAAGGGCGACGACCTCATAAGAACGGCAGAATCAAAGTCAGTAAGTAGTCAAGTGATAGTCAGTTGGTTATAAAATGAACCAAGGTAACAAAAGGTATTAAAAAAAAAAAATTAAAAAAATATATAAAAATATTATATACAATAAAATAATAAAGAATAAAATGTTTCCATTAAAAATGACATATAGTTTTACTTTCGAGTAAATGTGCGTACATTTTAAATATGTTAGAAGTGTTTGAATGTACGGACTACCTTCTGACAGTAAGTCATGGGGAATCGTTAAGTTGCTGCGTTGTCTACAGTCCGTCAGGTTATGTTTTACAGTTAATATGTTAGAAGTGTTTGAATGTACGGACTACCTTCTGTCAGTAAGTCATGAGGAATGGTTAAGTTGCTGCGGTGTCTACAGTCTGTCAGGGTATGTTTTACAGTTAATGTTCTGTTGCATAGTCTACACATTGGTCTTTCCTTTCTGTCCAGTAAGTATGAGTGGGTAAGTCGGGTGTGGCCTATACGTAGACTGCATAAAATTACTTGGTCTTGTCGAGTGAATGATTCTCTTACCCAGGCTTTGGTCGTGTTCTTAATTTCTCTTAATTTACATTCACTCTTCAGCAAACTTTCTTCCCATTCACACAGTGTGTTAGTGTGTATGGTTCCTTCCCATTCACACAGTGTGTTAGTGTGTATGGTTCCTTCCCATTCATACAGTGTGTTAGTGTGTATGGTTCCTTCCCATTCATACAGTGTGTTAGTGTGTATGGTTCTTCCCATTCATACAGTGTGTTAGTGTGTATGGTTCCTTCCCATTCATACAGTGTGTTAGTGTGTATGGTTCCTTCCCATTCATACAGTGTGTTAGTGTGTATGGTTCCTTCCCATTCATACAGTGTGTTAGTGTGTATGGTTCCTTCCCATTCATACAGTGTGTTAGTGTGTATGGTTCTTCCCATTCATACAGTGTGTTAGTGTGTATGGTTCCTTCCCATTCATACAGTGTGTTAGTGTGTATGGTTCCTTCCCATTCATACAGTGTGTTAGTGTGTATGGTTCCTTCCCATTCATACAGTGTGTTAGTGTGTATGGTTCTTCCCATTCATACAGTGTGTTAGTGTGTATGGTTCCTTCCCATTCATACAGTGTGTTAGTGTGTATGGTTCCTTCCCATTCATACAGTGTGTTAGTGTGTATGGTTCCTTCCCATTCATACAGTGTGTTAGTGTGTATGGTTCCTTCCCATTCATACAGTGTGTTAGTGTGTATGGTTCTTCCCATTCATACAGTGTGTTAGTGTGTATGGTTCCTTCCCATTCATACAGTGTGTTAGTGTGTATGGTTCCTTCCCATTCATACAGTGTGTTAGTGTGTATGGTTCCTTCCCATTCATACAGTGTGTTAGTGTGTATGGTTCCTTCCCATTCATACAGTGTGTTAGTGTGTATGGTTTTGTTTAAGTCAGATGTCGTCACTGTGTTTACGTCGGGTTCAGGTCGGTTGGTAGCTAGTTTACGTCGGGTTCAGGTCGGTTGGTAGCTAGTTTACGTCGGGTTCAGGTCGGTTGGTAGCTAGTTTACGTCGGGTTCAGGTCGGTTGGTAGCTAGTTTTGCCTGTATCTCCACAGCTAGTTTTGCCTGTATCTCCACAGCTGTACTCATTTTTAGCACTTTCCTCCGAAGGAAAGTAGCTATTGAGGTTGGACTCGTGACGGAATTTTCGAAAAATTTCTTCAAATCTTTATCGATCCTACCTAGTAGAAACCGAAAATGACCCCCGTTAAAATTTATATATATATATATATATATATATATATATATATATATATATATATATATATATATGTCTGTTAACACGATAGTGGCCAGAGTTTTTGTTTTTTCGTCACGAAACTTGGTATATAGCATTCAATTAGCAAACGTTTGAACGAGTTCGTTAACCACCAAAATCGGTCCACCGGAAGGGGGGTTTACCCCGAACCCAAAACACTAATTTGACCATTTCAGCCGTAATATTTGTTATATTTCAGCGAAACTTGGCATTCGTAGTGGTAATATAGAGAGAAAAGTGAGATATAAAAATGAACTAAATCGGTTCATAAGGAGGGGGGGTTTACTCCGGACCGACAATACCAATTCGCCACTACCAGCCGTGATTTAAGGTATATTTCGACGAAACTCGGTATTCATAGTGGTAATCTACAGGTAAATATGTGTTGTAAAAATAAACTAAATCGGGTCATTAGGAGGGGGGGGGTTTACTCCAGACCCACAATACCAATTCGCCACTACCAACCGTGATTTTTGGTATATTTCGACGAAACTCGGTATTCGTAGTGGTAATCTACAGGTAAATATGTGTTGTAAAAATAAACTAAATCAGTTCATTAGGAGGGGGGGTTTACTCCGGACCCAAATTACTAATATACTCTTACCGGTCGTAATTTCTGCTGTATTGTAACGAAACGCGGTATACGTCGCGGGTAACTCATGAGAAAGAAGTGTTGTAAAAATGAGCTGAAGCGGTCAATCGGAAAGGGGGGTTTACTTTGTAATATATTTCAATAGAAAAGCCAGCCAGACATAGGTTCACAAAGGCGCCGCAAGGAGCGCTTTCTACCACTAGAGTGACTGTATCCGGTTCCTGCGTTAGATCAAAATACGATAATATGAGGTTTTTTTGTATTTATTACGTAGTGTATTAGGTACCATGTGTAAACATAACTCTGGAAGAAAATTAATAATTTATCAGTTACTCATTACAAAATTAAAAGAGAACTATTCATGTTTTTATTTTATTTATGTAGGATATTTTAAGCAAATTGTTCTGGAAAGCAGTCTACACTACCCAAATTCTGAGGAAAGTGCTTAGTTATGCAGCTCCTGCGTGACGGACTTTTATGTCTTCCAGGTAGCCATAGGAGAGTAATACGTTTGTTTATACTTTGTAGAATGTTTATTTGTGAAAATATGTTTATGATAATAGGATGTGTACTGTAAATGTTCTGTAAGGACATTAAGGAGTCAGTACTAACGGTAATCGTGTCAGTTTCTGCTTCATGAACGTTAGTCAGTGCTAAAAGTATTCCGTAGAGTTCTGCAGTATATATGGTCGTCAATTCAGGTAATTTAATTTGATAAATGTTGTCATTCAGAATGGCGGCTGCCCCTGTTCCAGAGTCAGTCTTGGATCCGTCAGTGTAAGTGTAGAATGTCCTCGGGTTTTGTCTCATTATGGCGGCTGCCCCTGTTCCAGAGTCAGTCTTGGATCTGTCAGTATAAGTGTATAATGTCCTCGGGTTTTGTCTCATTATGGCGTTGATAGTATGTTTGTAAAATAGTGTGGAAGTCAGTTCTGTCTTTTTGAATTTTGTTAGCGTCAGGTCAATCCTTAAGTTCCTTAATATCCATGGTGGTGTTTCTGTAAATTTGTTTTTAAGAATTGAACATTCCCTTAAAATTAAATTCTTTCTATCTTCTAATGATCTCACAGTAAATGGTTTTCGTTTGCAATTTAATGCTATGTATTTATTAAAATGTATATTTTCCAGGAAACTCTGGACACAGGGCGTTCCAAGTCCTTTTGACCTTTTAAAAAATGAAGAACGCAACATTGCACGCCTGTACTGCAGTGGGGGTTCTCCTGCCAAGGCGGAAAGGCTATCTGAAGGACTGGTTCTGAAAGCTCCTGTGACAAGCCTGAGTCCTGTGTTGCAATCTTCAATTAAATTTAAGCTATGCTAAATGAAGGCCATATACTGCTTTATAAGAGGAATATGCAGATGAAGAGAAAAAAATAGGAGAGAGAAAGAGAGGAAAATAGAAGCAAGAGAGAAAGAAACAATAAGCGGGAGATGGAAAGAGTGACAAAGATAGAGAACGAGTTAAGAGAGTGGCAGAGAGATATAAAGATGGAGGGTAACAGAGAGTAGGAATAAGAGAGATAAAGACAGTGCTAGAGAGAGATAGAGTTTCAGAGAGAGAGAGTGAGTAAACGAGAGATAGATTGAGAGAGAGGGGGGATAGGGAGAGAAAGAGAGGAATGCATTGTTTTATCAAAAACTGTGTAAAATTGACATTTCTGCGAAAACAAAATGAAATTCCTTTGTAAAGGAAGAGAGTGGAAAATGAAGGTATTTTGTAAGGTACATTGGTACTTCCACATTGGTACATTGGTACATTGGTACTTCCTGGGGCTACAAATCTTTCGACTGGCAATATATAAAAGCTAGTTTATATATCAGAAATGGCGCATTTAGAATCTTATCTAATGGTTCTTCTCAATAATAATTATCTGAACTATACTTAGGTATATAATTTTCTTATTTTAAATTATAATGCGAGTGAAATGACGTCGGGGCCCCTGAGACAACGGGCCCCCTGATCCATGACGTCGGGCCCCCTGAGACAACGGGCCCCCTGATCCATGACGTCGGGGCCCCTGAGACAACGGGCCCCCTGATCCATGACGTCGGGGCCCCTGAGACAACGGGCCCCCTGATCCATGACGTCGGGGCCCCTGAGACAACGGGCCCCCTGATCCATGACGTCGGGCCCCCTGAGACAGCGGGCCCCTGATCAATTACGACTCTTTATGAAATACACTATTCTAGGACTGCACTCGTTTTGTCCTTTATGTACATTAAAAAAAAATAGATCCCATTCCAAGAAATACAGGCAATGCCGGCAAATATTTCTGAAATCTATTCTTTTTACACTTATACATTTCTTCGACAATTATCGAGGCCCCAGACTCCGCAGGGGCCCAGTACACAACAGCCCCCCACATGTGGGGGCCCTGGTTTCGACAATTAGCGAGGCCCCGGACTCCGCAGGGGCCCAGTACACAACAGCCCCCCACATATGGCGGCCCTGGTATCGACAATTAGCGAGGCCCCGGACTCCGCAGGGGCCCAGTACACAACAGCCCCCCACATGTGGCGGCCCTGGTATCGACAATTAGCGAGGCCCCGGACTCCGCAGGGGCCCAGTACCCAACAGCCCCCCACATGTGGCGGCCCTGGTATCGACAATTAGCGAGGCCCCGGACTCCGCAGGGGCCCAGTACCCAACAGCCCCCCACATGTGGCGGTCCTGGTATCGACGATATAGAGTACACGTATATTCTATGTATTATGGTGAACTTTAAGAGTTTTATTAGTAGTCCTGAGGAATATATCTTAGCATTTTACGACTGGTATATTGAGAAGATGAGGTCGTGTATAAGTTATGTCAGCCATAAATATGCCATATTGACGGTTATTACATTCCCTCCTTACTACTATTTGTTTACTAGTAAACATCTTTTATGCTACTTCCTATGTTGCCATCTACATTTTTCAACCCTAAAATCTACTTTGTAATTACATATATTTAAATGAATATAAAGTGAAACTCACAATACAATAAAATAAATAATTTACAGCGTTCCGCAACATAGGCAAAAACATAGGCAAAAACTTAGGCAAAAACATAGGCAAAAACTGTATTAAAATTAAAAATTCTAAATTGTATATTATGTTTGTCCAAAATATAACACTAGGAAAAAATATCAAATACTCTTTGCATCTTTTTCATCATATTTTTTTTTGATCTTTCTTCATCGTACAATAAAGATAAATATAAACGTAATTTGAGCATAACTCAAATGATAATTCACCCCATGATCGAACTCTTATAGGCTTATACAACTAACTTACATGAAATATAAATACAACTCATTGAGAAACTGAAGCATAACTCAAATGATAATTCACCCCATGATCGAACTTGTATAGGCTTATACAACTAACTTACATGAAATATAAATACAACTCATTGAGAAACTGAAGCATAACTCAAATGATAATTCACCCCATGATCGAACTTGTATAGGCTTATACAACTAACTTACATGAAATATAAATACAACTGATTGAGAAACTGAAGCATAACTCAAATTATAATTCACCCCATGATCGAACTTGTATAGACTTATGCAACTAACCTACATGAAATATAAATACAACTAATTGAGAAACTGAAGCATAACTCAAATGATAATTCACCCCATGATCGAACTTGTATAGGCTTATACAACTAACTTACATGAAATATAAATACAACTGATTGAGAAACTGAAGCATTACTCAAATGATAATTCACCCCATGATCGAACTTGTATAGACTTATACAACTAACTTACATGAAATATAAATCCAACTGATTGAGAAACTGAAGCATAACTCAAATGATAATTCACCCCATGATCGAACTTGTATAGACTTATACAACTAACTTACATGAAATATAAATCCAACTGATTGAGAAACTGAAGCATAACTCAAATGATAATTCACCCCATGATCTTACTCTTATAGGCTTATACAACTAACTTACATGAAATATAAATACAACTGATTGAGAAACTGAAGCATAACTCAAATGATAATTCACCCCATGATCGAACTTGTATAGACTTATACAACTAACTTACATGAAATATAAATACAACTGATTGAGAAACTGAAGCATAACTCAAATGATAATTCACCCCATGATCGAACTTGTATAGACTTATACAACTAACTTACATGAAATATAAATCCAACTGATTGAGAAACTGAAGCATAACTCAAATGATAATTCACCCCATGATCGAACTCTTATAGGCTTATACAACTAACTTACATGAAATATAAATACAACTGATTGAGAAACTGAAGCATAACTCAAATGATAATTCACCCCATGATCGAACTTGTATAGACTTATACAACTAACTTACATGAAATATAAATCCAACTGATTGAGAAACTGAAGCATAACTCAAATGATAATTCACCCCATGATCGAACTCTTATAGGCTTATACAACTAACTTACATGAAATATAAATCCAACTGATTGAGAAACTGAAGCATAACTCAAATGATAATTCACCCCATGATCGAACTCTTATAGGCTTATACAACTAACTTACATGAAATATAAATACAACTGATTGAGAAACTGAAGCATTACTCAAATGATAATTCACCCCATGATCGAACTTGTATAGACTTATACAACTAACTTACATGAAATATAAATACAACTGATTGAGAAACTGAAGCATAACTCAAATGATAATTCACCCCATGATCGAACTTGTATAGACTTATACAACTAACTTACATGAAATATAAATACAACTGATTGAGAAACTGAAGCATAACTCAAATGATAATTCACCCCAAGATCGAACTTGTATAGACTTATACAACTAACTTACATGAAATATAAATACAACTGATTGAGAAACTGAAGCATAACTCAAATGATAATTCACCCCATGATCGAACTTGTACAGACTTATACAACTAACTTACATGAAATATAAATACAACTGATTGAGAAACTGAAGCATAACTCAAATGATAATTCACCCCATGATCGAACTCTTATAGGCATATACAACTAACTTACATGAAATATAAATACAACTGATTGAGAAACTGAAGCATAACTCAAATGATAATTCACCCCATGATCGAACTTGTATAGACTTATACAACTAACTTACATGAAATATAAATACAACTGATTGAGAAACTGAAGCATAACTCAAATTATAATTCACCCCATGATCGAACTTGTATAGACTTATACAACTAACTTACATGAAATATAAATACAACTGATTGAGAAACTGAAGCATAACTCAAATGATAATTCACCCCATGATCGAACTCTTATAGGCTTATACAACTAACTTACATGAAATATAAACACAACTGATTGAGAAACTGAAGCATAACTCAAATGATAATTCACCCCATGATCGAACTTGTATAGACTTATACAACTAACTTACATGAAATATAAATACAACTGATTGAGAAACTGAAGTCAACTTGTGCAAGCAAGAAACTTGTGCAAGCAAGAAACTGTGTCTTCTTCTTATTTTGTAATGTGAATTTTTGTTTTTTTATATTTTTCATAACTTACAGACCTGTCCTTTAATCGCCTTAGTTCAGAGAAACTAAAATAAAATTAAATAAATATCTTTACAAAAGTTCACAATAATGAAATTGAATGCCTTTAAACGCAGTCATTATAATTAACAACTATTATATAAGTCATGGCATTTAAGTGGACCAATACAAAATTATGAATTAATCCAGTTTAATGCGGGCAAAGAATTCAACTCTCTACAATAATGCTTCAAAAACATGACCCCTTTCCATTGGAGATTCTAGAGTTAGGGTCTCTGGAGAAGAACTGGAGAAAGTTGAAACATTACCCCTTTCCATTGGAGATTCCAGAGTTAGGGTCTCTGGAGAAGAACTGGAGAAAAACATTACCCCTTTCCATTGGAGATTCTAGAGTTAGGGTCTCTGGAGAAGAACTGGAGAAAAACATTACCCCTTTCCATTGGAGATTCCAGAGTTAGGGTCTCTGGAGAAGAACTGGAGAAAGTTGAAACATTACCCCTTTCCATTGGAGATTCCAGAGTTAGGGTCTCTGGAGAAGAACTGGAGAAAGTTGAAACATCACCCCTTTCCATTGGAGATTCCAGAGTTAGGGTCTCTGGAGAAGAACTGGAGAAAGTTGAAACATCACCCCTTTCCATTGGAGATTCCAGAGTTAGGGTCTCTGGAGAAGAACTGGAGAAAGTTGAAACATTACCCCTTTCCATTGGAGATTCCAGAGTTAGGGTCTCTGGAGAAGAACTGGAGAAAGTTGAAACAGCCTAAATAAGGTCCAATGAAAGTTCATTAGACCACGTTAAGAGCCGCCATTTTTAAATTCCTAAAATTCCGGGAAAACCTGAGTGTCAATCTACTTTTGCTTAATCTCTCTCTCTCTCTCTCTCTCTCTCTCTCTCTATATATATATATATATATATATATATATATATATATATATATATATATATATATATATATATATATTTGTTTCCTTTCAGCATTCCTTCGGGAAGTGCTGAAAGGAAACAAATATTTTACGCTCCCTTTCTTATGCTTTGTTTCGTTCAAATGAATTAACTGGCGTAAATGTGTGTGTGTGTGTGTGTGTGTGTGTGTGTGTCTATATATATATATATACATTTCGAAAACCGTCCCAATAATTAAGTTAATTTTTGTAAGATTTCCAAAGACTTCTAAAGAGTTTATGAACACCAATGCTTTATTGTACAATTTAATTTTAACTGTTAATGAAAAGGCGTAAAGGCCAAACAAATTACGGATTCGGACTCAGGGACTTCAAAAACACGCATGAATTTCTTGAGACTTCTCCCACGGTTCTTTTTCCATTCGACCCTCAAAAGTAATTGTACATATTCCCACATCATGTCTCACAAAGCTATTGTTCAATAACCAGCAAAATTACTGGAAATATGTATAGCATATTGTCGTAATTATCAAAAAAAGTTAAAAAAAAAAAAAAAAAAAAAAAAACTGTTAATGATAGTTCCGAAGAAATGTAAGATCATGTCTTTGTTGCGGTACTCCAATAAAGAAATCAAAATTATTTGTATGCGTCATTTCCAGCCAGGCGAGCTCGTTATTCTAAAATATTAAGATTTGAAAATTATGTCATTAATCGGCATGCATCGACCTTTGTAATTATTATTATATAGCGGTTTATTAACAATAAATAATAAAGACAATCCTTTGTTACTGAGCAACAGAGAGGAAAAATTGACTATTTCTGGATTTTCTTGGAAAAGGTTAATGATCCTAGCTTTAAAGCGATTAGATTTAATAATCCAAGTATAAAAACGACCAGAAGTAAAGCTGGAAGAATGTAAATACAAAAGGGTTAGTTCTCAGATTTCTGACCTTTTTTTTATGACTTGACCTTTTGTGTATTTCCCCACCAATTGTTATTAAAAGAAGAACAGTTTTTGTGTAACCATTATATCCTGGTTTCAAGTTGAGGTTACAGGTAAATCCATATTCCTGAAGTATCACATTTGACCTTTAGGGAACTCGTCCGCTCTTATTCAAATTTACGGTGCGAAAGAACAATTACGAATATTATTATTTTAACAATTATACGACTATTTATGAACCCACGCACACATAATCATGAATACATAATGAAGCTATTTATGGACCCACGCACACATAATCATGAATACATAATGAAGCTATTTATGAACCCACGCACACATAACCATGAATACATAATGAAGCTATTTATGGACCCACCCACAAATAACCATGAATACATAATGAAGCTATTTATGAACACACGCACACATAATCATGAATACATAATGAAGCTATTCATGGACCCAAGCTGACATAATCGTGAATACATAATGAAGCTATTTATGGACCCACGCATACATAATCATGAATACATAATGAAGCTATTTATGAACCCACGCACACATAATCATGAGTACATAATGAAGCTA
Source organism: Gonocerus acuteangulatus (assembly GCA_946811695.1). Taxonomy (NCBI): domain Eukaryota; kingdom Metazoa; phylum Arthropoda; class Insecta; order Hemiptera; family Coreidae; genus Gonocerus; species Gonocerus acuteangulatus. The sequence goes on from OX328131.1 coordinate 77,749,793, forward strand.
TTTATGAACCCACGCACACATAATCATGAATACATAATGAAGCTATTTATGGACCCAAGCTGACATAATCATGAATACATAATGAAGCTATTTATGGACCCACGCATACATAATCATGAATACATAATGAAGCTATTTATGAACCCACGCACACATAATCATGAATACATAATGAAGCTATTTATGAACCCACGCACACATAATCATGAATACATAATGAAGCTATTTATGGACCCCCGCACACATAATCATGAATACATAATGAAGCTATTTATGAACCTACGCATACATAATCATGAATACATAATGAAGCTATTTATGGACCCACGCACACATAATCATGAATACATAATGAAGCTATTTATGAACCCACGCACACATAATCATGAATACATAATGAAGCTATTTATGGACCCTCGCACACATAATCATGAATACATAATGAAGCTATTTATGAACCTACGCATACATAATCATGAATACATAATGAAGCTATTTATGGACCCACGCACACATAATCATGAATACATAATGAAGCTATTTATGGACCCACGCATACATAATCATGAATACATAATGAAGCTATTTATGAACCCACGCACAAATATCCATGAATACATAATGAAGCTATTTATGGACCCACGCATACATAATCATGAATAAATAATGAAGCTATTTATGAACCCACGCACAAATAACCATGAATACATAATGAAGCTATTTATGAACCCACGCACACATAATCATGAATACATAATGAAGCTATTTATGAACCCACGAACACATAACCATGAATACAAAATGAAGCTATTTATGGACCCACGCACACATAATCATGAATACATAATGAAGCTATTTATGAACCCACGCATACATAATCATGAATACATGATGAAGCTATTTATGAACCCACGCATACATAACCATGAATACAAAATGAAGCTATTTATGGACCCACGCACACATAATCATGAATACATAATGAAGCTATTTATGAACCCACGCACACATAAAAATATTTAAATCAATTATTCAAGGAAAATAATAAATATTGTTTTAAATAAAAAAAGGTAAAGAAAACTAAAGTTAATTAAAATGTTTCACATTTTAATATTAGTAATTTATTTTTGTTTTTAATTGAGCTAATTATATTTCACTAAACAGATTGGCAGCTCTGAAGAATCTCAACACTCAATTCATGGGAGCAGTGTGGGAACAGATTATTTTCAGCCCGCACCAGTGCGGGAGCAGTGTGGGAACAGATTATTTTCAGCCCGCGCCAGTGCGGGAGCAGTGTGGGAACAGATTATTTTCATCCCGCACCAGTGCGGGAGCAGTGTGGGAACAGACTATTTTCAGCCCGCACCAGTGCGGAAGCAGTGTGGGAACAGACTATTTTCATCCCGCACCAGTGCGGAAGCAGTGTGGGAACAGACTATTTTCATCCCGCACCAGTGCGGAAGCAGTGTGGGAACAGATTATTTTCAGCCCGCGCCAGTGCGGAAGCAGTGTGGGAACAGATTATTTTCATCCCGCACCAGTGCGGGAGCAGTGTGGGAACAGATTATTTTCAGCCCGCACCAGTACAGACTATTTTCAGCCCGCACCTGTGCGGGAGCATCTTTGTCAGAAACAGTACTGAAGCAACGGTGAATGGTTTCAATAAGTAAGGATGGATGAGATTAGTGTGTCCAATTCATATTCTCGACAGAACCATCTTATTTCGCCTAACCATCTTATTTCGCCTAACCATCTTATTTCGCCTAACCATCTTATTTCGCCTAACCATCTTATTTCGCCTAACCATCTTATTTCGCCTAACCATCTTATTTCGCCTAACCATCTTATTTCGCCTAACCATCTTATTTCGCCTAACCATCTTATTTCGCCTAACCATCTTATTTCGCCTAACCATCTTATTTCGCCTAACCATCTTATTTCGCCTAACCATCTTATTTCGCCTAACCATCTTATTTCGCCTAACCATCTTATTTCGCCTAACCATCTTATTTCGCCTAACCATCTTATTTTGCCTAACCATCTTATTTCGCCTAACCATCTTATTTCGCCTAACCATCTTATTTCGCCTAACCATCTTATTTCGCCTAACCATCTTATTTCGCCTAACCATCTTATTTCGCCTAACCATCTTATTCGAGTTTTTAATGTAACCTTCATCATCAGATCTCTACATGTTTCAGAAGCAATTATCATGCATACAGAACATTAGAGTCTTAAGTTCAGGATGATCTTCCTCTGGTAGGGCCAAATTTGTTTTATAATATAGCCATAGCTCTGGGAATACTTAGAGTCACTGGTTTGAATCCGACCTGTAGAAATCAAGAAATCATAAAAAATGCAAAAGATGACGGCCACACCCAACTGGTAAAACAGAATACATATCGCTTTAGTCTTTCTAAAGGGACAACTCAAAAAAAATTCGACTGAAATGCGTCACTCTTGCCTATGTAGGGGGCATTAATAGCATTAATATAGGAAGAGAGACGAAAGTGCCCTCTGGTGAACCAGCTCTGAAACTAGGTACATACAATTCTGGTGGTTGCTAAAGAGATTCTTACAATTTTTTTGAGTTGTGTCTCTTTAGGAATACTAGTGTGATAAACATGATGAGAAGAGGAATATATACCCAAAGACAAGGATACTGTGTAAAACCGTAGAACCTTTAAAAAGTATGTACTGTGTGCAAACATAGATACTAAAGATGTATTTGTTCCGGTAGAGAGAGTGCATTAGGCTTTGGGACGCGAGGCTGTTCCAATGGGAGCCCTATATAGGGGCCTAAAGGTCGATACGACCATTAAAGGGGCATTATCCAGCTTTAATGGAATAAAACATGGAATCTGGCATTATTTCATGTTGACCTACTTTTCAATTGAATTATTAGAACTCATATTATTTCAAAACTTATTCAAAATATACTCTACTATGATAACAGGGCAGAATTACACTCCGATGGGAGACACAAAAGAGAACTTCACATATTTTAACAATAAAGAACGAGCGGCATAATTTTTAGCGCGGTTCCTTCCTCCTTCCACCGGGAGGAAACCCGCTTGTGAGGTTGACCTCATGACGCAATCCGGAAATGCCGACAAGAAAATTTCATGTTTCAGATCCCAAAGATCAATAATATAACGGTGGTTCAAATGTGTATATATATATATATATATATATATATATATATATGTTCGCTCTCTAGGTTGCACAAAAATGGTCCGATTCAGGTCTGTTAATAAAATATTTTATTCTACTCCTTCCTTAACTCCAAACGTAACCAAAATTTCAAAATCTTTGTTCATATGAATTTCAAACATGCAGAAAACATACACCCGCCGCACAGTGGGCAAAAATCCACTTTTAGGGCGACAAAATTATTTTTTTGTGTTTTTCAATATTTTTGAGGTCACTGAGATAGGGAAAAATATTTTAAAAAATCGTTGACCCATAGTTTCTAGTATATCCAACAAACAAATGTTGTAGACATACAAATTTTTTACATAATAGATAAAAATTGGGAAAACATTTTGTAAATCTATGGAACATTTAAGTAGTACCTTTTTGCATCTATTATTTACATAAACATAATACATATATTCATAAAAAATAATATATAGGCTATAATTCGAAAATAAATAACAAAAATAGAATAACAACTTGAAGAAAAAAGTAATTGTACATACTTGTTTTTTTTTTAATAATAACAAATATATACAATTATATTAGGCACTAAAAACGAATTATCCATCAATCATCGTCTGAGTCAATACTGCTACATCCTTCAGCGTTTTCTTTTGACGAGTCAGTATCGTCTGCCTCATTTTTTAATGACAGTTCTTGAAGTGGATCATGTGGTAAACTACACTTCAATAGGCTAATTACATTAATTAAATCGGTAACATAAAATTCAAATAATCACGTATAGTTTCTGTTCAAAAAATGGAAAAGTAATTACAAGAACAAAACTGCAATAAACACTGGGAAAAATTTCCCCTTTCTTAGAGTCCGATTAATATTCCCTTCCGTCGCCTGTTGATGATCCAAGAAAGGAAATATTTTCATTTTACCTTAATTCTACTAATACTAGACAGTATTTAGTAAGTGATTTGTAAACATTTTTTTTTTTCAATTTTGTCCACCGAAAAGGTGATTTTCGCCCACTGTGCGCCGCGGATTCTTCAGCTTCTATCTGACTGCCTAAACTAAATTTAAATTTGCATTAAAAGGGGGAAGAAGGGGGAGCTGAAAGTCTCAAGACAGTAAAGTAGAAGCTTAAGGCTTATCGAAAAAGTAATTGGAAGTGGAACTTTTTTTAAAACCTTACTCAAACTTGAGTAATCAAGAAAATGTGAACAATCTAGTAATAATTTCATTAATATATTTTTTTCTTTGATATGCCTTTCTGTTATTAGATATATATTATGTATTTATAAAGAACATACCACTTGGTAATAAATCCATTGTGAAAAGAATTTTTAAAATTTTCACACAATTTTTAAAACACAACTTAAAAGGACCATAGTTGGAACAAGACTAAACCGAGGAAGGAGACTAGCAATGGTTGCCTTCCTTATTGTTTTAAACAGGTTTGGGTTAAAATAGATAAAAAAAATTGTTCGGTTTTTAATGAATAGAAGACTTGAGCACGTTTTGACACGTGAATTGACTTTCTACGATGACATCACATTTTCGACTTTTGTCGCCGTAAAACAGTCATTTTTCCAAGTGTGCGGCGGCAGGAATTTTCTCATCCCACGGCTCGCTGGGAAAATTCCTCGCTGCACCCTGGATGTCGGCGCTAATGATAGTTGTCGAAGCGCCGTAAAAAAAAATATCTCTAGAGCCATATCCGAAAGGTATGTATGAATGATAAACTGAGAAAATATCAAGTACTGTCTTCGAGTGAAATTGGATCCCGCTAGAATAACTGCAGGTATGATCCCGACCAATAAATTCATTTCGAACACAACGCGGATTGCTGAAAAAATATTTGGAGCTGGTATTTTTACGGGTGGGAAATATCTCCCAGTAAAAATAAACCAGGAAATTGACAAAACCCAGAAAATAACAATATACGTCGATCCATATATGTAACAATAAGAAAATTACTTTTATTTTTTACAATATTTACTCGCTAGGGCTGCCGAATTTTTACTGATGAGTAACTGAGGAGCTTCTGATTAACATCTCCATCATTGATTGAAATTGAGTTACATAAGGTTACATATATTTTCAAGGCTCGGGAATTCAAATATGAAGGCAGAATTTAACAAATCGAAATAGATCCCCATGAAGTTCATTATCAAAAGTCCGACTCGCAGGAACTGCATCATCATAGCGCGGTTCCTGTTCATATCCCTATTGTCATTTGAAAAGCTTAGAATAGTAACAGATAGTATTTTCCTCGGCCTTTGTTCAAAGGGTTTTATGACTTTACCTGGTCGTGTCCGCCAGACCCTAGGAATCCTCTTCTACCGATACTTCATTTCATACGTTTCAATGAATTGGAAAATATCAAAATTTTTCACTTATTCCTGTGTTCTTTTACTATAGTAATAATTCTACAGATAAAATCAATTAAAAAATAAAATAAAAAAACCAATAGCATGAAGGCAATTGAAAATATTCAAAAGACGTCATCGAATCTCTTTCTCTTGGCAAGCTATATTTCTAACAATGAATTGGTTTTCTTATTTTAACTAATCTGTTTTACTGTGAAATACATTATCCAACTATAAGCAATTAAAAGTCCGACTCGCAGGAACTGCATCATCTTAGCGCGGTTCCGTTCTTATTCCTAGTCTAATTTGGAAAGATTAAAATAGAATCAGTTATTATTTTGGTTCCACCAGTCTTGAAAGGACTTGATTTACGATCTTACCTGTATGGATCAGCTAACCCATAAGTCGGCCAAATCAATATAAAAAATAACAAGGAACAAAACAGACAAAAAGAACCGTTCGAATAAACGAAATCAATTATTTTAAACTTTTAAGCACTTATTTCTCCGATTGACATCGCCTAATGAAAACTTTCTTCAGGACATTTTTTGTAGAGCATTTAGTAAGCTTTCGAATGGTAACCTTCCGCTTCACAAGATTGTCAACGGTTTTCGAGATACTAACGAAAGTATACAAAGTTACCAAAACTTTTCTTGTCTGTTAATAAAATATTTTATTCTAACCCTTCCTTTACTCCAAACGTAACCAAAATTTCAACATATTAGTGTTGATGAAGTTCGAACATGCAGAAAATGTTTCAACTGAATACCATGATTCTAAGTACCTAAACCACAAACTTTATTTAACAACTATATTTCCACTTTTCTCGAAAACTGTTAAAGATATCAAAAATGAAATGAAAATAATATTCTTAAAAATGGTTTCATTCGTTTTCCTAGCCCAAGAAACTTATAAAACGATTACTTGCAAGTATATGTTGTAAGCGTAACGATTTTTTTCGCGCGAATTTCGCTCCAAAAACCATGTTCCGGTCGACGGATTTAGATGGTTAACGAACTTGACCTTTCAAATTAGGCGAAAGATTTTTGTACTAAATTTAATCAAATTTGACCGGAAGATGCTTTTTGGAGCGACTTTCGCGCAAATAAATCGTAACGCTTACATTTTCGAGCTCATATGCTTGCAGGTACTCCTTTTGTACGTTCCTTAAAGTAGAAAACGAATGAAACCATTTTTAAAGCGATACCTGTAACCGTTTTCGAACATTGAAACACCTACTTCTCCAAACTAATTTTAATTTTGGGTATTCAGAAACGATTAATTTAGTTGAAACTTGTTCCAGGCGTTTGATATTCATTTCATCTATGATAGGTAAATTTTGGTTTCGTTCGGAGTTAAGGAAGTACTAGAAATAAAATATTTCATTAACAGGCATGAAAAGTTTTGGGATTTTCGTATATTTCCTAAAATATCTCGAAAGCGGTTAAGAAATCTTGGTAATTAGTCTTCAACTAATTAAAAATAACGTTTTAGCTGGTTTAAACAAATTAAATTTGTTCTATATTTTCCACTTTGTGACTTGTGCCATGTTTTGTAAAACTTTAACAAAAATATCGCCCTATAGGGACATATTGTGTCCGGTTTAACCCCCTGTCCTTCAGATAAACCGATTTTGATGGTCTCTATGAAAGAGGGGAGAGAACGTACTACAACGTTTTGTTAAGAACCAATTATTCATAAATAGGCCAAGGAATTTCCTATCAAATACTTCAACTCAATCGAAAAATGTTGTGTTGTATCTGAGCGACCTACTTGTAGTTTCCCAGGACCCAGATTCTGGAGCAGCTTGTCAGACATTGTAGTCAAAGTTCCCTGACAGGAGTTGAACGCCAAGAAACTTTGCATGAGTTTCTTCTTGGAAACTTCAGAGCAGAATAGAACGACGGCTTAATTAGGAATAAACCAAGTTCAGATCGAGTAATAATTACCTCTAAAACAGATTTATAATATTCTTTCTTCAATATATGAGGAGCATCGGTTCAATCGTAAAGCATTGTTCAAAATTACGTTTCATTAGGGAATTCAAATATGAAGGCAGAAGTGAACGAATCGAAACAGATCCCCATGAAATTCATTATCAAAAATAATTAATTCATCCAAACGGCAAAACCTTCAAACTCGTCGATTGAAACAAAGCGCAACAGGTCCATGTTGACCAATCTGAACAATCCATTTCAAAAATATGCCCGTTCTCTTGTTGTTATTACCTTTCAGTTTCGTTTTGTGTGATGAACACTCCGGTGTCTGTCTAGAAGATGACCTGGGGACACATCTTACGCCATTAGTGCAATATTATCAACAAGAACCATAATAGAGGTAACAATAGCACGAATATTATTCTAAGTGTTAACTGATTTGTTCAAAAATTAACCAGGGATAGAAACAGTCATTTTTTTATCAAAAAAGTTAAAATTTAACCGTTAAAAAAGTTTTATTTTAAAAGTTAAAAAACCACTCTTAAAAAGTTTTAAGAGTAAAAGTTATTTAGGAATTCCTAAAATTTAGTACATGAAAATAAAAGTTAATGCAATACTTTTATTTTTTTATCAATAAGAAATAAACGTTTTTATTATTTAATCAAGAATTTTAGGGGTTCGTTGGTTTACAATACCATTAATACTGACAAGAAATAAAATACACACTTCCATACCTTTCTTAACAAGGACTTATCCTACACCCCAGCCCAGCCACTCAAGTATGTGTTGAAGGAGCCCTTTCAACCCTAAAGTATATATTAACTAGGACTTATCCTACACCCCAGCCCAGCCGCTCAAGTAAGTGTTGAAGGAGCCATTTCAACCCTAAAGTATATATTAACTAGGACTTATCCTACACCCCAGCCCAGCCACTCAAGTAAGTGTTGAAGGAGCCCTTTCAACCCTAAAGTATATATTAACTAGGACTTATCCTACACCCCAGCCCAGCCACTCAAGTATGTGTTGAAGGACCCCTTTCAACCCTGAAGTATATATTAACTAGGACTTATCCTACACCCCCAGCCCAGCCGCTCAAGTAAGTGTTGAAGGACCCCTTTCAACCCTGAAGTATATATTAACTAGGACTTATCCTACACCCCAGCCCAGCCACTCAAGTAAGTGTTGAAGGAGCCCTTTCAACCCTGAAGTATATATTAACTAGGACTTATCCTACACCCCCAGCCCAGCCGCTCAAGTAAGTGTTGAAGGACCCCTTTCAACCCTGAAGTATATATTAACTAGGACTTATCCTACACCTCAGCCCAGCCGCTCAAGTAAGTGTTGAAGGACCCCTTTCAACCCTGAAGTATATATTAACTAGGACTTATCCTACACCCCAGCCCAGCCGCTCAAGTAAGTGTTGAAGGACCCCTTTCAACCCTGAAGTATATATTAACTAGGACTTATCCTACACCCCAGCCCAGCCGCTCAAGTAAGTGTTGAAGGAGCCCTTTCAACCCTAAAGTATATATTAACTAGGACTTATCCTACACCCCAGCCCAGCCACTCAAGTATGTGTTGAAGGAGCCCTTTCAACCCTAAAGTATATATTAACTAGGACTTATCCTACACCCCAGCCCAGCCACTCAAGTAAGTGTTGAAGGAGCCCTTTCAACCCTAAAGTATATATTAACTAGGACTTATCCTACACCCCAGCCCAGCCACTCAAGTATGTGTTGAAGGACCCCTTTCAACCCTGAAGTATATATTAACTAGGACTTATCCTACACCCCCAGCCCAGCCGCTCAAGTAAGTGTTGAAGGACCCCTTTCAACCCTGAAGTATATATTAACTAGGACTTATCCTACACCCCAGCCCAGCCACTCAAGTAAGTGTTGAAGGAGCCCTTTCAACCCTGAAGTATATATTAACTAGGACTTATCCTACACCCCCAGCCCAGCCGCTCAAGTAAGTGTTGAAGGACCCCTTTCAACCCTGAAGTATATATTAACTAGGACTTATCCTACACCCCAGCCCAGCCGCTCAAGTAAGTGTTGATGGACCCCTTTCAACCCTGAAGTATATATTAACTAGGACTTATCCTACACCCCAGCCCAGCCGCTCAAGTAAGTGTTGAAGGACCCCTTTCAACCCTGAAGTATATATTAACTAGGACTTATCCTACACCCCAGCCAAGCCGCTCAAGTAAGTGTTGAAGGAGCCTTTTCAACCCTAAAGTATATATTAACAAGGACTTATCCTACACCCCCAGCCCAGCCGCTCAAGTAAGTGTTGAAGGAGCCCTTTCAACCCTAAAGTATATATTAACTAGGACTTATCCTACACCCCAGCCCAGCCACTCAAGTATGTGTTGAAGGAGCCCTTTCAACCCTAAAGTATATATTAACTAGGACTTATCCTACACCCCAGCCCAGCCACTGAAGTATGTGTTGAAGGAGCCCTTTCAACCCTAAAGTATATATTAACAAGGACTTATCCTACACCCCAGCCCAGCCGCTCAAGTAAGTGTTGAAGGAGCCCTTTCAACCCTAAAGTATATATTAACTAGGACTTGTCCTACACCCCAGCCCAGCCACTCAAGTATGTGTTGAAGGAGCCCTTTCAATCCTAAAGTATATATTAACTAGGACTTATCCTACACCCCAGCCCAGCCACTCAAGTAAGTGTTGAAGGAGCCCTTTCAATCCTAAAGTATATATTAACTAGGACTTATCCTACACCCCAGCCCAGCCACTCAAGTAAGTGTTGAAGGAGCCCTTTCAACCCTAAAGTATATATTAACTAGGACTTATCCTACACCCCAGCCCAGCCGCTCAAGTAAGTGTTGAAGGAGCCTTTTCAACCCTAAAGTATATATTAACTAGGACTTATCCTACACCCCAGCCCAGCCACTCAAGTAAGTGTTGAAGGAGCCTTTTCAACCCTAAAGTATATATTAACTAGGACTTATCCTACACCCCAGCCCAGCCGCTCAAGTAAGTGTTGAAGGAGCCCTTTCAACCCTAAAGTATATATTAACTAGGACTTATCCTACACCCCAGCCCAGCCGCTCAAGTAAGTGTTGAAGGAGCCTTTTCAACCCTAAAGTATATATTAACTAGGACTTATCCTACACCCCAGCCCAGCCACTCAAGTAAGTGTTGAAGGAGCCTTTTCAACCCTAAAGTATATATTAACTAGGACTTATCCTACACCCCCAGCCCAGCCACTCAAGTAAGTGTTGAAGGAGCCTTTTCAACCCTAAAGTATATATTAACTAGGACTTATCCTACACCCCAGCCCAGCCACTCAAGTAAGTGTTGAAGGAGCCTTTTCAACCCTAAAGTATATATTAAATTATTGTAGATGTAATCTAAATTCAACAACCTTATATTATTATTGAAATTCAATTAATTCTTCAAAATAAGTGAAATGATCTTTGTTTATTTTTGTTTATTTACTGAAATATATTTGTTGTTACAAAACGACAAAAAAATTAGTAGCTTTAATTTATTCCTTATAACCTTTTCCTATTAAGTATTTTAATAACAATTACTTTTGAAACTTTTATTTTTTAAGTTGAAAAATAAAAGTAAAAAAATAACTTTTTCAAAAAGATTTTAAACCCAAAAAAGAGTTGTTTTCCAAATTTTACTTTAAAAAAATTAAAATAGAAGTAAAAGTTTAAAAAATACTTCTTTAAAATAAAATTTAAAAATTATTTTCGACCTCTAAAAGTAACATCTCTATGCTTGAATTGAACAAAAAGCAACATGTCCAAACTCAAAGTTTAATTTTTTATTATAATTTTTTTTTTTTGTTTACGGCGCTTAGACATCAAGGCCATTAGCACCGACATCTAGGTTGCAGCGAGGAATTTTACCAACGAGCCGTGGGATGAGAAAATTCCTGCCGCCGGTTGAGATCGAACCCACCATTTTTCGCTTATTAATCTAAGGCGCGAGCAACTAGACCATGGGAGACCCCTTCAAAGTCTTAATAACTCGAATATTGAAACCTGACAAACAAGGCATTTCTCCTATGCACGCTAATATTTTCCAAAAACTCTCCCGACCTCCCATCTAGATTTTTCCCATGCCCCTTTGGTATCCTTCCATTAACACCTTTTTCTCCTTTCCTGTCATAAAATGTCATAAACATGCCTTTTGATCCTTACCGACCTTTCTCCCACCACCTGCTGTTTTCAGTTACATGTACCCCAGTAGATTCCTTTTTCCTTAGACACTTTCACAATGGTTACTTAATTGCCAACCTTGGTCTTCCTCTGCCGATCGGCATTTCCATTGGTATGTAGTATCTTACTTCTTTGTAAAATTAATTAATGTTACTATTAGCTACTATATTTGTCATTGGTATATAGTTTCTTATTTCTTTGTAAAATCAATTAATGTTACTAATTACTATTAAAATCAATTATTGTACCTATTTATTTTTTCATTCTACTCATTCTAAGAATTTAAGACGATATGTCCTTTTATAAGTTAATTGTATTCATAGTTCTGTTACCTATCACAATTATAAACTTTTTTTTTTGTTTCTGTATTAATTTCTTTTTTTGTCATTCTAGCTGACGAAGGCTACCAATGAGTAGCCGAAACGTCCGAAATATAGATTTTTTAAAACAAAATCATACTGAGGTTTATTTAGCCGAATCCCAACCATTCCATCTTTACTTATTGAAAATTATGATTTAATCAATGGCATTCCATTTTTGTTTCTATTTTTTACTAAAAGTATATAACAAAAACTGCAATAAAATATCTCTTTCCAGTATTGAGATATGTTTTTTTTTTTTACCCTTCCTGAAAAGTTGAATTTGATGTATGATTTCCCTTTTGTTCAGATGCTCCTCATTGTCCTGCTTCTTCCTGAACATGGTGAAGTTGAAAATTGCGGAAACTATTTCCATTTCCCATCTTCTCATGTAATTATGATAAAATTCAGTGAACAAAAAAATGTAAAGTCCCTTTATTATTAAGAGCAGCACTCACAAACGAACACTAATGGTTCGAGGTCCTGCAAAATGGCGTCCTGCGCCTAGAATGATTTAAAAAACGCTGAATTTTCTGAAATCTATAAAAACGAGGCTGAAATTCAGGGAAGTGTTCATTAATCTATGAGGATTCCCAGCCTTGGGGAGAATCCAATGTGCTAAATGGTGGGGAAACCACTCGATAACACTATTCAATCCCATTTTCAGGAAATTCAAAGGAAAATCACTTATTTTTTTTTACCCTTTCTATTTAACCCCACCCAGTTGGTCCATCCTAATCAATCATCGCATTATATAAAAAGATTTTCATTATAACCTTCCTCCCATTTTCACTAATGAAAGAAATATTACTATTGGATTTCCACTTTTCTCTCTGTGACTCAAAAAAAAATCTCAAGAAAAATTATAGATTACTCTTCAAAGGTCTTAAAAATTCACTTCTAACCGTTAAACAAATCTGTACCCCGGAAGTAAAGGACACCATAAATATTTGTAATTCTTCAGGAGAGCCAATTTTCCATACCTTTGAACAATTAATTTTTTTTTTTTGTTACTTATAGAAACATTTTAAAGAAACTTTTCTAAATTTTCTAAACTAAATAATGTCTTTTACCTGTCATAAAAATGGACATGGTTTCAATTTTCACTGCCTTATCTTCGTTATTTATGGGAACAGGACCTAGTACCCTAAACCATTATATGGATAGAAAAATACACATTAAGAACATGTTATGTCAATTTAATAAAAAAATGGACATGAATTCCTTTACCTCTGGGGTACAGATATTTTAATTGACTACCCAATCTATAACGAGAAAATAAACAAGTTTAAATTAAATCTTCCATTAAGCCAGATTTTAGAAGGGGATAATGTTAATAATCTGCTGGAATTTATAAAATATATACACCTGGCCCCGTACACCTACCGGGCTATACACCTAGCCCCGTACTCCTACCGGGCTATACACCTAGCCCCGTACACCTACCGGGCTATACACCTAGCCCCGTACACCTACGGGGCTATACACCTAGCCCCGTACTCCTACCGGGCTATACACCTAGCCCCGTACACCTACCGGGCTATACACCTAGCCCCGTACACCTACCGGGCTATACACCTAGCCCCGTACACCTACCGGGCTATACACCTAGCCCCGTACACCTACCGGGCTATACACCTAGCCCCGTACACCTACCGGGCTATACACCTAGCCCCGTACACCTACCGGGCTATACACCTAGCCCCGTACACCTACCGGGCTATACACCTAGCCCCGTACACCTACCGGGCTATACACCTAGCCCCGTACACCTACCGGGCTATACACCTAGCCCCGTACACCTACCGGGCTATACACCTAGCCCCGTACACCAACCGGGCTATACACCTAGCCCCGTACTCCTAACGATCGGAGAGAGTTTTCGTTTCGTGCGGACCTTGTCGTGCAGGCAAAGCTAATTTATTCTCTCAGATATACTTTATCGCTCCCTCTAAAGAAAATACTCAAAATATAAACGAACTCCATATCCATCAGCTCGCTTAAGTACACAATATACAAATAATTATTTTCTTCTCCTGGATGACCCAATAAATATTCGACTTTCTTCTTATTTCTTTCAGAGGCTTGGATTCGATGAAGTAGTACACCTTTCACTTCAAACTTATATTATAGACTATACAGTTAAAATAAATTATAAAATAAAAAACAGCAAGCAACAAAACACTGAGGAAAACAAACGTAAAGAAACATTTAAAACAAATAAACCGACATTTCGAGATTTTAAGTACTTATTTCTCCACCTGAGATCGTCATATCGAAAATGTTTTCAGAAGCGTTATTGTAGAAAATTTAGTAAGCTTTCGAATTGTTACTGTCCACTAACAACGATTTCTCAAACGTTTTCGAGATACTTGAGAAAATATACGAAAATCCCAAAAATGCACATGTATAGTAATAAAAAGAAAATTTTTTCTAAAATTTCTAAAATCTCTGAAAGTAACCAAAATTTAAATATCTTATAATACAAATCAAGATGAGTAATACAATAAATACAATAAAATTTAACAAGTCATAATTAAAATAAAATTCCTTTTAGGAATCATTTTATTTTAATTATGACTTTTTAAATATGACTATATTTATTGATAGGACATGCGTTCCTGATGATGAACTAGTAGTCCGAAAAATTGAAGTAATAAAGTTATATGAGATTTCTGAAAGGCTATTCCTCAACTTGATTTGTATTATTAGTTAATACCCTAAACCATTTCATCAAAATATTCAATATCTTAATTTGCTTGAATTTCGAACATGAAAACAATGTTTCAATTCAATCCATCGTTTTTTAGTACCCAAACTGAAAATTAGTTAAGAAAACTAGCTTTTATTCATTTTTTTCAAAATCTATTGCAGATATCGACTTAAAAATGGTTTCATTCTTTTTTTTAAGTCAATAAACATACGAAAAGTGTACCTATAAGCCTGTGTTCGGTATTTAAATAAGCCCGCCAGACTGCATACTTAAAATTTACGGTTTGCGATAACAGCCTATGAACACAAAAACGTAAGATTTCCTATTTTTTTCTTTTTGTGCTAGAATTTCGCCTTAAGAAACATGTTCCGGTTTGCTGCTTCTTCTGGTTAACGTATTTTAGCCTTGAAAACAATAAAAATATTTTTATAACAAATTTCATTAAAATCGGTCCATTTTTGAGCCAGCTAGAGAGCCACCAGACAAATATATGCATGAAAATTTGGGCCACCGTAACTTTCGTGATCTATGGGATCTGAAAAGTGAAATGTTCTCGTTGGCACTTCGACATTGCGTCATGAAGTGAACCTCATAAGCGAGTTTCCTCCAAGGAAAGAGCAAAATCTCTAAAAGGTAACAAATAATGCATTAATTGTCTTTCTCCATCTCATAAAGCTGATCCATGTTCTTCTAAAGGGCGTCGGCGAAAGTTTCAAGTAAAGCATCATACACAAGTTTGTATCAAACTTAAAACCCCTCAAGTATCCATTTGTGTTAATCATTATCTTCTGAGTGTTTCGCCTTCTCAAGTTTATCCTGCCGGTCGTGTTAATGAAATTAACTCCTAAATTGAAATTTCACTCCCTTCTTCTTTCCCTAATGTACCTTTAGATTTTGCTATGAAACGAGTCACAGGTAGTACTGATAATGTTAATGTGATTTCACTCCTTTCTTCTTACCTTAATGTACCATGAGATTTTGCTATTAAAATGAGTCACAGGTAGTACTGATAATGTTTATGTTAATGTGATTTCACTCCCTTCTTCTTTCCCTAATGTACCTTTAGATTTTGCTATGAAACGAGTCACAGGTAGTACTGATAATGTTTATGTTAATGTGATTTCACTCCCTTCTTCTTTCCTTAATGTACCTTTAGATTTTGCTATGAAATGAGTCACAGGTAGTACTGATAATGTTTATGTTAATGTGATTTCACTCCCTTCTTCTTTCCTTAATGTACCTTTAGATTTTGCTATGAAAAGAGTCACAGGTAGTACTGATAATGTTTATGTTAATGTGATTTCACTCCCTTCTTCTTTCCCTAATGTACCTTTAGATTTTGCTATGAAACGAGTCACAGGTAGTACTGATAATGTTTATGTTAATGTGATTTCACTCCCTTCTTCTTTCCCTAATGTACCTTTAGATTTTGCTATGAAACGAGTCACAGGTAGTACTGATAATGTTTATGTTAATGTGATTTCACTCCCTTCTTCTTTCCTTAATGTACCTTTAGATTTTGTTATGAAATGAGTCACAGGTAGTACTGATAATGTTTATGTTAATGTGATTTCACTCCCTTCTTCTTTCCTTAATGTACCTTTAGATTTTGCTATGAAATGAGTCACAGGTAGTACTGATAATGTTTATGTTAATGTGATTTCACTCCCTTCTTCTTTCCTTAATGTACCTTTAGATTTTGCTATGAAATGAGTCACAGGTAGTACTGATAATGTTTATGTTAATGTGATTTCACTCCCTTCTTCTTTCCTTAATGTACCTTTAGATTTTGCTATGAAAGGAGTCACAGGTAGTACTGATAATGTTTATGTTAATGTGATTTCACTCCCTTCTTCTTTCCTTAATGTATCTTTAGATTTTGCTATGAAATGAGTCACAGGTAGTACTGATAATGTTTATGTTAATGTGATTTCACTCCCTTCTTCTTTCCTTAATGTACCTTTAGATTTTGCTATGAAACGAGTCACAGGTAGTACTGATTATGTTTATGTTAATGTAATTTCACTCCCTTCTTCTTTCCTTAATGTACCTTTAGATTTTGTTATGAAACGAGTCACAGGTAGTACTGATAATGTTTATGTTAATGTAATTTCACTCCCTTCTTCTTTCCTTAATGTACCTTTAGATTTTGTTATGAAACGAGTCACAGGTAGTACTGATAATGTTTATGTTAATGTGATTTCACTCCCTTCTTCTTTCCTTAATGTACCTTTAGATTTTGTTATGAAACGAGTCACAGGTAGTACTGATAATGTTTATGTTAATGTGATTTCACTCCCTTCTTCTTTCCTTAATGTACCTTTAGATTTTGCTATGAAATGAGTCACAGGTAGTACTGATAATGTTTATGTTAATGTGATTTCACTCCCTTCTTCTTTCCTTAATGTACCTTTAGATTTTGCTATGAAACGAGTCACAGGTAGTACTGATAATGTTTATGTTAATGTGATTTCACTCCCTTCTTCTTTCCCTAATGTACCTTTAGATTTTGCTATGAAACGAGTCACAGGTAGTACTGATAATGTTTATGTTAATGTGATATCACTCCCTTCTTCTTTCCTTAATGTACCTTTAGATTTTGTTATGAAACGAGTCACAGGTAGTACTGATAATGTTTATGTTAATGTGATTTCACTCCCTTCTTCTTTCCTTAATGTACCTTTAGATTTTGCTATGACATGTGTCACAGGTAGTACTGATTATGTTTATGTTAATGTGATTTCACTCCCTTCTTCTTTCCCTAATGTACCTTTAGATTTTGCTATGAAACGAGTCACAGGTAGTACTGATAATGTTTATGTTAATGTGATTTCACTCCCTTCTTCTTTCCCTAATGTACCTTTAGATTTTGTTATGAAATGTGTCACAGGTAGTACTGATAATGTTTATGTTAATGTGATTTCACTCCCTTCTTCTTTCCTTAATGTACCTTTAGATTTTGCTATGAAATGAGTCACAGGTAGTACGGATAATGTTTATGTTAATGTGATTTCACTCCCTTCTTCTTTCCCTAATGTACCTTTAGATTTTGCTATGAAATGAGTCACAGGTAGTACTGATAATGTTTATGTTAATGTGATTTCACTCCCTTCTTCTTTCCCTAATGTACCTTTAGATTTTGCTATGAAACGAGTCACAGGTAGTACTGATAATGTTTATGTTAATGTGATATCACTCCCTTCTTCTTTCCCTAATGTACCTTTAGATTTTGCTATGAAACGAGTCACAGGTAGTACTGATAATGTTTATGTTAATGTGATTTCACTCCCTTCTTCTTTCCCTAATGTACCTTTAGATTTTGTTATGAAATGTGTCACAGGTAGTACTGATAATGTTTATGTTAATGTGATTTCACTCCCTTCTTCTTTCCTTAATGTACCTTTAGATTATGCTATGAAATGAGTCACAGGTAGTACTGATAATGTTTATGTTAATGTGATTTCACTCCCTTCTTCTTTCCCTAATGTACCTTTAGATTTTGCTATGAAACGAGTCACAGGTAGTACTGATAATGTTTATGTTAATGTGATTTCACTCCTTTCTTCTTACCGTAATGTACCTTTAGATTTTTCTATGAAACGAGTCACAGGTAGTACTGATAATGTTTATGTTAATGTGATTTCACTCCCTTCTTCTTTCCTTAATGTACCTTTAGATTTTGCTATGAAACGAGTCACAGGTAGTACTGATAATGTTTATGTTAATGTGATTTCACTCCCTTCTTCTTTCCCTAATGTACCTTTAGATTTTGTTATGAAATGTGTCACAGGTAGTACTGATAATGTTTATGTTAATGTGATTTCACTCCCTTCTTCTTTCCTTAATGTACCTTCAGATTTTGCTATGAAATGAGTCACAGGTAGTACGGATAATGTTTATGTTAATGTGATTTCACTCCCTTCTTCTTTCCCTAATGTACCTTTAGATTTTGCTATGAAATGAGTCACAGGTAGTACTGATAATGTTTATGTTAATGTGATTTCACTCCCTTCTTCTTTCCCTAATGTACCTTTAGATTTTGCTATGAAATGAGTCACAGGTAGTACTGATAATGTTTATGTTAATGTGATTTCACTCCCTTCTTCTTTCCCTAATGTACCTTTAGATTTTGCTATGAAACGAGTCACAGGTAGTACTGATAATGTTTATGTTAATGTGATATCACTCCCTTCTTCTTTCCCTAATGTACCTTTAGATTTTGCTATGAAACGAGTCACAGGTAGTACTGATAATGTTTATGTTAATGTGATTTCACTCCCTTCTTCTTTCCCTAATGTACCTTTAGATTTTGTTATGAAATGTGTCACAGGTAGTACTGATAATGTTTATGTTAATGTGATTTCACTCCCTTCTTCTTTCCTTAATGTACCTTTAGATTATGCTATGAAATGAGTCACAGGTAGTACTGATAATGTTTATGTTAATGTGATTTCACTCCCTTCTTCTTTCCCTAATGTACCTTTAGATTTTGCTATGAAACGAGTCACAGGTAGTACTGATAATGTTTATGTTAATGTGATTTCACTCCTTTCTTCTTACCGTAATGTACCTTTAGATTTTTCTATGAAACGAGTCACAGGTAGTACTGATAATGTTTATGTTAATGTGATTTCACTCCCTTCTTCTTTCCTTAATGTACCTTTAGATTTTGCTATGAAACGAGTCACAGGTAGTACTGATTATGTTTATGTTAATGTAATTTCACTCCCTTCTCCTTTCCTTAATGTACCTTTAGATTTAGTTATGAAACGAGTCACAGGTAGTACTGATAATGTTTATGTTAATGTGATTTCACTCCCTTCTTCTTTCCCTAATGTACCTTTAGATTTTGCTATGAAACGAGTCACAGGTAGTACTGATAATGTTTATGTTAATGTGATTTCACTCCCTTCTTCTTTCCCTAATGTACCTTTAGATTTTGCTATGAAACGAGTCACAGGTAGTACTGATAATGTTTATGTTAATGTGATTTCACTCCCTTCTTCTTTCCTTAATGTACCTTTAGATTTTGCTATGAAATGAGTCACAGGTAGTACTGATAATGTTTATGTTAATGTGATTTCACTCCCTTCTTCTTTCCTTAATGTACCTTTAGATTTTGCTATGAAATGAGTCACAGGTAGTACTGATAATGTTTATGTTAATGTGATTTCACTCCCTTCTTCTTTCCTTAATGTACCTTTAGATTTTGCTATGAAATGAGTCACAGGTAGTACTGATAATGTTTATGTTAATGTGATTTCACTCCCTTCTTCTTTCCCTAATGTACCTTTAGATTTTGCTATGAAACGAGTCACAGGTAGTACTGATAATGTTTATGTTAATGTGATTTCACTCCCTTCTTCTTTCCTTAATGTACCTTTAGATTTTGCTATGAAACGAGTCACAGGTAGTACTGATAATGTTTATGTTAATGTGATTTCACTCCCTTCTTCTTTCCTTAATGTACCTTTAGATTTTGTTATGAAACGAGTCACAGGTAGTACTGATAATGTTTATGTTAATGTGATTTCACTCCCTTCTTCTTTCCTTAATGTTCCTTTAGATTTTGCTATGAAATGAGTCACAGGTAGTACTGATAATGTTTATGTTAATGTGATTTCACTCCCTTCTTCTTTCCTTAATGTACCTTTAGATTTTGCTATGAAATGAGTCACAGGTAGTACTGATAATGTTTATGTTAATGTGATTTCACTCCCTTCTTCTTTCCTTAATGTACCTTTAGATTTTGCTATGAAACGAGTCACAGGTAGTACTGATTATGTTTATGTTAATGTAATTTCACTCCCTTCTTCTTTCCTTAATGTACCTTTTGATTTTGTTATGAAACGAGTCACAGGTAGTACTGATAATGTTTATGTTAATGTGATTTCACTCCCTTCTTCTTTCCTAAATGTACCTTTAGATTTTGCTATGAAACGAGTCACAGGTAGTACTGATAATGTTTATGTTAATGTGATTTCACTCCCTTCTTCTTTCCCTAATGTACCTTTAGATTTTGCTATGAAACGAGTCACAGGTAGTACTGATAATGTTTATGTTAATGTGATTTCACTCCCTTCTTCTTTCCTTAATGTACCTTTAGATTTTGTTATGAAACGAGTCACAGGTAGTACTGATAATGTTTATGTTAATGTGATTTCACTCCCTTCTTCTTTCCTTAATGTACCTTTAGATTTTGCTATGAAATGAGTCACAGGTAGTACTGATAATGTTTATGTTAATGTGATTTCACTCCCTTCTTCTTTCCTTAATGTACCTTTAGATTTTGCTATGAAATGAGTCACAGGTAGTACTGATAATGTTTATGTTAATGTGATTTCACTCCCTTCTTCTTTCCCTAATGTACCTTTAGATTTTGCTATGAAACGAGTCACAGGTAGTACTGATAATGTTTATGTTAATGTGATTTCACTCCCTTCTTCTTTCCTTAATGTACCTTTAGATTTTGTTATGAAACGAGTCACAGGTAGTACTGATAATGTTTATGTTAATGTGATTTCACTCCCTTCTTCTTTCCTTAATGTACCTTTAGATTTTGTTATGAAACGAGTCACAGGTAGTACTGATAATGTTTATGTTAATGTGATTTCACTCCCTTCTTCTTTCCTTAATGTTCCTTTAGATTTTGCTATGAAATGAGTCACAGGTAGTACTGATAATGTTTATGTTAATGTGATTTCACTCCCTTCTTCTTTCCTTAATGTACCTTTAGATTTTGCTATGAAATGAGTCACAGGTAGTACTGATAATGTTTATGTTAATGTGATTTCACTCCCTTCTTCTTTCCTTAATGTACCTTTAGATTTTGCTATGAAACGAGTCACAGGTAGTACTGATTATGTTTATGTTAATGTAATTTCACTCCCTTCTTCTTTCCTTAATGTACCTTTTGATTTTGTTATGAAACGAGTCACAGGTAGTACTGATAATGTTTATGTTAATGTGATTTCACTCCCTTCTTCTTTCCTTAATGTACCTTTAGATTTTGCTATGAAACGAGTCACAGGTAGTACTGATAATGTTTATGTTAATGTGATTTCACTCCCTTCTTCTTTCCTTAATGTACTTTTAGATTTTGCTATGAAATGAGTCACAGGTAGTACTGATAATGTTTATGTTAATGTGATTTCACTCCCTTCTTCTTTCCTTAATGTACCTTTAGATTTTGCTATGAAATGAGTCACAGGTAGTACTGATAATGTTTATGTTAATGTGATTTCACTCCCTTCTTCTTTCCCTAATGTACCTTTAGATTTTGCTAAGAAACGAGTCACAGGTAGTACTGATAATGTTTATGTTAATGTGATATCACTCCCTTCTTCTTTCCTTAATGTACCTTTAGATTTTGCTATGAAATGAGTCACAGGTAGTACTGATAATGTTTATGTTAATGTGATTTCACTCCTTTTTTCTTACCGTAATGTACCTTTAGATTTTTCTATGAAACGAGTCACAGGTAGTACGGATAATGTTTATGTTAATGTGATTTCACTCCCTTCTTCTTTCCTTAATGTACCTTTAGATTTTGCTATGACATGTGTCACAGGTAGTACTGATTATGTTTATGTTAATGTGATTTCACTCCCTTCTTCTTTCCCTAATGTACCTTTAGATTTTGCTATGAAACGAGTCATAGGTAGTACTTATAATGTTTATGTTATTGTGATTTCACTCCCTTCTTCTTTCCCTAATGTACCTTTAGATTTTGCTATGAAACGAGTCACAGGTAGTACTGATAATGTTTATGTTAATGTGATTTCACTCCCTTCTTCTTTCCCTAATGTACCTTTAGATTTTGCTATGAAACGAGTCACAGGTATTACTGATAATGTTTATGTTAATGTGATTTCACTCCTTTCTTCTTACCGTAATGTACCTTTAGATTTTTCTATGAAACGAGTCACAGGTAGTGCTGATAATGTTTATGTTAATGTGATTTCACTCCCTTCTTCTTTCCTTAATGTACCTTTAGATTTTGCTATGAAATGAGTCACAGGTAGTACTGATAATGTTTATGTTAATGTGATTTCACTCCCTTCTTCTTTCCTTAATGTACCTTTAGATTTTGCTATGACATGTGTCACAGGTAGTACTGATTATGTTTATGTTAATGTGATTTCACTCCCTTCTTCTTTCCCTAATGTACCTTTAGATTTTGCTATGAAACGAGTCACAGGTAGTACTGATAATGTTTATGTTAATGTGATTTCACTCCCTTCTTCTTTCCCTAATGTACCTTTAGATTTTGTTATGAAATGTGTCACAGGTAGTACTGATAATGTTTATGTTAATGTGATTTCACTCCCTTCTTCTTTCCTTAATGTACCTTTAGATTTTGCTATGAAATGAGTCACAGGTAGTACTGATAATGTTTATGTTAATGTGATTTCACTCCCTTCTTCTTTCCTTAATGTACCTTTTGATTTTGCTATGACATGTGTCACAGGTAGTACTGATAATGTTTATGTTAATGTGATTTCACTCCCTTCTTCTTTCCCTAATGTACCTTTAGATTTTGTTATGAAATGTGTCACAGGTAGTACTGATAATGTTTATGTTAATGTGATTTCACTCCCTTCTTCTTTCCTTAATGTACCTTTAGATTATGCTATGAAATGAGTCACAGGTAGTACTGATAATGTTTATGTTAATGTGATTTCACTCCCTTCTTCTTTCCCTAATGTACCTTTAGATTTTGCTATGAAACGAGTCACAGGTAGTACTGATAATGTTTATGTTAATGTGATTTCACTCCTTTCTTCTTACCGTAATGTACCTTTAGATTTTTCTATGAAACGAGTCACAGGTAGTACTGATAATGTTTATGTTAATGTGATTTCACTCCCTTCTTCTTTCCTTAATGTACCTTTAGATTTTGCTATGAAACGAGTCACAGGTAGTACTGATTATGTTTATGTTAATGTAATTTCACTCCCTTCTCCTTTCCTTAATGTACCTTTAGATTTAGTTATGAAACGAGTCACAGGTAGTACTGATAATGTTTATGTTAATGTGATTTCACTCCCTTCTTCTTTCCCTAATGTACCTTTAGATTTTGCTATGAAACGAGTCACAGGTAGTACTGATAATGTTTATGTTAATGTGATTTCACTCCCTTCTTCTTTCCTTAATGTACCTTTAGATTTTGCTATGAAATGAGTCACAGGTAGTACTGATAATGTTTATGTTAATGTGATTTCACTCCCTTCTTCTTTCCTTAATGTACCTTTAGATTTTGCTATGAAATGAGTCACAGGTAGTACTGATAATGTTTATGTTAATGTGATTTCACTCCCTTCTTCTTTCCTTAATGTACCTTTAGATTTTGTTATGAAACGAGTCACAGGTAGTACTGATAATGTTTATGTTAATGTGATTTCACTCCCTTCTTCTTTCCTTAATGTTCCTTTAGATTTTGCTATGAAATGAGTCACAGGTAGTACTGATAATGTTTATGTTAATGTGATTTCACTCCCTTCTTCTTTCCTTAATGTACCTTTAGATTTTGCTATGAAATGAGTCACAGGTAGTACTGATAATGTTTATGTTAATGTGATTTCACTCCCTTCTTCTTTCCTTAATGTACCTTTAGATTTTGCTATGAAACGAGTCACAGGTAGTACTGATTATGTTTATGTTAATGTAATTTCACTCCCTTCTTCTTTCCTTAATGTACCTTTTGATTTTGTTATGAAACGAGTCACAGGTAGTACTGATAATGTTTATGTTAATGTGATTTCACTCCCTTCTTCTTTCCTTAATGTACCTTTAGATTTTGCTATGAAACGAGTCACAGGTAGTACTGATAATGTTTATGTTAATGTGATTTCACTCCCTTCTTCTTTCCCTAATGTACCTTTAGATTTTGCTATGAAACGAGTCACAGGTATTACTGATAATGTTTATGTTAATGTGATTTCACTCCTTTCTTCTTACCGTAATGTACCTTTAGATTTTTCTATGAAACGAGTCACAGGTAGTGCTGATAATGTTTATGTTAATGTGATTTCACTCCCTTCTTCTTTCCTTAATGTACCTTTAGATTTTGCTATGAAATGAGTCACAGGTAGTACTGATAATGTTTATGTTAATGTGATTTCACTCCCTTCTTCTTTCCTTAATGTACCTTTAGATTTTGCTATGACATGTGTCACAGGTAGTACTGATTATGTTTATGTTAATGTGATTTCACTCCCTTCTTCTTTCCCTAATGTACCTTTAGATTTTGCTATGAAACGAGTCACAGGTAGTACTGATAATGTTTATGTTAATGTGATTTCACTCCCTTCTTCTTTCCCTAATGTACCTTTAGATTTTGTTATGAAATGTGTCACAGGTAGTACTGATAATGTTTATGTTAATGTGATTTCACTCCCTTCTTCTTTCCTTAATGTACCTTTAGATTTTGCTATGAAATGAGTCACAGGTAGTACTGATAATGTTTATGTTAATGTGATTTCACTCCCTTCTTCTTTCCTTAATGTACCTTTTGATTTTGCTATGACATGTGTCACAGGTAGTACTGATAATGTTTATGTTAATGTGATTTCACTCCCTTCTTCTTTCCCTAATGTACCTTTAGATTTTGTTATGAAATGTGTCACAGGTAGTACTGATAATGTTTATGTTAATGTGATTTCACTCCCTTCTTCTTTCCTTAATGTACCTTTAGATTATGCTATGAAATGAGTCACAGGTAGTACTGATAATGTTTATGTTAATGTGATTTCACTCCCTTCTTCTTTCCCTAATGTACCTTTAGATTTTGCTATGAAACGAGTCACAGGTAGTACTGATAATGTTTATGTTAATGTGATTTCACTCCTTTCTTCTTACCGTAATGTACCTTTAGATTTTTCTATGAAACGAGTCACAGGTAGTACTGATAATGTTTATGTTAATGTGATTTCACTCCCTTCTTCTTTCCTTAATGTACCTTTAGATTTTGCTATGAAACGAGTCACAGGTAGTACTGATTATGTTTATGTTAATGTAATTTCACTCCCTTCTCCTTTCCTTAATGTACCTTTAGATTTAGTTATGAAACGAGTCACAGGTAGTACTGATAATGTTTATGTTAATGTGATTTCACTCCCTTCTTCTTTCCCTAATGTACCTTTAGATTTTGCTATGAAACGAGTCACAGGTAGTACTGATAATGTTTATGTTAATGTGATTTCACTCCCTTCTTCTTTCCTTAATGTACCTTTAGATTTTGCTATGAAATGAGTCACAGGTAGTACTGATAATGTTTATGTTAATGTGATTTCACTCCCTTCTTCTTTCCTTAATGTACCTTTAGATTTTGCTATGAAATGAGTCACAGGTAGTACTGATAATGTTTATGTTAATGTGATTTCACTCCCTTCTTCTTTCCTTAATGTACCTTTAGATTTTGTCTATGAAATGAGTCACAGGTAGTACTGATAATGTTTATGTTAATGTGATTTCACTCCCTTCTTCTTTCCCTAATGTACCTTTAGATTTTGCTATGAAACGAGTCACAGGTAGTACTGATAATGTTTATGTTAATTTGATTTCACTCCCTTCTTCTTTCCTTAATGTACCTTTAGATTTTGTTATGAAACGAGTCACAGGTAGTACTGATAATGTTTATGTTAATGTGATTTCACTCCCTTCTTCTTTCCTTAATGTACCTTTAGATTTTGTTATGAAACGAGTCACAGGTAGTACTGATAATGTTTATGTTAATGTGATTTCACTCCCTTCTTCTTTCCTTAATGTTCCTTTAGATTTTGCTATGAAATGAGTCACAGGTAGTACTGATAATGTTTATGTTAATGTGATTTCACTCCCTTCTTCTTTCCTTAATGTACCTTTAGATTTTGCTATGAAATGAGTCACAGGTAGTACTGATAATGTTTAAGTTAATGTGATTTCACTCCCTTCTTCTTTCCTTAATGTACCTTTAGATTTTGCTATGAAACGAGTCACAGGTAGTACTGATTATGTTTATGTTAATGTAATTTCACTCCCTTCTTCTTTCCTTAATGTACCTTTAGATTTTGTTATGAAACGAGTCACAGGTAGTACTGATAATGTTTATGTTAATGTGATTTCACTCCCTTCTTCTTTCCTTAATGTACCTTTAGATTTTGCTATGAAACGAGTCACAGGTAGTACTGATAATGTTTATGTTAATGTGATTTCACTCCCTTCTTCTTTCCTTAATGTATCTTTAGATTTTGCTATGAAACGAGTCACAGGTAGTACTGATAATGTTTATGTTAATGTGATTTCACTCCCTTCTTCTTTCCCTAATGTGCCTTTAGATTTTGCTATGAAACGAGTCACAGGTAGTACTGATAATGTTTATGTTAATGTGATTTCACTCCCTTCTTCTTTCCTTAATGTACCTTTAGATTTTGCTATGAAATGAGTCACAGGTAGTACTGATAATGTTTATGTTAATGTGATTTCACTCCCTTCTTCTTTCCTTAATGTACCTTTAGATTTTGCTATGACATGTGTCACAGGTAGTACTGATTATGTTTATGTTAATGTGATTTCACTCCCTTCTTCTTTCCCTAATGTACCTTTAGATTTTGCTATGAAACGAGTCACAGGTAGTACTGATAATGTTTATGTTAATGTGATTTCACTCCCTTCTTCTTTCCCTAATGTACCTTTAGATTTTGATATGAAACGAGTCACAGGTAGTACTGATAATGTTTATGTTGATGTGATTTCACTCCCTTCTTCTTTCCTTAATGTACCTTTAGATTTTGCTATGACATGTGTCACAGGTAGTACTGATTATGTTTATGTTAATGTGATTTCACTCCCTTCTTCTTTCCCTAATGTACCTTTAGATTTTGCTATGAAACGAGTCACAGGTAGTACTGATAATGTTTATGTTAATGGGATTTCACTCCCTTCTTCTTTCCCTAATGTACCTTTAGATTTTGTTATGAAATGTGTCACAGGTAGTACTGATAATGTTTATGTTAATGTGATTTCACTCCCTTCTTCTTTCCTTAATGTACCTTTAGATTTTGCTATGAAATGAGTCACAGGTAGTACTGATAATGTTTATGTTAATGTGATTTCACTCCCTTCTTCTTTCCCTAATGTACCTTTAGATTTTGCTATGAAACGAGTCACAGGTAGTACTGATAATGTTTATGTTAATGTGATTTCACTCCCTTCTTCTTTCCCTAATGTACCTTTAGATTTTGCTATGAAACGAGTCACAGGTAGTACTGATAATGTTTATGTTAATGTGATTTCACTCCCTTCTTCTTTCCCTAATGTACCTTTAGATTTTGCTATGAAACGAGTCACAGGTAGTACTGATAATGTTTATGTTAATGTGATTTCACTCCCTTCTTCTTTCCCTACTGTAGAGTTTATTGAGTAAATAAGAATGGGTCAATTTGCTGTGGCCTAGCCTCAGTCTGGCTAGAATTATGTCCTTTATCCGTTTTTTCTATTAGCCGAATACCACGGTCCAACCGTTTTCTTAATGTTTGATAGTTTGGTATTTCTTGTAGACCAGGTTATTTCCCATTGCTCTATTAATTTCTTCAGATCGTAATTGTTCCAATCTCTTTGAGAGAGGAATGGTTCTAGCCTGACTGAGTCCTGTAACGCATTCTTAGCAGCTTCATCAGCTTGCTCGTTGCCTCTTACTCCCATATGCGATGGTACCCAAATAAAAATAATAATTGAATTTTAACGTCCATGATAATTAACTTAGAATTTTAGGACGGGTTATCTATAGGTCACCACCCTTTTCTAGCCAGGATAGGGCTGATGGTTTTTCATTTTTCTAAAGAATAGCCACCACTCTTTAGTGGGATTCGAACCCACGACCCCATTTTTATTAATAATAAGTAGTATTGAACTCTCTTGAAAACCTTAAACACCTCCTGTCATTAAATCTTGAAGATAAGTGATATTTAGGCACCATTCTGTACTAAAAACTTAGAGAAGCAGAAATTACTCACACGGCCTCTTCGACTTATGCTCGGAAAATTATATTACGAACAACCAAAAATTCATTCCCATTTTTACTTGTTACTTGAAAATCCCTTTTACTGCTAAAATCAATTATTAAACAACAAGAAATAAAACACCGAGGAAAACAAACGAAAAGCCCCGTTTAATGCAGAGCAGATCGGCGCCACAAACTATTTTCCTGCCTATAGGCAGAAAAAAACCACGGTACAGGGAAATCTGATACTTAATAAATATTTCTAAGCTTTTCAATTTAATCGTCGTTATAAGGAGAAGCAATTTTTGCTAGAGACTAATGGGGCTAAATATTAAATCATGAAGATAGATGGAGGATGATGTGCCCTCGTCTCCCTCCATTTATTCAATATCCCTATGAATTATTCAAATCTTCATTCCTGTCTTGCTCTTTTTGGCAGTAATTACTCGGCTGATGATGTGCCTAAGGCACCGGCTACAGTAGCAACATTTATACATCCATCTATATTTATAACTACAATCAACTCCTCAATAGATTTTCCTTAGTTTATTAATCACTGCATCAGTTACTTTAGATATTGACACTATTATCTTTTGCTAGTAATTACTCGGCTGATGATGTGCCTAAGGCACCGGCTACAGTAGCAACATTTATACATCCATCTATATTTATAACTACAATCAACTCCTCAATAGATTTTCCTTAGTTTATTAATCACTGCATCAGTTACTTTAGATATTGACACTATTATCTTTTGCTAGTAATTACTCGGCTGATGATGTGCCTAAGGCACCGGCTACAGCAGCAACATTTATACATCCATCTATATTTATAACTACAATCAACTCCTCAATAGATTTTCCTTAGTTTATTAATCACTGCATCAGTTACTTTAGATATTGACACTATTATCTTTTGCTAGTAATTACTCGGCTGATGATGTGCCTAAGGCACCGGCTACAGCAGCAACATTTATACATCCATCTATATTTATAACTACAATCAACTCCTCAATAGATTTTCCTTAGTTTATTAATCACTGCATCAGTTACTTTAGATATCGACACTATTATCTTTTGCTAGTAATTACTCGGCTGATGATGTGCCTAAGGCACCGGCTACAGCAGCAACATTTATACATCCATCTATATTTATAACTACAATCAACTCCTCAATAGATTTTCCTTAGTTTATTAATCACTGCATCAGTTACTTTAGATATTGACACTATTATCTTTTGCTAGTAATTACTCGGCTGATGATGTGCCTAAGGCACCGGCTACAGCAGCAACATTTATACATCCATCTATATTTATAACTACAATCAACTCCTCAATAGATTTTCCTTAGTGTATTAATCACTGCATCAGTTACTTTAGATATTGACACTATTATCTTTTGCTAGTAATTACTCGGCTGATGATGTGCCTAAGGCACCGGCTACAGTAGCAACATTTATACATCCATCTATATTTATAACTACAATCAACTCCTCAATAGATTTTCCTTAGTTTATTAATCACTGCATCAGTTACTTTAGATATTGACACTATTATCTTTTGCTAGTAATTACTCGGCTGATGATGTGCCTAAGGCATCGGCTGCAGTAGCAACATTTATACATCCGTCTATATTTATAACTACAATCAACTCCTCAATAGATTTTCCTTAGTGTATTAATCACTGCATCAGTTACTTTAGATATCGACACTATTATCTTTTGCTAGTAATTACTCGGCTGATGATGTGCCTAAGGCATCGGCTGCAGTAGCAACATTTATACATCCGTCTATATTTATAACTACAATCAACTCCTCAATAGATTTTCCTTAGTTTATTAATCACTGCATCAGTTACTTTAGATATTGACACTATTATCTTTTGCTAGTAATTACTCGGCTGATGATGTGCCTAAGGCACCGGCTACAGCAGCAACATTTATACATCCATCTATATTTATAACTACAATCAACTCCTCAATAGATTTTCCTTAGTGTATTAATCACTGCATCAGTTACTTTAGATATCGACACTATTATCTTTTGCTAGTAATTACTCGGCTGATGATGTGCCTAAGGCACCGGCTGCAGTAGCAACATTTATACATCCGTCTATATTTATAACTACAATCAACTCCTCAATAGATTTTCCTTAGTTTATTAATCACTGCATCAGTTACTTTAGATATCGACACTATTATCTTTTGCTAGTAATTACTCGGCTGATGATGTGCCTAAGGCATCGGCTGCAGTAGCAACATTTATACATCCGTCTATATTTATAACTACAATCAACTCCTCAATAGATTTTCCTTAGTTTATTAATCACTGCATCAGTTACTTTAGATATTGACACTATTATCTTTTGCTAGTAATTACTCGGCTGATGATGTGCCTAAGGCACCGGCTACAGCAGCAACATTTATACATCCATCTATATTTATAACTACAATCAACTCCTCAATAGATTTTCCTTAGTGTATTAATCACTGCATCAGTTACTTTAGATATCGACACTATTATCTTTTGCTAGTAATTACTCGGCTGATGATGTGCCTAAGGCACCGGCTGCAGTAGCAACATTTATACATCCGTCTATATTTATAACTACAATCAACTCCTCAATAGATTTTCCTTAGTTTATTAATCACTGCATCAGTTACTTTAGATATCGACACTATTATCTTTTGCTAGTAATTACTCGGCTGATGATGTGCCTAAGGCATCGGCTGCAGTAGCAACATTTATACATCCGTCTATATTTATAACTACAATCAACTCCTCAATAGATTTTCCTTAGTTTATTAATCACTGCATCAGTTACTTTAGATATCGACACTATTATCTTTTGCTAGTAATTACTCGGCTGATGATGTGCCTAAGGCATCGGCTGCAGTAGCAACATTTATACATCCGTCTATATTTATAACTACAATCAACTCCTCAATAGATTTTCCTTAGTTTATTAATCACTGCATCAGTTACTTTAGATATCGACACTATTATCTTTTGCTAGTAATTACTCGGCTGATGATGTGCCTAAGGCACCGGCTACAGCAGCAACATTTATACATCCATCTATATTTATAACTACAATCAACTCCTCAATAGATTTTCCTTAGTTTATTAATCACTGCATCAGTTACTTTAGATATTGACACTATTATCTTTTGCTAGTAATTACTCGGCTGATGATGTGCCTAAGGCATCGGCTGCTGTAGCAACATTTATACATCCATCTATATTTATAACTACAATCAACTCCTCAATAGATTTTCCTTAGTTTATTAATCACTGCATCAGTTACTTTAGATATTGACACTATTATCTTTTGCTAGTAATTACTCGGCTGATGATGTGCCTAAGGCATCGGCTGCAGTAGCAACATTTATACATCCGTCTATATTTATAACTACAATCAACTCCTCAATAGATTTTCCTTAGTTTATTAATCACTGCATCAGTTACTTTAGATATTGACACTATTATCTTTTGCTAGTAATTACTCGGCTGATGATGTGCCTAAGGCATCGGCTGCTGTAGCAACATTTATACATCCATCTATATTTATAACTACAATCAACTCCTCAATAGATTTTCCTTAGTTTATTAATCACTGCATCAGTTACTTTAGATATTGACACTATTATCTTTTGCTAGTAATTACTCGGCTGATGATGTGCCTAAGGCATCGGCTGCAGTAGCAACATTTATACATCCGTCTATATTTATAACTACAATCAACTCCTCAATAGATTTTCCTTAGTTTATTAATCACTGCATCAGTTACTTTAGATATTGACACTATTATCTTTTGCTAGTAATTACTCGGCTGATGATGTGCCTAAGGCATCGGCTGCAGTAGCAACATTTATACATCCATCTATATTTATAACTACAATCAACTCCTCAATAGATTTTCCTTAGTTTATTAATCACTGCATCAGTTACTTTAGATATTGACACTATTATCTTTTGCTAGTAATTACTCGGCTGATGATGTGCCTAAGGCATCGGCTGCAGTAGCAACATTTATACATCCATCTATATTTATAACTACAATAAACTCCTCAATAGATTTTCCTTAGTTTATTAATCACTGCATCAGTTACTTTAGATATTGACACTATTATCTTTTGCTAGTAATTACTCGGCTGATGATGTGCCTAAGGCACCGGCTACAGCAGCAACATTTATACATCCATCTATATTTATAACTACAATCAACTCCTCAATAGATTTTCCTTAGTTTATTAATCACTGCATCAGTTACTTTAGATATTGACACTATTATCTTTTGCTAGTAATTACTCGGCTGATGATGTGCCTAAGGCATCGGCTGCAGTAGCAACATTTATACATCCGTCTATATTTATAACTACAATCAACTCCTCAATAGATTTTCCTTAGTTTATTAATCACTGCATCAGTTACTTTAGATATTGACACTATTATCTTTTGCTAGTAATTACTCGGCTGATGATGTGCCTAAGGCATCGGCTGCAGTAGCAACATTTATACATCCGTCTATATTTATAACTACAATCAACTCCTCAATAGATTTTCCTTAGTTTATTAATCACTGCATCAGTTACTTTAGATATTGACACTATTATCTTTTGCTAGTAATTACTCGGCTGATGATGTGCCTAAGGCATCGGCTGCAGTAGCAACATTTATACATCCATCTATATTTATAACTACAATCAACTCCTCAATAGATTTTCCTTAGTTTATTAATCACTGCATCAGTTACTTTAGATATTGACACTATTATCTTTTGCTAGTAATTACTCGGCTGATGATGTGCCTAAGGCATCGGCTGCAGTAGCAACATTTATACATCCATCTATATTTATAACTACAATAAACTCCTCAATAGATTTTCCTTAGTTTATTAATCACTGCATCAGTTACTTTAGATATCGACACTATTATCTTTTGCTAGTAATTACTCGGCTGATGATGTGCCTAAGGCACCGGCTACAGCAGCAACATTTATACATCCATCTATATTTATAACTACAATCAACTCCTCAATAGATTTTCCTTAGTTTATTAATCACTGCATCAGTTACTTTAGATATCGACACTATTATCTTTTGCTAGTAATTACTCGGCTGATGATGTGCCTAAGGCACCGGCTACAGCAGCAACATTTATACATCCATCTATATTTATAACTACAATCAACTCCTCAATAGATTTTCCTTAGTTTATTAATCACTGCATCAGTTACTTTAGATATTGACACTATTATCTTTTTATTTCAATTTGACTAATTAAACAACAAGCGTATTCATAAATGTCATGAATAACTAACAGAAACTGCATTATTTAGGCGCGTTTCAGTCCATATCCCTGGAGTTTCAGTCCATATCCCTGGAGTTTCAGTCCATATCCCTGGAGTTTCAGTCCATATCCCTGGAGTTTCAGTCCATAACCCTGGAGTTTCAGTCCATATCCCTGGAGTTTCACTCCATATCCCTGGAGTTTCACTCCATATCCCTGGAGTTATTTGAATAGAAAACGTTACTTTTATTTTTTCTTAACCCTAGAAAGCCAACGTTTCTCGGCTTATCCCATTCTACCAACACATACTTTAAACATACTTTAAAAAATTATGTAGCTAAGTAAAAACTCAACTTATGTGACTTCCTTTAATTTAAAGTACTAGCTGTTACCCAGTGTGCCATGCTACCACCTACTTTCTGTCAATGACTCTCCCCGTATCAAGATCTACTTGATACCCAGTGTGCCATGCTACACCTCCTTTCTGTCTATGGTACTAGCTGTTACCCAGTGTGCCATGCTACCACCTACTTTCTGTCTATGATACTAGCTGTTACCCAGTGTGCCATGCTACCACCTACTTTCTGTCAATGACTCTCCCCGTATCAAGATCTACTAGCTGTTACCCAGTGTGCCATGCTACACCTCCTTTCTGTCTATGGTACTAGCTGTTACCCAGTGTGCCATACTACACCTCCTTTCTGTCTATGACTCTCCCCGTATCAAGATCTACTTAGTTACGTCAAAATCGACCAAACGGTGTGAATTTGTTTATATCTGTCTAGTGCTGTCACGTGAAACAACCAACAGAGGCCAGCACCACAGCAATTCATGAAAAAGCCGACAGAGGCCAGCAGCACAGCCTGCGAATAGATAGCTCTTATCAAAGAAAGGCCAGCACTCCTTAGTTAGACAGTGACTGTTGATATAAAATTGAAATAAACTGCATTACATGATTATATAATGATGTAAAGTCATCAATGAGTTCGAGTTATTCGAATTATCAAGAACATCAACAAATAAATATGAGACATCATTGAAAATGGCTGTCGATTCAAAATGCCCGTCAGCATCTGAATGGTTCAGTGCAGCCAATTTTTCTTGAACAAAACTTTTGACCTTTTGACCAAATTTTGAAATTTGACTATTTTGACCTAGCCTAGGAGATTTCCCGTATCAAGACCTACCTGTGTGCCACGTTTGGTCAACATCGGTCAAACGGTGTAGATTTGTATAAGAAACAAACAGACATACGGACAAACAGACAGACAAGTAATTTTTATATATATATATATATATATATATTATATATATATATATATATATATATATATAGATTCTTTCAAACTATATGTTCTTCAAAATTGATTAATATAACTTTATTAATTAGTTTCTCGACTTAGAGGGGGAAAGGGGTAATGAAAATTAGTATAAAACTACAAAACTTAGTTTATTCGCAGATTTTCATGTTTGAAATAAAATATAAATAATAAAATCACATAAAACGTAAATAAAAAAAAAATAATAATGAATGATCTTTCCAAACGTAGTTATACAGACGTGCAGACAAATATTCCAACATCTTCAAACAATCGTAATTTTCACGTACTTTCTTCGACATAATTTCATGTAATTTTCGAACTGCTGGTACGATCAATGCAATTCTTTCGGCGATTCGTCATTTACTGACCACAGATAGCATATATTCGCTGTGGTGGGGAATAGAAGGCGGGGAGGGGAGGGGCGACTGGAAATCACAGAGCTCTTCGACATTTACTGACCACAGATAGCATATATTCGCTGTGGTGGGGAATAGAAGGCGGGGAGGGGAGGGGCGACTGGAAATCACAGAGCTCTTCGACATTTACTGACCACAGATAGCATATATTCGCTGTGGTGGGGAATAGAAGGCGGGGAGGGGAGGGGCGACTGGAAATCACAGAGCTCTTCGACATTTACTGACCACAGATAGCATATATTCGCTGTGGTGGGGAATAGAAGGCGGGGAGGGGAGGGGCGACTGGAAATCACAGAGCTCTTCGACATTTACTGACCACAGATAGCATATATTCGCTGTGGTGGGGAATAGAAGGCGGGGAGGGGAGGGGCGACTGGAAATCACAGAGCTCTTCGTCATTTACTGACCACAGATAGCATATATTCGCTGTGGTGGAGAATAGAGGGCGGGGAGGGGAGGGGCGACTGGAAATCACAGAGCTCTTCGACATTTACTGACCACAGATAGCATATATTCGCTGTGGTGGAGAATAGAGGGCGGGGAGGGGAGGGGCGACTGGAATTCACAGAGCTCTTCGTCATTTACTGACCACAGATAGCATATATTCGCTGTGTTGGAGAATAGAAGGCGGGGAGGGGAGGGGCGACTGGAAATCACAGAGCTCTTCGACATTTACTGACCACAGATAGCATATATTCGCTGTGGTGGAGAATAGAGGGCGGGGAGGGGAGGGGCGACTGGAAATCACAGAGCTCTTCGTCATTTACTGACCACAGATAGCATATATTCGCTGTGTTGGAGAATAGAAGGCGGGGAGGGGAGGGGCGACTGGAAATCACAGAGCTCTTCGTCATTTACTGACCACAGATAGCATATATTCGCTGTGGTGGAGATTAGAAGGCGGGGAGGGGAGGGGCGACTGGAAATCACAGAGCTCTTCGTCATTTACTGACCACAGATAGCATATATTCGCTGTGGTGGAGAATAGAAGGCGGGGAGGGGAGGGGCGACAGGAAATCACAGAGCTCTTCGACATTTACTGACCACAGATAGCATATATTCGCTGTGTTGGAGAATAGAAGGCGGGGAGGGGAGGGGCGACTGGAAATCACAGAGCTCTTCGACATTTACTGACCACAGATAGCATATATTCGCTGTGGTGGAGAATAGAAGGCGGGGAGGGGAGGGGCGACAGGAAATCACAGAGCTCTTCGTCATTTACTGACCACAGATAGCATATATTCGCTGTGGTGGAGAATAGAAGGCGGGGAGGGGAGGGGCGACTGGAAATCACAGAGCTCTTCGTCATTTACTGACCACAGATAGCATATATTCGCTGTGTTGGAGAATAGAAGGCGGGGAGGGGAGGGGCGACTGGAAATCACAGAGCTCTTCGTCATTTACTGACCACAGATAGCATATATTCGCTGTGGTGGAGAATAGAAGGGGGGGAGGGGGGGGCGACTGGAAATCACAGAGCTGTTCCTCATTTACTGACCACAGATAGCATATATTCGCTGTGGTGGAGAATAGAAGGCGGGGAGGGGAGGGGCGACTGGAAATCACAGAGCTCTTCGACATTTACTGACCACAGATAGCATATATTCGCTGTGGTGGAGAATAGAAGGCGGGGAGGGGAGGGGCGACTGGAAATCACAGAGCTGTTCCTCATTTACTGACCACAGATAGCATATATTCGCTGTGGTGGAGAATAGAAGGCGGGGAGGGGAGGGGCGACTGGAAATCACAGAGCTGTTCCTCATTTACTGACCACAGATAGCATATATTCGCTGTGGTGGAGAATAGAAGGCGGGGAGGGGAGGG
Organism: Gonocerus acuteangulatus; assembly: GCA_946811695.1. Classification (NCBI taxonomy): domain Eukaryota; kingdom Metazoa; phylum Arthropoda; class Insecta; order Hemiptera; family Coreidae; genus Gonocerus; species Gonocerus acuteangulatus. Next base: position 77,787,350 of record OX328131.1, read on the forward strand.
GCGACTGGAAATCACAGAGCTGTTCGACATTTACTGACCACAGATAGCATATATTCGCTGTGGTGGAGAATAGAAGGCGGGGAGGGGAGGGGCGACAGGAAATCACAGAGCTCTTCGACATTTACTGACCACAGATAGCATATATTCGCTGTGGTGGATAATAGAAGGCGGGGAGGGGAGGGGCGACTGGAAATCACAGAGCTGTTCCTCATTTACTGACCACAGATAGCATATATTCGCTGTGGTGGAGAATAGAAGGCGGGGAGGGGAGGGGCGACTGGAAATCACAGAGCTCTTCGTCATTTACTGACCACAGATAGCATATATTCGCTGTGTTGGAGAATAGAAGGCGGGGAGGGGAGGGGCGACTGGAAATCACAGAGCTGTTCCTCATTTACTGACCACAGATAGCATATATTCGCTGTGGTGGAGAATAGAAGGCGGGGAGGGGAGGGGCGACTGGAAATCACAGAGCTGTTCCTCATTTACTGACCACAGATAGCATATATTCGCTGTGGTGGAGAATAGAAGGCGGGGAGGGGAGGGGCGACTGGAAATCACAGAGCTGTTCGACATTTACTGACCACAGATAGCATATATTCGCTGTGGTGGAGAATAGAAGGCGGGGAGGGGAGGGGCGACAGGAAATCACAGAGCTCTTCGACATTTACTGACCACAGATAGCATATATTCGCTGTGGTGGATAATAGAAGGCGGGGAGGGGAGGGGCGACTGGAAATCACAGAGCTGTTCCTCTCTTACTGACCACAGATAGCATATATTCGCTGTGGTGGAGAATAGAAGGCGGGTAGGGGAAGGGCGGCTGGAAATCACAGAGCTCTTCGTCATTTACTGACCACAGATAGCATATATTCGCTGTGTTGGAGAATAGAAGGCGGGGAGGGGAGGGGCGACTGGAAATCACAGAGCTGTTCCTCATTTACTGACCACAGATAGCATATATTCGCTGTGGTGGAGAATAGAAGGCGGGGAGGGGAGGGGCGACTGGAAATCACAGAGCTCTTCGACATTTACTGACCACTGATAGCATATATTCGCTGTGGTGGAGAATAGAAGGCGGGGAGGGGATGGGCGACTGGAAATCACAGAGCTCTTCGACATTTACCGACCACAGATAGCATATATTCGCTGTGGTGGAGAATAGAGGGCGGGGAGGGGAGGGGCGACTGGAAATCACAGAGCTCTTCGACATTTACTGACCACAGATAGCATATATTCGCTGTGGTGGAGAATAGAAGGCGGGGAGGGGAGGGGCGACAGGAAATCACAGAGCTGTTAGTCATTTACTGACCACAGATAGCATATATTCGCTATGGTGGAGAATAGAAGGCGGGGAGGGGAGGGGCAACTGGAAATCACAGAGCTGTTAGTCATTTACTGACCACAGATAGCATATATTCGCTGTGGTGGAGAATAGAAGGCGGGGAGGGGAGGGGCGACTGGAAATCACAGAGCTCTTCGTCATTTACTGACCACAGATAGCATATATTCGCTGTGGTGGAGAATAGAAGGCGGGGAGGGGAGTGGAGGGGAGGGGAGGGGCGACTGGAAATCACAGAGCTCTTCGTCATTTACTGACCACAGATAGCATATATTCGCTGTGGTGGAGAATAGAAGGCGGGGAGGGGGAGGGGCGACTGGAAATCACAGAGCTCTTCGACATTTACTGACCACAGATAGCATATATTCGCTGTGGTGGAGAATAGAAGGCGGGGAGGGGGGGGGGCGACTGGAAATCACAGAGCTCTTCGTCATTTACTGACCACAGATAGCATATATTCGCTGTGGTGGGGAATAGAAGGCGGGGAGGGGAGAGGAGGGGTGGGGAGGGGCGACTGGAAATCACAGAGCTCTTCGACATTTACTGACCACAGATAGCATATATTCGCTGTGGTGGAGAATAGAAGGCGGGGAGGGGAGGGGCGACTGGAAATCACAGAGCTCTTCGACATTTACTGACCACAGATAGCATATATTCGCTGTGGTGGAGAATAGAAGGCGGGGAGGGGAGGGGCGACTGGAAATCACAGAGCTCTTCGTCATTTACTGACCACAGATAGCATATATTCGCTGTGGTGGGGAATAGAAGGCGGGGAGGGGAGTGGTGGGGAGGGGAGGGGCGACTGGAAATCACAGAGCTCTTCGACATTTACTGACCACAGATAGCATATATTCGCTGTGGTGGAGAATAGAAGGCGGGGAGGGGAGGGGCGACTGGAAATCACAGAGCTGTTCCTCATTTACTGACCACAGATAGCATATATTCGCTGTGGTGGAGAATAGAGGGCGGGGAGGGGAGGGGCGACTGGAAATCACAGAGCTCTTCGACATTTACTGACCACAGATAGCATATATTCGCTGTGGTGGAGAATAGAAGGCGGGGAGGGGAGGGGAGACTGGAAATCACAGAGCTCTTCGTCATTTACTGACCACAGATAGCATATATTCGCTGTGGTGGGGAATAGAAGGCGGGGAGGGGAGGGGAGGGGCGACTGGAAATCACAGAGCTCTTCGACATTTTGACGTTCTAAGGTCAAATAAATTTTTAGCAATTGTATATTCTAGCCTGATGATTCTTCGGTATTTTTGTAAACAACGATTTTTGAGAATAAATTGTGGCTTAGTATAAAATAATGGGATGAGTCAGAAAAAATGGCCGTTTTCTTTGTTTGAACTTTGCATCGTGTTTTCTCTCTTATTTGCATTCGGGAGCTAAGAAGTTGATGTTTGATCCCTTCTGAATCATTTGGTACCCAACATGCCTTCCATCCGGGCTTGGAACTTCTTTAGATTTCCTTTGTTTATAATGACAATAAAGTACGAATTTCTAGTAATTTTCCTTCATTATTGGAAACGGAAGTTTTCAGCAGCTGAAGCCCGTAGTTCAGTGGTTGAATTTGAGGACGAAGACTCTTTGAATGAAAGGACGATGAGAAGTTGGTTCTAATGAAGGTGATTTGAGGCTTGAAAGAAAATCAGGGCGTGTTTCAGTATTCAACCAGAACGCTCTGCGCACTGCTATTGAAGCCGATCCTATAAAACTAATTCATTGAATTATTCCGATTTTATGGCCGATTTTCGATGGATTTTTTAATAGAAAATGGAACATTGTTTACGCTTTTCGAAAAAATGAATATTTCTACGTACTTTACAAGACATTTCCTTCTTCTTTAAAAATAATTTTAGTTATTTCTTATAGATTTAAAATTGCCACCTCCAGACTATGGCCCGTGGAAAAAAGGGTTTCCGTTCAGATACAGTGCCGCCTTTTTGTTTTAGAAAAATTACTTTTTTTTGTAGGGGGGGGGGGGGTATTTTAACATCCCATATAAAGCTTATGACATAAAGAATTTTAAAAAAAATGATTTATTTGAAGTCCATAAATTGGAGAAATTACTTGGAATTCCACCACACAATGTAGTATAACCCCATAATGAATAAAGAGCTTTATGTGCCTTTATGATGCAAATGGCGTATGAAGAAAAGAATAAAAAAATATTCCTTTTAGTACAAAGTTTAGCTCATACCTCTGAAAATTCTCCGATGCTATAAAGCATGTATTAGAGTCTCTCAGTTTATGAGAGAACAAAACTCAGAGAGAAAAAAATGAAGAGTTAAGGTGTTCCAGATATCTTGAAGATTCCACAAGAGAATTCAGCCATTTTCTGTATCGAGAGCATGAAGTTCCATTAAGAAAATATCCCCAAATCCTGAACGTATACTCCTTTAGCTTCCCCCAAGCCCTGTGGTTCCGGGGGCTCTCTCTCCTTCTCTAATGTACTTTATTATAAAGTGCTAGGGAGGATTATGTCGGCTAATGGGTTTTCTCTTTTCTTTTTTAATAAAGGAAACGAAAATCCCCGTTAGCCATGTATAAAAGAAATACCAGCGGTGTGGTTATCATTGTTTCTGCCTCTCTTTCCTATTGGCATAATCGGAAGGAATGTTCTGCCACAAGGCGTATATATTATTTATCTTAGAAATTAAAAAGTCCTACTTACAGGAAAAGCGTCATCTTAGCGCGGTTCCTTAAAGGTGGCCCTACATGTTCAATTCAAATCTCAAGACCGGGACTGCACAGTGTTATTGCCGCACTTAATTTCCCTTCATTTAGCTACATTACTCCCGCACTGACGCGGGAGTTACATCCGCTTCCTACTGCCGTATCAGCACTTCCTAGGACTGAAGGACTCTGAGTATATACACAAGACTCCCTACTCCACCATTGGTCGCTAGCAGGCTCTACGGACACCCCCGTTCTTGTCTACACATGTATTAGTGTATAATTGCTTGTAATCTTGTAAAAACCCTTTTGTATTGTTACGTGCAAATAAACCCTTTTTAAAAATTCTAATCCGGCGTATTATTACGTAACTCGGGCTGACAAACACGCTTTGTTTTCTCTTAGAACTGAGTTCTTGTTTTTCTAGTAGATTTAGTTCACCCCTATGTATAACTTGCTTCTGTTATTTCTATTACAGGTGACCATGGACGTTCAGTTGAAATCTCAAGAACTGAACGTGTCTAGCAAACATACGATAAGTTAATAAGCCTCAAGGCAGGGACTGCACTCCAGGCAGGGACTGCACTCCAGGCAGAGACTGCACTCCAGGCAGGGACTGCACTCAAGGCAGGGACTGCACTCCAGGCAGGGACTGCACTCCAGGCAGGGACTGCACTCCAAGCAGGGACTGCACTCCAGGCAGGGACTGCACTCCAGGCAGGGACTGCACTCCACGCAGGGACTGCACTCCAGGCAGGGACTGCACTCCACTATAAGTCCAGTTATAGTAGACCCACTGTATGTAAAGCAATAATCCTCTTGTCCATACACGTCAGGACTTGCCTGCACAGTCCCGGCCTCATTGGACTGTACAGTATCCATCTAATCTTTTAATTCTACTTCGATGGACTGTACAGTTCAACTCTGGCCTCAAGGATGTCCGATACACGTCAGGACTTGCCTGCACAGTCCCGGCCTCATTGGACTGTACAGTATCCATCTAATCTTTTAATTCTACTTCGATGGACTGTACAGTTCAACTCTGGCCTCAAGGATGTCCGATACACGTCAGGACTTGCCTGCACAGCCCCGGCCTCATTGGACTGTACAGTATCCATCTAATCTTTTAATTCTACTTCGATGGACTGTACAGTTCAACTCTGGCCTCAAGGATGTCCGATACACGGTGAGGAAAATCACAAGATTTTTTTGGAGACTGCGCAGTAGAAATCTTGAGATATTCCTGGCCGTGTAAGAGCACCCTAAAGTTTTTACCCCCAGTGTCATTTTGAAATCATGGAATATATATAGACAATATTTCGTGAAAACTTTTAATCAGCACCTCCAATGATATCTTTACAAATTCTGGTTAACAAACTTGGCCTTTGAAATCTGACAAAGTATTTTTGTAGACATTCAATCAAAATCGGACCATTTTTGAAACGTCACAATAAATTGTTACGCCTACTAAACATGATATGTGTAAACCCTTATAAGTATAAAGATTACAGAATTGAAAAAAAATAAAACTAAAATTTTCATTGCTGGAGTTAACACGCCATAAAATAAGGTAAAAAACAATTTTATATACGCAGATGGTACATACTTCTGATAATTTATAATTAATATAAATATTTATATTTTTATAAATAAATAATAAAAAAGGAGCACACGTTAAAGAATAAAAAAATGTGTATTTTGAATTTTCTTTCTATTCGACGTTGTCCTTTTTAAATAAAGGGAAATAATTGGCGGACATTTTTCCTTCGTAGAAAAATAAGCTACCTTCCTACAGAACCCTGTCACTTCCAGAAGCGGAAAATATAACTATCCAGACATCCGGATGGCTGGGGAGCGAGTGACGGCAAGTATGTTAAAATTCAAATTCATTTAATCTTTGCATATATATATATATATATATATATATATATATATATATATATATATATATGAATTTCCATTATTCTATAAATAAGAATTAGAATCACAAGTAGTCTGATTATGTTATGTTTACAAATATATATTAAAAAAAAAAAAATCAGTCCCGTAACAGGCAACGAGGCCCCTGAGGGGCAGATACTATAGAGGTATCTGATTCATGACCTTACAGCACACTAGGGACATAGTGTGGTCAGTACTATGCTTTGGCCGCCTGATTTTCCCCTTTGTTGCTTCGACTCTGCTAGGGTCATCAGCACCAAGGTACCCATTAATAAATTAATTAAAGGCTGGGTTGGCCTAGGGACGGCCAGGGTAGCCGAAGCCAACCCTTGAACGATGACACTAGAAGATAAAAATCTTTAGTACATACTATGCTCGGGATTTGAACTCAGGTCCTTCAGCATATTAGCCCAGGGCTCTACCACTGAGCTAACCTCGCTCCCTCTCTAATATATATAATTTTAATATACCTGTAACACACATTCACACACACACACACACACACACACACACACACAGATATATATATACATATAATATGTGTTGATTTATTGATTTACCTGAAGTATATCGTCGATACAAATGCAAAGTATCGAATGTGAAAAAACGCATTTTTCATTTTAAATCTTTACTGATTGCTGTTGGACTGGTGGACGGCAAACTATCGAATCTAAGTTCACACAGTGAAAGGAGGATGTAACCACTGTCAAAAGGTAGAATCTGCCGACTATTTCACTGCTCAAAAGCAAAGTAATAAATAAACGTATTTTCACTCTTGAAAGTGGTGATTTTCATAATCGTTAGTTTGCATTTGTATGGATGATATTAACCCTGTGGATTAGGTAACTGTAGCGTGTAGTAAATGTGCTTTATATTTCAGCACATATTAAGTAAGGGTAAATGTAGAAGAGGTATAAGCTCCTCTTTGAAATCATACCCTTTACTTAGAAATTATACCCCTAGTGGTTATCTTGAGGAATTTCCTTATCCTAAAGGAATCTTTGAAGGTTTAGCCTCTTTCCTCATGTTCTATTTATATTTAGGGATTTCGTTTAACACTCTGCTTTCTTGTAGAATCTTCTGGTCGTTTTGGTAACATTATTCCCTCTCCTCATTTGTGAGAACAAAATAAGTGTGGTTTTGAGGTAATTTCTCATACTTTCTAATGTACAAATTTTCATAACAATAAAAAACTCCCTTTCAATAGCTTATGAGGTTATATAGCGCGTGTTGTTCCATAAATAAATAGGCCAGCAAGGCCCATATTAATATTTTCACTACTCCTGGTTTGTGGAATAATTCTCACTCAAACGTTAAGGGTTTTTTTTTATTTTTATTTTGCACATAACATTAACCCTGCATTGTGGGAATTTATTCGCTGCATATACCATTTTATTAATACTAAATGTATTTTAGTCATTTATTCAACATGGGACTAAAATAAGTTTAAAATGGACAATGAATGAGGTTAAAGTTGAGGAAATACAACATTTACATAAATAGTACTAAAAATGTTAAATAATACTTAAAACGAATAAGTTCAATAGAAATTATAACAATTTTTCAAAAGCAAATGATATAATAATGTAGATATATAGAATTGCATATCGAAACAAATTCTTTGGTTAAAACTAAAAATAATGAAGTAATGAAATATTGCAACTTATATTTTAAGATTGTTGTTGTCAAACTCTATTCCACCAATAACTGTATGAAAGTATTTCACAAGAATCTCTCTCCTAGAAACAGGCCAGTTTCAACAGATTTCAAGAATTCATCCTTTCCTTGTCATGGAGTATATATATATATAATGATGGTAAGTCTGTTCAGTACTTGATTCCTGGATTCTGTTCAGTATTTTCCTGGATAATTTGAATTCAGGGTACATAACATGTTGTTGGTTCTTGACCAGCCAGGTTTTGATTGTCGGTGGTTGCTTTGCGTATTTTTTTGAGCGTACGTAAATAACAAGAATTGAAGAGAAACACTTTTCCAAAGATAAAATAATTTTTTTTAATTTGTTTTGTGATTTTACCCGCTTAATTTTACATCGGTCTAGTTTGTTAGCTCGTATTATTTTCCCCACTAGTCCGATGAAAGTATTTAAGTCGGGCATAGTTATTTTATTGTCTAGTTTTGCTCTGCTCTTAAGCCTACAGATGTACTGACTTTGAAGTCAACGTGCCCACTCATTACAATTCAACGTCAACGTGAAGTCAACGTGTCCACACATTACAATTCAACGTCAACGTGAAGTCAAAGTGTCCACTCATTACAATTCGAAGTCAAAGTGAAGTCAACGTGTCCACTCATTACAATTCAACGTCAACGTGAAGTCAACGTACCCACTCATTACAATTCAACGTCAACGTGAAGTCAACGTGCCCACTCATTACAATTCAACGTCAACGTGAAGTCAATGTGTCCACTCATTACAATTCAACGTCAACGTGAAGTCAACGTGCCCACTCATTACAATTCAACGTCAACGTGAAGTCAACGTACCCACTCATTACAATTCAACGTCAACGTGAAGTCAACGTACCCACTCATTACAATTCAACGTCAACGTGAAGTCAATGTGTCCACTCATTACAATTCAACGTCAACGTGAAGTCAACGTACCCACTCATTACAATTCAACGTCAACGTGAAGTCAATGTGTCCACTCATTACAATTCAACGTCAACGTGAAGTCAACGTACCCACTCATTACAATTCGACGTCAACGTGAAGTCAACGTGCCCACTCATTACAATTCGACGTCAACGTGAAGTCAACGTGCCCACTCATTACAATTCGACGTCAACGTGAAGTCAACGTGCCCACTCATTACAATTTCAATGGTAACAATAGGAATCTAATGTATTTATTATTTTTCTGTAGTATTTACACCTGTGACAATATATTGATGATATTTTGAACTGATTTGTAATTGTTTTCGTTGACATATTGGCCATCCGCAGGCAATTTTTTCAGAGAGTCCGTCGCTGAGAAAAGTCAATCTGCCACAAGCGCGATTCGAACACACATCTCCCCACGAAAATCCAGCCTCCAAGCAATTTGTTTTTACTTCTTGTGCTCCTGCACGTACGACATATTTTTTATTACCATTTCCAATATGTTGTCAGATTCTGTGCTGAGTTTACACTTATTTACGTTTTAACAATAAATTAAATAATTAAGTTTAAAACATAAATAAATAATTATAATCAAGTTTCTTGACATTTTATCCAAACAATTCCTCAAATATCTTAATAATTGAATTTAGCTTTTTACCGAACCTCAGAAATTCGATTCAAATTCTTAAGATGAAAAAATATATTAAATGGGGAAATAATACAAGGAATTTCTCTTCTTTAATAATAAAATAAATCAGGCCAGGGAAATAAAGGTCAGAGGTTAAAAGGTCGTTTAAAGACATTCATCCGGCTTTTATAGAATGGTTATTTATTAAGCATTGGATGAAACAAATAACCTTCCATCAGGGAAACCTAATTGATGAAATATTCCTGGTTTCAATAATATATAGGCTCATTAATAGTAAGCTTGTAGGTTAGCTCGCAAGTATTCATCCGGCTTTTATAGAATGGTTATTTATTAAGCATTGGATAAAACAAATAACCTTCCATCAGGGAAACCTAATTGATGAAATATTCCTGGTTTCAATAATATATAGGCTCATTAATAGTAAGCTTGTAGGTTAGCTCGCAAGTATTCATCAGGCTTTTATAGAATGGTTATTTATTAAGCATTGGATAAAACAAATAACCTTCCATCAGGGAAACCTAATTGATGAAATATTCCTGGTTTCAAAAATATATAGGCTCATTAATAGTAAGCTTGTAGGTTAGCTCGCAAGTATTCATCAGGCTATTATGGAATGGTTATTTATTAAGCATTGGATAAAACAAATAACCTTCCATCAGGGAAACCTAATTGATGAAATATTCCTGGTTTCAATAATATATAGGCTCATTAATAGTAAGCTTGTAGGTTAGCTCGCAAGTATTCATCCGGCTTTTATAGAATGGTTATTTATTAAGCATTGGATAAAACAAATAACCTTCCATCAGGGAAACCTAATTGATGAAATATTCCGGGTTTCAATAATATATAGGCTCATTAATAGTAAGCTTGTAGGTTAGCTCGCAAGTATTCATCCGGCTTTTATAGAATGGTTATTTATTAAGCATTGGATAAAACAAATAACCTTCCATCAGGGAAACCTAATCTATGAAATATTCCGGGTTTCAATAATATATAGGCTCATTAATAGTAAGCTTGTAGGTTAGCTCGCAAGTATTCATCCGGCTTTTATAGAATGGTTATTTATTAAGCATTGGATAAAAAAAATTACCTTACTTCGGGGAAACCTAATATTAGGCAGATTCCTAATTTTAAAAATATTTAGTGTCATTAATGGTCTGCGGTTATTGCTTGATCAAAGAAATTCATGCAACAAGAAAATTCAAAAGTAGCATAAGAAGCATTTTTTTAGAAAATATAATAACCTTTTAAATAGATGCTTTTCATTTTACATTTACAACTATTTCCCAACGGGTATTGATATATATAAGAAGAATATGAAGGTCTTTGATATCTTTTCATTACTTTCCCCACGCTCAAGCACTTTAGAAACGAACTAAAAGTATAGAACTAAAAGTATAGTAGCAGAAAAACGTAATTATTACGAAATTATCGAGCGAACTTCGTCCAAAAACAATGTTCGGCTGTATGGATTCTGCTCGGCGGCCTTTTAAACCACACAAATTATTTATGTACCAAATTTTATTAAAACAATTCCTTTTTGAGCCAGCGAGACAGCAAACACACGTATATATACTACCACTACAGACTGGTCTGGCAAACACCGTATATATACTACCACTACTGACTGGTCTGGCAAACACCGTATATATACTACCACTACTGACTGGTCTGGCAAACACCGTATATATACTACCACTACTGACTGGTCTGGCAAACACCGTATATATACTACCACTACTGACTGGTCTGGCAAACGCCGTATATATACTACCACAACTGACTGGTCTGGCAAACCTCTTTTTGTTGTATAAATTATTTTTAGTCATTATTTCGATAGTCACATAATAAATAACTAACGTATTGTACGTGGGTCCATTGATAAAAGAGGAATAAACTGCTATGAAAGTACAAAAAATAACAAAACATTGAACATCCTTTTTTTTTTTTTTTTTAATTCATTCTAATTTATTATCTTAACTAATATATTCAAATTGATAATTCAATTACTACTTATGACAATAAAAAACAAAACCATATTAAGTGTAGTTACGCGGGAAAATGCCATTGTGTGTGAAAAACACGGTGTGCCCAAATCTTAGCCACAAGCAGACACCGTTTGACCTTGCGACTTATTGGTGGTCATTTCGAATGCCAATTTAATTGGAAATTGAACGCGTTTAAATTCAATTGGCACTTCTTTGGGAATAATAATGGTCGAAAACTGTGGAGGAAGTGAGAGAAAGCTTATTGTGTGAGAAAGACAGGAGACCGGTTTTACTCCGTGCGGTGAGAAATGACACCGGTAGACACGTGGAGGGAATAACTGATAGAGCTTATTGTGTGAGAAAGACAGGAGACCGGCTTTACTCCGTGCGGTGAGAAATGACACCGGTAGACACGTGGAGGAAATAACTGATAGAGCTTATTGTGTGAGAAAGACAGGAGACCGGCTTTACTCCGTGCGGTGAGAAATGACACCGGTAGACACGTGGAGGGAATAACTGATAGAGCTTATTGTGTGAGAAAGACAGGAGACCGGCTTTACTCCGTGCGGTGAGAAATGACACCGGTAGACACGTGGAGGGAATAACTGATAGAGCTTATTGTGTGAGAAAGACAGGAGACCGGCTTTACTCCGTGCGGTGAGAAATGACACCGGTAGACACGTGGAGGGAATAACTGATAGAGCTTATTGTGTGAGAAAGACAGGAGACCGGCTTTACTCCGTGCGGTGAGAAATGACACCGGTAGACACGTGGAGGGAATAACTGATAGAGCTTATTGTGTGAGAAAGACAGGAGACCGGCTTTACTCCGTGCGGTGAGAAATGACACCGGTAGACACGTGGAGGGAATAACTGATAGAGCTTATTGTGTGAGAAAGACAGGAGACCGGCTTTACTCCGTGCGGTGAGAAATGACACCGGTAGACACGTGGAGGGAATAACTGATAGAGTGATATTTGATCAGTTAAGGGCCACCAAGGGTTGAAAATTATTAAATTACTAATATCGCTAATAAAAAATGAGGATTGACGCCAGAAGGGTGAAAAGTTAGGGTTCTATGTATCTTTTAATGACAAATCATAAAAAAATAAAGTTTCGTACAAAAAAAAAGGTTGGGGTTGACGACCCTTATTACTTAGGGGTTATAAAAATAGTTCACATCCTATTCTCAGACCTCCCGAATATACGCCAAAAATTTCATAAAAATCGGTTAAGCCGTACAAACACTGTGACTCGAGACTTTTATATACATATATGTACATATATATATATATATATATATATATATATATATATATATATGTACAAATTTGAACCACCGTTATATTTGTCAGGTTCTGGACCGTGAAATGTTCTAGGCAGCACTTCCAGACTGCGTCACGAGGTCAGCCTCATGAGCGAGTTTCCTCCCTATGGATGGAGGGAGGAAACCCGCTAAAAACTCATTCCTCATTAGCCTTCATAATTCTAAGAGAACTGCTTCTAACTGCTATACTTCTCCCTGAAGCCGTACGACTCCCATAAGTAGCTTCGATCTATAGAAAATATTCGCCTGTTTGCTCTTAATCTCTTCTCCATGTACTGTGATAAGGCGAGAAAAAATATGGAGCCTCTTAAAATGGTTTTGTTCAGTTTGAAGACAATATTGCAAGTTTATGTTAGACTGTCCTGGGTGGGCACAACGCCTACAGAATGAATCCTTTTCATTTCTTTTTTAAATGCAATTCAACCACGCGAGTAATTGTCGCCTATTGAAATTTGTTAAAGACAAAATATTAAAACTGAAAGTTACTGCGATAGCTTTAGAGTAAAACTGAAAATCAATTAAGAAAGAAAACTAAAATAAATTCTAGAAAATAAAATAGGCCTAATGATAATAAACCTAAAATTAAAATTAAGATTTCTTAAATTGATATTTTATTTTATTTTTCAAGATTACTATATTTTATTAAAGAGCTCTGAAGAAACTCAACGCTCTCTGGATTAAATAGTTGAGTGAATAATGTAAATATAGAAATAAATAAATTGCTAAATAATTAATTTATTTATTCTTAGGGCTGTCCTATATTAGCAGTTTTCGAATGTCATAAGGTATGAGAAGTTGATTGCTCCCTCAGCATTATGTATATATATGTTTACTTAGGGCTGTCCTATATTAGCAGTTTTCGAATGTCATAAGGTATGAGAAGTTGATTGCTCCCTCAGCATTATGTATATATATGTTTACTTAGGGCTGTCCTATATTAGCAGTTTTCGAATGTCATAAAGTATGAGAAGTTGATTGCTCCCTCAGCATTATGTATATATATGTTTACTTAGGGCTGTCCTATATTAGCAGTTTTCGAATGTCATAAGGTATGAGAAGTTGATTGCTCCCTCAGCATTATGTATATATATGTTTACTTAGGGCTGTCCTATATTAGCAGTTTTCGACTGTCATAAGGTATGAGAAGTTGATTGCTCCCTCAGCATTATGTATATATATGTTTACTTAGGGCTGTCCTATATTAGCAGTTTTCGAATGTCATAAGGTATGAGAAGTTGATTGCTCCCTCAGCATTATGTATATATATGTTTACTTAGGGCTGTCCTATATTAGCAGTTTTCGACTGTCATAAGGTATGAGAAGTTGATTGCTCCCTCAGCATTATGTATATATATGTTTACTTAGGGCTGTCCTATATTAGCAGTTTTCGAATGTCATAAGGTATGAGAAGTTGATTGCTCCCTCAGCATTATGTATATATATGTTTACTTAGGGCTGTCCTATATTAGCAGTTTTCGAATGTCATAAGGTATGAGAAGTTGATTGCTCCCTCAGCATTATGTATATATATGTTTACTTAGGGCTGTCCTATATTAGCAGTTTTCGAATGTCATAAGGTATGAGAAGTTGATTGCTCCCTCAGCATTATGTATATATATGTTTACTTAGGGCTGTCCTATATTAGCAGTTTTCGAATGTCATAAGGTATGAGAAGTTGATTGCTCCCTCAGCATTATGTATATATATGTTTACTTAGGGCTGTCCTATATTAGCAGTTTTCGAATGTCATAAGGTATGAGAAGTTGATTGCTCCCTCAGCATTATGTATATATATGTTTACTTAGGGCTGTCCTATATTAGCAGTTTTCGAATGTCATAAGGTATGAGAAGTTGATTGCTCCCTCAGCATTATGTATATATATGTTTACTTAGGGCTGTCCTATATTAGCAGTTTTCGAATGTCATAAGGTATGAGAAGTTGATTGCTCCCTCAGCATTATGTATATATATGTTTACTTAGGGCTGTCCTATATTAGCAGTTTTCGAATGTCATAAGGTATGAGAAGTTGATTGCTCCCTCAGCATTATGTATATATATGTTTACTTAGGGCTGTCCTATATTAGCAGTTTTCGAATGTCATAAGGTATGAGAAGTTGATTGCTCCCTCAGCATTATGTATATATATGTTTACTTAGGGCTGTCCTATATTAGCAGTTTTCGAATGTCATAAGGTATGAGAAGTTGATTGCTCCCTCAGCATTATGTGTATATATGTTTACTTAGGGCTGTCCTATATTAGCAGTTTTCGAATGTCATAAGAAGTTGATTGCTCCCTCAGCATTATGTATATATATGTTTACTTAGGGCTGTCCTATATTAGCAGTTTTCGAATGTCATAAGGTATGAGAAGTTGATTGCTCCCTCAGCATTATGTATATATATGTTTACTTAGGGCTGTCCTATATTAGCAGTTTTCGAATGTCATAAGGTATGAGAAGTTGATTGCTCCCTCAGCATTATGTATATATATGTTTACTTAGGGCTGTCCTATATTAGCAGTTTTCGAATGTCATAAAGTATGAGAAGTTGATTGCTCCCTCAGCATTATGTATATATATGTTTACTTAGGGCTGTCCTATATTAGCAGTTTTCGAATGTCATAAGGTATGAGAAGTTGATTGCTCCCTCAGCATTATGTATATATATGTTTACTTAGGGCTGTCCTATATTAGCAGTTTTCGAATGTCATAAGGTATGAGAAGTTGATTGCTCCCTCAGCATTATGTATATATATGTTTACTTAGGGCTGTCCTATATTAGCAGTTTTCGACTGTCATAAGGTATGAGAAGTTGATTGCTCCCTCAGCATTATGTATATATATGTTTACTTAGGGCTGTCCTATATTAGCAGTTTTCGAATGTCATAAGGTATGAGAAGTTGATTGCTCCCTCAGCATTATGTATGTATATGTTTACTTAGGGCTGTCCTATATTAGCAGTTTTCGAATGTCATAAGGTATGAGAAGTTGATTGCTCCCTCAGCATTATGTATATATATGTTTACTTAGGGCTGTCCTATATTAGCAGTTTTCGAATGTCATAAGGTATGAGAAGTTGATTGCTCCCTCAGCATTATGTATGTATATGTTTACTTAGGGCTGTCCTATATTAGCAGTTTTCGAATGTCATAAGGTATGAGAAGTTGATTGCTCCCTCAGCATTATGTATATATATGTTTACTTAAGGCTGTCCTATATTAGCAGTTTTCGAATGTCATAAGGTATGAGAAGTTGATTGCTCCCTCAGCATTATGTATATATATGTTTACTTAGGGCTGTCCTATATTAGCAGTTTTCGAATGTCATAAGGTATGAGAAGTTGATTGCTCCCTCAGCATTATGTATATATATGTTTACTTAGGGCTGTCCTATATTAGCAGTTTTCGAATGTCATAAGGTATGAGAAGTTGATTGCTCCCTCAGCATTATGTATATATATGTTTACTTAGGGCTGTCCTATATTAGCAGTTTTCGACTGTCATAAGGTATGAGAAGTTGATTGCTCCCTCAGCATTATGTATATATATGTTTACTTAGGGCTGTCCTATATTAGCAGTTTTCGAATGTCATAAGGTATGAGAAGTTGATTGCTCCCTCAGCATTATGTATATATATGTTTACTTAGGGCTGTCCTATATTAGCAGTTTTCGAATGTCATAAGGTATGAGAAGTTGATTGCTCCCTCAGCATTATGTATGTATATGTTTACTTAGGGCTGTCCTATATTAGCAGTTTTCGAATGTCATAAGGTATGAGAAGTTGATTGCTCCCTCAGCATTATGTATATATATGTTTACTTAAGGCTGTCCTATATTAGCAGTTTTCGAATGTCATAAGGTATGAGAAGTTGATTGCTCCCTCAGCATTATGTATATATATGTTTACTTAGGGCTGTCCTATATTAGCAGTTTTCGAATGTCATAAGGTATGAGAAGTTGATTGCTCCCTCAGCATTATGTATGTATATGTTTACTTAGGGCTGTCCTATATTAGCAGTTTTCGAATGTCATAAGGTATGAGAAGTTGATTGCTCCCTCAGCATTATGTATATATATGTTTACTTAGGGCTGTCCTATATTAGCAGTTTTCGAATGTCATAAGGTATGAGAAGTTGATTGCTCCCTCAGCATTATGTATATATATGTTTACTTAGGGCTGTCCTATATTAGCAGTTTTCGAATGTCATAAGGTATGAGAAGTTGATTGCTCCCTCAGCATTATGTATATATATGTTTACTTAGGGCTGTCCTATATTAGCAGTTTTCGAATGTCATAAGGTATGAGAAGTTGATTGCTCCCTCAGCATTATGTATATATATGTTTACTTAGGGCTGTCCTATATTAGCAGTTTTCGAATGTCATAAGGTATGAGAAGTTGATTGCTCCCTCAGCATTATGTATATATATGTTTACTTAGGGCTGTCCTATATTAGCAGTTTTCGAATGTCATAAAGTATGAGAAGTTGATTGCTCCCTCAGCATTATGTATATATATGTTTACTTAGGGCTGTCCTATATTAGCAGTTTTCGAATGTCATAAGGTATGAGAAGTTGATTGCTCCCTCAGCATTATGTATATATATGTTTACTTAGGGCTGTCCTATATTAGCAGTTTTCGAATGTCATAAGAAGTTGATTGCTCCCTCAGCATTATGTATATATATGTTTACTTAGGGCTGTCCTATATTAGCAGTTTTCGAATGTCATAAGGTATGAGAAGTTGATTGCTCCCTCAGCATTATGTATATATATGTTTACTTAGGGCTGTCCTATATTAGCAGTTTTCGAATGTCATAAGGTATGAGAAGTTGATTGCTCCCTCAGCATTATGTATATATATGTTTACTTAGGGCTGTCCTATATTAGCAGTTTTCGAATGTCATAAAGTATGAGAAGTTGATTGCTCCCTCAGCATTATGTATATATATGTTTACTTAGGGCTGTCCTATATTAGCAGTTTTCGAATGTCATAAGGTATGAGAAGTTGATTGCTCCCTCAGCATTATGTATATATATGTTTACTTAAGGCTGTCCTATATTAGCAGTTTTCGAATGTCATAAGGTATGAGAAGTTGATTGCTCCCTCAGCATTATGTATATATATGTTTACTTAGGGCTGTCCTATATTAGCAGTTTTCGACTGTCATAAGGTATGAGAAGTTGATTGCTCCCTCAGCATTATGTATGTATATGTTTACTTAGGGCTGTCCTATATTAGCAGTTTTCGAATGTCATAAGGTATGAGAAGTTGATTGCTCCCTCAGCATTATGTGTATATATGTTTACTTAGGGCTGTCCTATATTAGCAGTTTTCGAATGTCATAAGAAGTTGATTGCTCCCTCAGCATTATGTATATATATGTTTACTTAGGGCTGTCCTATATTAGCAGTTTTCGAATGTCATAAGGTATGAGAAGTTGATTGCTCCCTCAGCATTATGTATATATATGTTTACTTAGGGCTGTCCTATATTAGCAGTTTTCGACTGTCATAAGGTATGAGAAGTTGATTGCTCCCTCAGCATTATGTATATATATGTTTACTTAGGGCTGTCCTATATTAGCAGTTTTCGAATGTCATAAGGTATGAGAAGTTGATTGCTCCCTCAGCATTATGTATGTATATGTTTACTTAGGGCTGTCCTATATTAGCAGTTTTCGAATGTCATAAGGTATGAGAAGTTGATTGCTCCCTCAGCATTATGTATATATATGTTTACTTAGGGCTGTCCTATATTAGCAGTTTTCGAATGTCATAAGGTATGAGAAGTTGATTGCTCCCTCAGCATTATGTATGTATATGTTTACTTAGGGCTGTCCTATATTAGCAGTTTTCGAATGTCATAAGGTATGAGAAGTTGATTGCTCCCTCAGCATTATGTATATATATGTTTACTTAAGGCTGTCCTATATTAGCAGTTTTCGAATGTCATAAGGTATGAGAAGTTGATTGCTCCCTCAGCATTATGTATATATATGTTTACTTAGGGCTGTCCTATATTAGCAGTTTTCGAATGTCATAAGGTATGAGAAGTTGATTGCTCCCTCAGCATTATGTATATATATGTTTACTTAGGGCTGTCCTATATTAGCAGTTTTCGAATGTCATAAGGTATGAGAAGTTGATTGCTCCCTCAGCATTATGTATATATATGTTTACTTAGGGCTGTCCTATATTAGCAGTTTTCGAATGTCATAAGGTATGAGAAGTTGATTGCTCCCTCAGCATTATGTATATATATGTTTACTTAGGGCTGTCCTATATTAGCAGTTTTCGAATGTCATAAGGTATGAGAAGTTGATTGCTCCCTCAGCATTATGTATGTATATGTTTACTTAAGGCTGTCCTATATTAGCAGTTTTCGAATGTCATAAGGTATGAGAAGTTGATTGCTCCCTCAGCATTATGTATATATATATGTTTACTTAGGGCTGTCCTATATTAGCAGTTTTCGAATGTCATAAAGTATGAGAAGTTGATTGCTCCCTCAGCATTATGTATATATATGTTTACTTAGGGCTGTCCTATATTAGCAGTTTTCGAATGTCATAAGGTATGAGAAGTTGATTGCTCCCTCAGCATTATGTATATATATGTTTACTTAGGGCTGTCCTATATTAGCAGTTTTCGAATGTCATAAGGTATGAGAAGTTGATTGCTCCCTCAGCATTATGTATGTATATGTTTACTTAGGGCTGTCCTATATTAGCAGTTTTCGAATGTCATAAGGTATGAGAAGTTGATTGCTCCCTCAGCATTATGTATATATATGTTTACTTAGGGCTGTCCTATATTAGCAGTTTTCGAATGTCATAAGGTATGAGAAGTTGATTGCTCCCTCAGCATTATGTATGTATATGTTTACTTAGGGCTGTCCTATATTAGCAGTTTTCGAATGTCATAAGGTATGAGAAGTTGATTGCTCCCTCAGCATTATGTATATATATGTTTACTTAAGGCTGTCCTATATTAGCAGTTTTCGAATGTCATAAGGTATGAGAAGTTGATTGCTCCCTCAGCATTATGTATATATATGTTTACTTAGGGCTGTCCTATATTAGCAGTTTTCGAATGTCATAAGGTATGAGAAGTTGATTGCTCCCTCAGCATTATGTATATATATGTTTACTTAGGGCTGTCCTATATTAGCAGTTTTCGAATGTCATAAGGTATGAGAAGTTGATTGCTCCCTCAGCATTATGTATATATATGTTTACTTAGGGCTGTCCTATATTAGCAGTTTTCGAATGTCATAAGGTATGAGAAGTTGATTGCTCCCTCAGCATTATGTATATATATGTTTACTTAGGGCTGTCCTATATTAGCAGTTTTCGAATGTCATAAGGTATGAGAAGTTGATTGCTCCCTCAGCATTATGTATGTATATGTTTACTTAGGGCTGTCCTATATTAGCAGTTTTCGAATGTCATAAGGTATGAGAAGTTGATTGCTCCCTCAGCATTATGTATATATATGTTTACTTAGGGCTGTCCTATATTAGCAGTTTTCGAATGTCATAAGGTATGAGAAGTTGATTGCTCCCTCAGCATTATGTATGTATATGTTTACTTAAGGCTGTCCTATATTAGCAGTTTTCGAATGTCATAAGGTATGAGAAGTTGATTGCTCCCTCAGCATTATGTATATATATATGTTTACTTAGGGCTGTCCTATATTAGCAGTTTTCGAATGTCATAAGGTATGAGAAGTTGATTGCTCCCTCAGCATTATGTATGTATATGTTTACTTAGGGCTGTCCTATATTAGCAGTTTTCGAATGTCATAAGGTATGAGAAGTTGATTGCTCCCTCAGCATTATGTATATATATATGTTTACTTAGGGCTGTCCTATATTAGCAGTTTTCGAATGTCATAAGGTATGAGAAGTTGATTGCTCCCTCAGCATTATGTATGTATATGTTTTATAGTAAGAGTCCTACAATATTTGTAATTATCTCTGTATTTTCTAATTAAGTGCCACTGAATCAGTAATGTGTCTCCATTGCGTAGTGTTAGATGTAATGTTATTTTAATGTTATTTACTGTCTAGGGTGGTTATGAAAGAATTGTTTTGTTAAGCATAGGTTTACTTAATAAAATTCATATGATGGAATCTAATAAATTTCATATTATTAATGGTTTAATTAGATATGAAAAAAAATTAAAAAAGTGGCATGATAGAATATTATAAAGATATTGTAAAACAATGACCCGTCTAAAAATAACCTTATAGAGAGTTTTAATGTGAAAGGATAAGTTTACGCCATGGCTATGAAGATAAAACCCTAGACAGGGACCATCAAAGAAGAGACACCTCAGTTAATGGGGCATCCGATAAAGGAGTCGATAAATAGGAGAAGGGAGGAGAGAGGCTTGTAAGAAAAGGCAAAGGGTGTTTAGTCCAAGAGCTGGTAACCGCATGTTTCATCTAGTGTTTTATGCACCTGGAAATTTTCCTATAATGTACCTCTTAGGTAGATAAGAAGGTATGTATGTATTGGCTTGACTTACCGTGTAACATCAGGTACTGCGCATTGGGGAAAAGTGCAAAAAAATATTTCCCAAAAATAGAGTTTTATTCAGAAGCCAACTATCTTGAATGTAAAATTAAGACAATTTTACAATGAATAATAAATAAGGCAGACACTTTTAAGGGGGATAACACGTAAAAAAAAAATATTTTTATTCTAATATTAAATGAGAGTTTGATTTACGCTGCCATTTAAACCGGGACAACTGTGCAAGATCATGTGAGCAAGAACCAATGAGAGAGCAGAGAATAAGCACAACTGCGCGGTGCTCTCACACACTCTTACGTCTACGCGCAGTTTATTGCAGCCTATCATAGGCAACATTTATTTTTATGTTTCCTGATAATTAAATCCTACAAAAGTGTCTGCCCTTTTGTAATTATTTTCAAATATGTTTATTGAAGACGCCTTCAATTCCTTTAATATTAAAAATAAAAACTAGGTACTTTGTTTTTGTTTTTTTACGTTTTAACCCCCTTAAAAGTGTCTGGCTTATTCATTGTAAAATTATCTTAATTTTACATTAAAGATAGTTGGCTTCTGAATAAAACTCTATTTTTGGGAAACATTTTTTTTAACCTTTCCCCAATGCGCAGTACCTGGTGTTCCTCGGTAAGTCAAGCCTACACATATTTACTTATTGTCTACCCAAGAGGTATATTATTGCAAAATTTCAAGGAGCATAAAACACTTCACGAAACGTGCGTTACCAGCTCGCCGACTATTTGAAGGAGGTGTCGATTTTGACAGGAATTTCTAACACCGAGTGGTGATTAGTCCTGGGGTAATACTGAAGGAGAGTGTCCTCAGCACCGATTTTCTTCAAAGTTTTCACTATAACGTATTTTGATGCACTAAACACGAATCCGTTGAAAAAAAAAAAGTTGCTCGCAACTAGGAAAGAAGTTATTAAGCACTAAATTTCACTGTTATGGAGGTTATAAAAGACGGGGTAAACAGCTTATATGTAAACACGCGCATGCGCAATAGTCCTTAATGAGGAAGTGTAATTGAAATTTAGACTCACCTGTGGTAGCTGACTTGGTCGTAAACTGTCGCTTTTGGGCATACGTGCTATGCGTTTCTGCTCGCTCCGCTCGCTCAAGAAAACATCAAAACCCCTAGTCAATCCAACTCGCAGAAATGAAAAGAATTCTATGCCCAAAAGTCGTCCAAGGCATTCTTCTAATCCTCCTAAATATCTTCAGACGCGATGTTCGGTGGATATAAGTCCACAATCGCACCGAAAAAAGCATTTATGCGCATTATCACTTCATTTTTATTGAACAGTTTCTGCAAAAAACTGTAATAACTATAACAATAACAAGCTAATTACAGCTTAGAGGGAATTAGAGAAGCTTAGAAGGAACAAATCATAAAGGCATTAGCTAATTATTAAGGGATTTCTGTTATATAATACTTTTCAGGAGCGAAACAAGAAATTTGAAGAATGTTTCATTATTTAAAAAAATGTTTCTGAATAAATAAGTGTTGGTAAATTTTAGTAATTGATAGTTAATTTCAATTACACTTCTTCATTAAGGACTATTTCGCATGCGCGAGTTTACAAGTACGTTGTTTATGCGATCGTTTGTAACCTTCATAACAGTGAACTTTTTTTTTAAATAACTTCTTTCCTAATTGCGAGCAACTTTTTTTTTCAACGGATTCGTGTTTAGTGCATCAAAATACGTTATAGTGCAAACTTTGAAGAAAATCGGTGCTGAGGACACTCTCCTTCAGTTTTACCAGTCCTGGTAAAAAGATAGCTGTAAAAAATAGCTATACTAAATCATGAAGTGAAAGGCTAGACTTACCGTCTAGGAACTCGAAAGAAACCGTAGGAAATGGAAGTCAAAGTTCTGAAAGTGCTTGAGGATAGCCAGGTCGAATGGAAGTCAAAGTTCTGAAAGTGCTTGAGGATAGGCAGGTCGAATGGAAGTCAAAGTTCTGAAAGTGCTTGAGGATAGGCAGGTCGAATGGAAGTCAAAGTTCTGAAAGTGCTTGAGGATAGCCAGGTCGAATGGAAGTCAAAGTTCTGAAAGTGCTTGAGGATAGCCAGGTCGAATGGAAGTCAAAGTTCTGAAAGTGCTTGAGGATAGGCAGGTCGAATGGAAGTCAAAGTTCTGAAAGTGCTTGAGGATAGGCAGGTCGAATGGAAGTCAAAGTTCTGAAAGTGCTTGAGGATAGCCAGGTCGAATGAAAGTCAAAGTTCTGAAAGTGCTTGAGGATAGCCAGGTCGAATGGAAGTCAAAGTTCTGAAAGTGCTTGAGGATAGCCAGGTCGAATGGAAGTCAAAGTTCTGAAAGTGCTTGAGGATAGCCAGGTCGAATGGAAGTCAAAGTTCTGAAAGTGCTTGAGGATAGCCAGGTCGAATGGAAGTCAAAGTTCTGAAAGTGCTTGAGGATAGCCAGGTCGAATGTTTACTCTATGGAATGCTGATTCATACAAATCCTCGAAAAAGTATGCAATTGAAATTCAATAGTGATTTATACGAGTGATTTAATGGTAACAAAATGCTAGATGAGTTTCAGACCCGGGATTCGCCCTTAGGTTGTGCTATTCATTTTAACTCAATATTGTAAGAGAACTGAAGGGGAACCGGATAAACAGGGCGAAGCGTCTCGTTACCTACATCTGTCTGAATCAGAAAATAAAATAATAAAAAAAAAATTAGATTTTTCAGATTCGGGTTTTCTCTTCCAAGGTCCTGATATGTTCAGAGGGGGGCAAGCAAATTTCTCTTGAAATATCATCGGAACAAGTGACTTATTAATAATTCATGTAAGCGTAAATGTAAATTGAAAGATAATCCAAGATGTGAGTATACCGTTGGAAAGCTGATTAAATTCTACTACTTTTGTGAGCTTTGGCAGTCTGATTTAGAAGAGTAGTGATTTTCGGAAAGTTGTCGCTAACCGGAAGCTTTTAGTAATTTCTACTTTTTGAATTGATATTACGGTTTGTATGAGATCTCAGTGAACATTGAATATGTATTAGACTTTAAGAAAATTTAATGTTGATTTGAAAAATGAAATGAAACGTTGAAAGAAATGTGTAGAAGCAGAGAAAATTGGAGTTGTTCTACTAAAAACAGTTTGTTTCTAAAGAACCTATAGAAGAGGATAATTCTTGAACGGATTGACGTGATCGGTGGTGTTCAACTACATTTTTCTGTAATTTCATCCCTGGAGTATTTTCATTAACTTGCGATACACCCTGTATATAAAAATAATTAGAAAAGTTTTTATTTAGTAATTTTGCTCATACCTCCGAAAGTATTCATTCTCAAGATTTTCTCAAGGCGTCAAAACGATCCAATTTCCTTATACAGGGTATCCCAGTACATGTGTCCACCCCCTTTTCCTCCTAGAGTTGTTGGAATTTCGAAATGAAACTTGGTAGGTCTTAGTTATGTTGCATGAGGTTACTTTTGAAGGTTTAGTTGACTTACCCAGTTTTTCTCCAGCGCATCTAACTCTTGATTTTCCAATGGCGGCAGGTATTTTTTATGACGAATTCTGATAGAAAATTTAATTTCAAGACTAATTTATTCCAAAACATCTTTTGATCCGACGCACCGTTTGAGCGTAAAACGCAAAAAAACTGAAAAATATCGCCCTTTTGTAGACAAATTCCTATTTATCACTGAAACCAAGCCTTGTACGTAAAAACACCTCGATGCAAACGTTGTAGCCTATTAATTTTCCTTTCAGATGATACCAAGATCAAATTTGTAGATTAAATATTTAACGGGGTATTATGAATGAAAACAAAGGCAAATTTTTTTTTTTTAGTTTTATGATATAATAATTTCATATGGAAAGATAAATTTATTCTGTTCTGTTTTATAATAATTTTTATATACTTTTTTTCATAAAGTAAATAAGTACTTTTTTTTATTGTTTATGTCAGCTACTTTTTTTTCTATTCATATCGATTTTCTGAATTGTTACTTTTTAAAACTTTTAAGGTATATTTTTCATTCATAATATCCCACAAAAATTTATTTTTTCATATAAATATTAAACCTACAACTTTGATCTTGGTATCACCTGGAAGGAAAATTAATAGGCTACAACGTTTGCATCGAGGTGTTTTTACGTAAAAGGCTTGGTTTCAGTGATAAATAGGAATTTGTCTACAAAAGGGCGATATTTTTCAGTTTTTTGCGTTTTACGCGCAAACGGTGCGTCGGATCAAGAGATGTCTCAGAATAAATTAGTCTTAAAATTAAATTTTCTATCAGAATTAAAATCATAAAAAATACCTGCCGCCATTGGAAAATCAAGAGTTAGATGCGCTGGAGAAAAACTGGAGAATGTTACAAAGTCAACTAAACCTTTAAAAGAAACCTCATGCAACATAACTAAGACCTACCAAGTTTCATTTCGAAATTCCAACAACTCTAGGCGGAAAAGGGGGTGGACACATATACTGGGACACCCAGTATATGTATACATTTACATAAATATATATATATATATATATAATATATATATATATATAATATATATATATATATATATATATATATATATATATATACATATTGGTTACTTTTATCATTGGTTGGTTCTTCATCCCATGTAAATGCCAGCCCAGATCATTTGTACACACTTCATGTTCTCTATAGTCTCTTTGGGGTCTGTTATCATTAAAAATACAGAAACGCGATTCGTCAATAAACATGACAGCATTCCAGTTTTGGTCCGCACGTATTTACATCAACAAAACTCTTAATATCAAATTCTATGTTTGAAGTTATGTATATGTAATAAAAGTTGAAGTCTGCTTATATAGACAGCTTATTATTAATCCCATAAATGTTGAAACCATAAAATCGCCTATTATTACTCTAGTAATTAGTTAATCGTGCCGGCTGCTTAAAGTGCCCATCATGCTATTAGGATCTATTATGGTATCGGGTTCTTAATAGAGTTATACTAGGCTATAACTTCCTTATGGGCCATTATGGTTAATATAGGTAAAATAGAATTGTATTAACATTTTAACTACTTTATCGTGAAGCCAATTAGCTAGGTACTTCAAATATTTGTTTTCAAAATTCATTGTTGTTGTTTTCCAAATTATTTTTTGATGAGATCGCATCCATTTTGTAGTCTTTGACGTAGCTTCCAAATACTTTTACATCATCATAGATTTTTGCTGGTCCCTAGCCTTAATTCATTTTCATGTCAAAACATTAAAATGCCTAAAATTTAATATTTAAATAAAGTTATGAACATGGTGTGGGTCGTGTTAGCTCAGTGGTAGAGAACTGGACTAATATACTGAAGGACCTGAGTTCGAATCCTGTGCAAGCATTAAAGATTTTCATCTTTCTGCTTAGATGATGCATCCTGCATTATGCAGCTTCATTTTATAGTTTTTAAGCAATAAATAGACTTGGTACACTAAGCCCAAGGGGAGTTTCAATGTTGCATTTCAACGTGGCAATCTGAACAAAACTACAATTGCAGGGAGAGGAGATAAAAAAGGCAGTAAAAGCTACTGCCTGCTTGACCCAGAACGGATCGGGACATCACAGAGGTACTGCAGGCAGAGTCTGCAATATTCAACACAACAAGGCAAATAGTACCTGCAGAGGCCTGGCAGTCTGCAGTATTGGAATTCCGATTTATTTCAGACTTGAAGCTATCATTGGGCCGCTATGGCTCACTCAGTGGAGAAAATTCATGAAGGTATTGTTTGTTTTTACAAGGAATAAGGATTCAGAATCAGTTTTAAGTTAGTAAGTGAAATAAAAAGGCCGTCACGCGGAAGCTGCATAAGTAAGCACTTCCATTACAGAAGAGTACCTCTGTCTAACATA
This sequence comes from Gonocerus acuteangulatus, assembly GCA_946811695.1. Lineage (NCBI taxonomy): Eukaryota > Metazoa > Arthropoda > Insecta > Hemiptera > Coreidae > Gonocerus > Gonocerus acuteangulatus. The sequence continues at coordinate 77,814,287 of OX328131.1, forward strand.
ACACAATTTGTTTAAAACATTTATTATTAAAAGACTTAGAAATTAACTTTTTACAGGAACACCACATAATATTATCAATATTTAAGAGTAAGTTAGGTATATATAATAATTGTAATGTAATAAAGAAAAAGCACGGTTCCGTTATTACCCATACTTTAATTCGGAATGAAACGGTTAATGTTTTGCCTTAGTCTATCCTGAAAAATATAAAATTGAATTTCAAAGTGAAGCAATGTGTGACACTAGGGGCCCTGAGTCCCCTATTCCTCACAATAGGGGCCCTGAGTCTTCTTATTTGGAGAAGTATAATTATTTTTTATACTTTGTCTCTCGTGATTTTAAAGGTCATTTCATCCCCACATCCCGAGGATTATTTCGTTGCCCCCCGGTGCGTACAAAACATTTTCCTGTGGGCAGATTCTCCTGGTTAACGAACTTGACCTTTTTAGCATTTTTGTACCAAATTTCATTAACATCGGGGTATTTTTGAGCCAGTTGTAGATTTATATAAATTCGGTAAAGGCCCGGATTCTGTTAGCTTATGTAATAGAGGAGCTGAGGTTATCTTCTCGCAATCCCTTTTCTCCAATGTTGTAGCAAGCCTACCTTAAAGTTGTGCGCTGTTTTTTTTTAAATAGCTGTGAATCCCACTTCAGCATATATCGGACAATTGGGTAGGAAGTTACCAAAATCCTCCTCTTTGTACAGTTTACATATGTTTCACATTTTATCCTGTAAATACTTGCAGTCACAAATTGCCTTGCTCAATCATATCGGATAGTCTCAGCAGGGATAAAATTTTGTAGAAAGAATTTCTGAATATTATTTAAAAGTTATCCATGCAATTCTATTAAAAAAAATTCTTGCCTTGAATTTGGCCTAAAGTTTGGAAAGGCTTGTTCTGAACCAATTATTACAGAACTAAAACCAGCAGATACTAAAGCTGAGTGAAACCATAGATCACATCTGATACAGATGGCTTAGCTAATTATCAGCAACGGTTGAAGGTTTTATTAACGAGTTCGGAGGGTGATCCTGACCAGTCTACGGATGGGCCACATGTGGCTCAGCCTCGATAAATCATCTGAATCCACGCTTTGTTCATACTTGACAATACCCAAGGCTCTTTCCGACAGCCGATAGATTAACTCATAATTTGCTCAGTCACATCTCCATGAATTTATTGACCTTTTATTGGTTAATCCGTATATCCCAGTAATTTTTCATATATTCCTCAGGCTTTTAATTTTTTTTTAATTAAACTTTTGTTGCTTGATAGCAAATGAAAGAATCTCACTATTGGAGTAATTTTTTTAGGGAAAGGTTCTCGTTTGTACAATCAGGCTTCATTTGTATTTTACTGAGTTTGTTGACTTCTGAAGTGGCGCCTAAAAGGATTTGAAGCACGTAGACCAGGTTAAAATAAAATAATTGACGTTTCGTTTTTGTGTGTTTAATGGCGTATCAAAAATTGGGCTGTTAACGCCGGTCTATAACCTTTTATAATGCCAACAGCACGGGGTTAGTCGCCCATTCAGGTACCGACCACGCCCGACGTTGCTTAATCTCAACAGCAAAACTTTAGCTCATTCGGAAACAGCTAACAGCTTAAGGATCAACATATATTTGTTTAACTACTGATTTGGTGAAGAATTCGCTTAGTCTACTTAACTCTTGCGGAAAGGAATTCTTGTCCTAGGGTCGGTTGGATTTCCTTTAGGAACCCTGAAAAGCCGCTATGTAGTTTAATCTTTTCAACCGTTCTAATTGGATCCACACCACTTGACTCCATATGTCCCCCTATTGAAGCTAGAGGACACCTTCATTAACTCCCTGAATAGTTCAATACTAAGTTTGGAGTTAGGTATATATCTTTCTTTATGATCTTATACTTGCTCTTTTATATAAGAACATTATTTAAAATATTAAATGTATTCTCTTTAAGTATTTTAATGACTATCCTTTTCTAAAAACGACTATATAATAGTATTTTCTTTATTTTATTGGTATACACTGCTACAGGGATCAATAGAGCTGTTTCAGCTCTTATTTTAGCTCAGAGAGCTTTTCTTTTTTACGGCGCATCGACATAATTCTTGGCCATTAGCGCCGAGATCCAAGGTGCAGCCAGTAATTTTCTCAGCGAGCCATGGGATGAGAAAATTCCTGCCGCCGGTGGGGATCGAACCCACCACCTCCCGCTTATGAATCTAGCGCGCTAGCCACTAGACCACGGGAGACCCCCAGAGAGCTAAAATAAGCTTCAGCACGCTTGAGGATGTGCTATAACCCACCATCTCCCGCTTACGAATCTAGCGCGCTAGCCACTAGACCACGGGAGACCCCCAGAGAGCTAAAAATAAGCTTCAGCATGCTTGAGGATGTGTTATAACCCACCATCTCCCGCTTATGAATCTAGCGCGCTAGCCACTAGACCACGGGAGACCCCCAGAGAGCTAAAATAAGCTTCAGCATGCTTGAGGATGTGCTATAACCCACCATCTCCCGCTTATAAATCTAGCGCGCTAGCCACTAGACCACGGGAGACCCCCAGAGAGCTAAAATAAGCTTCAGCATGCTTGAGGATGTGCTATAACCCACCATCTCCCGCTTATGAATCTAGCGCGCAAGCCACTAGACCACGGGAGACCCCCAGAGAGCTAAAATAAGCTTCAGCATGCTTGAGGATGTGCTATAACCCACCATCTCCCGCTTACGAATCTAGCGCGCTGGCCACTAGACCACGGGAGACCCCCAGAGAGCTAAAAATAAGCTTCAGCATGCTTGAGGATGTGCTATAACCCACCATCTCCCGCTTATGAATCTAGCGCGCTAGCCACTAGACCACGGGAGACCCCCAGAGAGCTATAATAAGCTTCAGCATGCTTGAGGATGTGCTATAACCCACCATCTCCCGCTTATGAATCTAGCGCGCTGGCCACTAGACCACGGGAGACCCCCAGAGAGCTATAATAAGCTTCAGCATGCTTGAGGATGTGCTATAACCCACTATAAGACGAATGAGATTTCGAACTTTTTGAAACTTACCATCGTTTGACTAATGTTTAAGTGAGTGTCACCAATTTTCGTAAACATCACAAGCACATTAGTAGAAATAGAAAATGAACATCCATTATTAATAGGAAAACACTCCATTACATTGTAATATCCATTATTAATAGGAAAACACTCCATTACATTGTAATGTTTGTGGCGCGAATCCATTTATGCAGTGATCAAAATATTTTCTATACATGGCGAACATTCTATCGGCGTGAAAAAGGCCAAGATATGGTTTCAAAAAAATTAAGATTGGAGAAAGCAGCATTTATGATGAACCACGTTCCGAACGACCAGTTAATTTTAATAACCACATTCCTAAAAAATCTTGTAGGGACACAATTAACTGTGGATCAGACACATATATATATATATATATATATATATATATATATATATATATATATATATATATATATATATATAAGAAGTAGGTATGGACGGTCTAAATCGATCTTCAAAAAGATCGATTTTCTTAACATGATATATCGATTTTTTTTAATCAATCACCAAGGGCCGATCTTTTTAAATATTCTATGGAGAATACCATAAAATAAAGTGTTTTTCTTTTGCTTCAAATATTCTCACCTCTTTTAATTCAATATCATTTCTGAAGAATTCTTCTTTGTTTAACTGAAGAAGAAATTTCCAGTAAAATAGTGTCCTATGTCGAGTAAGAGACTTTAAATACAAGAATAAGATCATACAACCACTCCATGTCTTCCGTTTATCCAACTAGAAGGTAATATAATAAAAATAAGGTTTCAAACTGTAATTTTCCACTATTATTATTATTTCATTCTAATTTTTATCTGATTTGATAAACATATAGGTATATGCAATATTACCCATGTATTTCAATATGATGTAACAGTAGTAGTTTCATTATATATTATTTTAAATTAAAAATTGTCTTGAATATTTCTAGTTACAGATATATTTTTCATGTTATCAAGTATTCAAGTTGACTTACTTCAACTTTGGTAGTGATGGGCGATTCTAGAATGAGAATAGATTCGAATCGAAATAAAATACGAATTTCCTAGGTAAAAAAAAAAAAAAAAAATCGGTCCCGTAACAGGCCACGAGGGCCCTGAGGGGCAGATACTATAGAGGTATCTGATTCATGACCATACGGCACACTAGGGAGATAGTGTGGTCAGTACTATACTCCGGCCGCCTGATTTTCCCCTTTGCCGTTTCGACTGCTAGAGTCATTAGTATCCAAGGTACCCATTGATAAATTATTACAGGCTGGGTTGGCCTAGGGACGGTCAGGGAGGCCGAATTCAACCCATGAACGAAGACACTAGAAGAAAAAATCTTTAGTACTATGCTCGGGATTTGAACTCAGGTCCTCCCAACTTATTAGTCCAGTGCTCTACTACTGAGCTAACCTCGCCCAGGTAATTGTAAGTCACCGTGAAATGATCCTTATCGAAGATCGATTTTCTAATCCTAGAAGAACGATCTTTTCAATCGATATGAAGTCCTCGATCTTTTCATTTCGATTCGAATGGATGAGAATATAATATTTTAGGCGCCAATACAGGAAACTGACAGTAGCCTAAGCGGGAATTGCTGACTAAGACCTTCTCAACTTCGCTCTATAAAAACACTTGTTCATATATTTTTATCAGATACTTCACATTGGCACCTGTGGATTGCCTTATAAGCGAGTTTCCACCATATAAAGTGAATGAGGAAACGCGCTAAAAATTCAATAAATATTTTAATTAAAAATCTACCTTTAAATGGGTAAATAATTTCTATAAAATATAGGCCAAGTTAATATATTGGCTTAATTGGTCTACGGCCAACTGATAAAAGAATTCAGAACAGAAGTATAATTACTCCGCATAAATTATCAATCCTCAAACTTCTTTCTCAATATTTATCAAGTTTTTCCGCCCAAAACTTCCGGACTTGGTTGCTCCTAATGACCGAGGGTAGGGGGGGCGACACTCTGCCAAAATTGAGCAAGAACTTGAATTAGGGGATCTGCAGAAATTAAATAATATCTTTCATAAACTTCTCAAGAGTATCGTACGTTCTGATAACATTTCACAAGTTGGAGTACATTTATAGAAGTCGTGAAGCGTAATAATCAATCTTCCATATAAAACCATGTTTATATTTCGTGCTTGCAGTAACATAATTATAATAACATTCAAAACGTTGTGAAGTCAATGTTGTGAAGTCAATGTAGCAAACAAAACTAACAATTATATAGAGCAATATAAACACCCACGTGGTAGATGACAGCTTGAAAAAACTTTCAATAAATCAAAAACATAGAAATTTCCAATCTCATTAAAGTTATGTCTCTAACAAAATCTATAAAAATTCATTCAATTATTTTTTTCATCCAGTAATCTCATCCTCAAAGCAGCTTTAAAAATATTCCCCCTCCACCATGGGGATGCTTAGGGATTGTGGGAATCGCTAGACAGCCCGGCGCTAATAGCCTAGATGCAGATGCTCAAAATATTCCCCACTCCACCATGGATGCTTAGGGATTGAGGGAATCGCTAGACAGCCCGGCGCTAATAGCCTAGATGCAGATGCTCAAAATATTCCCCACTCCACCATGGATGCTTAGGGATTGAGGGAATCGCTAGACAGCCCGGCGCTAATAGCCTAGATGCAGATGCTCATAATATTCCCCCCTCCACCATCGATGCTTAGGGATTGTGGGAATCGCTAGATAGCCCGGCGCTAATAGCCCAGATGCAGATGCTAATAATATTCCCCCTCCACCATGGATGCTTAGGGATTGTGGGAATCGCTAGACAGCCCGGCGCTAATAGCCTAGATGCAGATGCTAATAATATTCCCCCTCCACCATGGATGGTTAGGGATTGTGGGAATCGCTAGATAGCCCGGCGCTAATAGCCTAGATGCAGATGCTCATAATATTCCCCACTCTACCATGGATGGTTAGGGATTGTGGGAATCGCTAGATAGCCCGGCGCTAATAGCCTAGATGCAGATGCTCATAATAAAAACAATGAAAAAACTCATTATACAACATCATAGCTTACTTGAAATAAAAAATCCGAAAAATAAATAACTGTGTCATATAATATACAAAACAAATATTTCTAATAGCCGTTGCATTACAAAGGACCCCCTCGTTGACTAAGGCGTTCGTAAATACTACCACGCAACACTTTTAGGTATTGCATGACTTGCGTTTGTCTAGCACTTATGGAGAAAACGGGAATGAAATGAGATGCCCCTTTCAGATTCCTGAAAGCTCCAGGTCTCTTTATTAAAATATAAGTAATTTAATTAAAATTTCAAGGAGGAAAGGAATCTAATCAGAAATATTTTAATTCGTAATAATAAATATATTATTATTTAATAATAATAAATACATTAGGACGAAGCAATGTTACCGGTCAGGACTATCATTTACAACAAACCGGATATTCTTATCATTGATAAAGGGAATAAGAGAGCTGATATTATTGATATCGCTGTCCCGATTCATGAGAATATTCGGAAATCTTATGCCGAGAATCTAGGAAAATACCAGGACTTGGCCATAGAGTTGAAAGATCTGTATAAGTTAGATTCCGCAAGTATAACAGCTATTATTATATCGGCTAATGTACTCATCCCAAAGACCACAGTTACAGCTACAAATTACTTAAAAGTCTCGGAGGAATTGATTAAAGAGACACAACAAGCGGACCTGCTCGATACTGCGAGAATAGAACGAACGCCCATGATGACATACAAATAAACAAAGGAAAAAATATAATAAAATAACAATTCTTTCGGTTGGCAACATCCTCCGAAAGAATTTATTCCAGCTGAAACTTAGGAGAAAACATCCCCATATTTCATGTATAATAAAATATAAACAGTAGAGCCCCACATATCGTCGTTACAAATGCAAAGTGCAAGAATGTGAAAATTACTACTTTTCAGAGCGAAAAATTTTTTATTCATTACTTTACTTTTGGAGAGTAAAATAGTTGGGAGATTCGCCCTCTTGACAGTGGATCCTCTCTTCTTTTAATGAGTGAACTTAGATTCGAGAGTTTGCCGTCCATCAGTCCAACAGCAATCATTAAAGATTTCAAATAAGAAATGCATTTTTTCACATTCGATACTTTGCATTTGTATCGACAATATAAGGGCTTGCACAATGAATTTAGTATTAAAGGCTTCCAGAATAATTTACCTTCCAAAATGAGGCTCATTAAAAAAGGTATACAAAATAAAATACTTAACATTTTGAATACTCTTTAAAAAATGTAAATAATAAAGGCCCACACCCAGAAAAATATAGACTTGTAGCAAAAGGTAAGAAATTAAGGCTTCCAGAAAAGAATAAAAATATTTTCCATTTTTTTTTTTTTTTTTACAACGGTTATATATATGGCTTTGGAAATGGTTTCATTAGATTCTTCACCTCCAATTACTAAACAAAGTGTACCTGGGAGCCTAGAAACCCTAAAACGTATGCGTTTCGTTGGCGCGAATTTCGCCAGTAAGAAACATGTTCCATGTTGGAAACATTAACGATCTTGAACTTGTAAATCACATCACCGTTCCGGAAGAACGATTACGTAACTGCAAAAATGTGTCAACTGCAGATAATTCCATAGACAATATCAGGGACACATCCCATACATATAGTTCAACTCAGGACCGCAAGAGAAAATTCGACAGAACAACAGACAGAAAATGTGTCATCCAGAACAACGAACAATTTTTAGAGAAACAATATTAGGACTGCACTTAAGGGTTGAAATTTATCGTTGAAATTAGTGTGATTCTAATCACTGGTAAATGAAAGTGAACACTCAATATACCATTATTAGTGTGATTCTAATCACTGGTAAATGAAAGTAAACACTCAATATACCATTATTTTCTCTCACTCGCACCCTAATCAATTATACATTTTATAAAACTGCAAATAGTTTTTTTACTCTTCTGTAAAATTGATGTTTTTGCATTTTCGTCACTGTTCTTCCGGAACGGCGACATGGTAACATATTCTTTTATCAAATTTCATTAAAATCGGTCCATTTTTGAGCCAGCTAAAGAGCGAACAGAAAACTGTATTTATACAAACATTTCTAGCAGGCACTTCCGGATGTCATGAGGCACTTCTTAAGCTAAGGGCTTCCTATAAATGGAGAGAGAAAACTCGCTAAAATACTTCCTACCAGTGAAACCTTCTACAGTTAAATATAGTATACTTATAATTAGAATATATTTTATTGATTATGATATGTTATTGCGGATAGATTGTAAGAATATACAAGCTAGTCAGTTCACAGGTAAATGCCTGTCCGACGCTGGCCTCGACCCAGTTCCAACCTGCCAATGGTTGCATAAGCATTTACTAAAACTTTACTAAATTCAAGCTGCTAAATTGTTGCAAAGTATAAAAATAATTATTTTGGGATTTTATAACGTTTCTAAGCACTTGAAACTCCTATGAATAATAAAATACCTTGAGATTTTGGATTGGATATAAATTTAAATAAAGCTACAGGTAAATAAGCATGGGAAATAGTTTAGAACATAGAAAATATTGTATTCTTGTGTTTCTTAAGAGCCTAATGCTAAAGCAAGCTTTATAATCGGCGCATTGAATAAGAAAATGTAGAATTATGATTGCTCCACAAAATAGCACAGGTTTGTACATTTCCGTTGATATCCCATCAACACTTGACCAAAATTTAATCCTGAAAAGATCTTGCGTCACCGCTTTTTGCGATTGATGGTTTTGTCTTTTTCAAATTTGAATTTATATTTCTAAGAAAAATAATGTTCACACAAATATATTAACAAAAAAAAAAAAAAAAATTCCACTAATGGTTTGTAGCGTTTAATTCTTTAAAGGAGGATTTTAATTTTAATTATAATCATCGAATTCTCTAAAAAACTATTTTAATATAATTTAATTTTGGTAATACTAGGATATTTATATCTATCCATAAGGACAGAAAATTGATTCTAGAACGTGGTTTAGTTGTCAAGAAGATACTGACCTTAGTAGAATGACGGCCAGTAGTTGGAGGTCACATGGTTCCGACGAACGGAGTTGCTGAGACGTTAACCCGAAGCCTGGTCGGCGAGGACTGGCATCAGGGGCTAGAGGTGGGGAGGTCTTCGATCCGTCGCCCCTCCCTCTACCCTCCCCCCTAATTAGACCGATAACCTTTAGCACCTAGGGGACGGAACGAGAAGAGGGGAACCGTTTCGGAAAGAGAAGAGGTCGGTGAAGGAGTGGGTTCGGTGACGGCGGAAATAAGGATAGGGGTAGATGAAACTCTAGATGGTGTAAGAAGACAAGTAGAGGAGGATTGGAGATCTTCTTCCAAGTAGAGGAGGATTGGAGATCTTCTTCCAAGTAGAGGAGGTTTGGAGATCCTCTTCCAAGTAGAGGAGGGTTGGAGATCATCTCCCAAGTAGAGGAGGGTTGGAGATCTTCTGCCAAGTAGAGGAGGGTTGGAGATCTTCTCCCAAGTAGAGGAGGGTTGGAGATCTTCTCCCAAGTAGAGGAGGGTTGGAGATCTTCTCCCAAGTAGAGGAGGGTTGGAGATCTTCTCCCAAGTAGAGGAGGGTTGGAGATCTTCTTCCAAATAGAGGAGTGTCGGAGATCTTCTTCCAAGTAGAGGCGGGTTGGAGATCCCCTTCCAAGTAGAGGAGTGTCGGAGATCTTCTTCCAAGTAGAGGCGGGTTGGAGATCCTTTTCCAAGTAGAGGAGGGTTGGAGATCCCCTTCCAAATAGAGGAGGGTTGGAGATCTTCTTCCAAGTAGAGGAGGGTTGGAGATCCCCTTCCAAGTAGAGGAGTGTCGGAGATCCTCTTCCAAGTAGAGGAGGGTTGGAGATCTTCTTCCAAGTAGAGGCGGATTGGAGATCCTCTTCCAAGTAGAGGAGGATTGGAGATCTTCTCCCAAGTAGAGGAGGATTGGAGATCTTCTCCCAAGTAGAGGAGTGTCGGAGATCCTCTTCCAAGTAGAAGATGCTGGACGAGGGAAGCAGCAGGAACTTATGGGGAAGAGAGAATGTTGCGCAACTTCTGCTTCGTATACCCAATAAAAGTCGTCAAGAATAGAGATGGAAGCCTACGGAGAAGGGAAAAAGATTGTTCACCCGGAAGATGGATGAGGAAGAACAGCAAAGAAATCAAGCAGCAAAGGTTGGGATATAAAGAACGTAGAGATGCTCATGGCACTGCAAACTGGAAAGCAACTGGCCTTGATGGTATAAGTCCTGAGATGATAAGTTTTATGGGTTCTGTGGGGAAGATATGCTTCTTAAAGCGACCCAACTAACATGGAAAACTCGTATTGAATCGACTGGGAGCTGTCGACCATTTTTGAAAAGGGAGATAATAGATTGTGCCAAAATATCACTGATATCTTATCTTTACCCTGAAACAGATCAGCGAAAAAGCAAGAGAGTATGACGGAGAGGTGTATCTATGCATTACAGAAAAAGCCTTTCATTCGATCATCAGGGAGAAAATATTATACGTTCTTAGGAAAAACTGTCTCCATTCGCCTATCATAGATAAAATAAATGAATCAATCCATGCAAAAAGAACTTCAGTCCATTTTTTCCCAATATGAGTTCGGATAATATTTTCGTCAATATGAGTGATGTATCGTTGTCTCTGAAGGTAACTTCACATTTCTATGTTATAAGGACTTCAATCCAAAATATAGTTGTCATAGAAACATAGTCTTAATTTTATTATTCCATGTAAAAAGGGCTTCAGTCTAGTTTTCTCAAAACTACTGGATTTTGGACTGAAGCCCTTTTTGCATGGAACTATTCAAATAGTTTTTATACCCATGCAGAAATATTGTCAGGAGAGCACATACTATCTCAGAGGTTTTTATAACGACAACGGGCGTAAGACAGGGAGATATCCTCAGCTCAATCCTTTTTATAATAATTATGAACGAAATAATAAAGATTTGCAGGAGGATGGAAGATTTATTTTAGGAAACTTTTTAAACAGGGAGGATGTTTGCATTTGCAGACAATTTCTAACAGAACCCTTGGAGAACTAAGCGAGGGCAGTCGTTACATATTTGGCTAACATGTATAAAGAAGAATATGACAACTTTTAGTAGTATCAGGTGTTGCATATATTGAGAAGCATCTGTATCTAGGAAGGCTGGAAGGGAAATAACAACAAGACTTTTCAGTAGCACGTTGAGTACACTGGGAAAATTGGGTTGGAGTACCATTAATAATTAGAATACATACGAACTTGTTATGAAAATTGGGTTGGAGTACCATTAATAATTAGAATACATACGAACTTGTTATGAAAATTGGGTTGGAGTACCATTAATAATTAGAATACATACGAACTTGTTATGATAAATATTTAACACCTAAGTAAGAGAATGAAAAATGAATCAGAGCGTTCAGATTCAAACAAAGATGTCCGAGATAGAAGTTCAGAAGCCGTTAGGACTTTGCTGTTATATATTCTCCAGGTTTTAATCAACGACCCAAAAATGGTGAGGAGGATGGCTTAATTAACACTGGACACCTAGCGATGCTAAAATGGTAAATAAGTCTTGTTCGAAAAATAAAAGAAGGATTCCCGTTTGTGAGAAGCAAGGGGCATAAGAAGCATCCTCGATGAAATGGAGGGGCTGAAGCAACAAGTAATGCTGAACCTGTTCAACGAGGCAGATAGCATATTAATATTCAAGCCGGCCTAATAATGACAGGACCTTCACAAACTTTTATTTATAAATAGACTTCTAAAAGACGGACCGACATTTCCTTGTGTGGAGCTGCAATTATATTTTGGCACGTCTTTTCTTTCTCAACACCAAAAAACTTAGTTCTCTAAAGAGTTTATCACAGTTGCTTTAAAATCATAAAAAGGTCAAGCTGGCATTGTGAGGGATGGAAAGCAGAGTGTCCCAAAAATCATTCTATCTGGGTTTCCTAAGAGATCATTTACCAATATTGCTGACGGGAAAAACTTCCCAGAACTTAGAGAACAGTTCCCATATAAAACTTGTGGTCAATATAACTAGTAGAACCCATTTAATATCAAACATGATGAAAACATTACTTTCATGGCAGTCCTTACTTTACATTTCCAAAGGACAAAGATATAAATATCGTCCGTTCAGAAAGATGCGCAAGTTGAATTGCGAATGTGTGAACTTTCCTCTTATGTACGGCCATTTGGAAAGCTGTAAATTCAATAACACTTTACGTGAAACCGATAATGCCTCGTTTAGGAGTAGAGAAGGCTTTGAGAGGTCAGACAAGGGAAATATAGCATTCAATGTTTACCAATAATTAGCCAAAGCTAAGGTTTAAAAGAATTTAAACTACAGCCATCAAATAGATGCGCGCGGGAAAAATTCCCTCTGATATAACCTTATCGCTGGGAAGTTTCCTTTCCTGGTTTGCTGCATTCCTTATCAAGTTTTATTTATACTATAGTACGTGAATAATTTTTTTTTCTTTAAACTTGTGCATATACCTTCTTTTTAATCTCCTAGTAAAAGGTTTATGAAGATAAATGTAAACACAGTATATTTTATTGTTCATTTAGTATTGCAAATGGCCTAACAGAAGGGAGAGTGAAAGAGAAATTTCCCACAGAAGTTCGCGCTTACGCAAATGAACTACCCCTCTATCTCAACGGGCTAAAAATTTTGTATAGGTCTTAACAACAATATAATGAGTATTCTCATAACCTAAGTTTGCCAAGAGAAAGGCTGTTTGGTAATGACTTCTCATTTAACCTGAGCCTATATCGTCGTTAGCTTGGATTCTCAATGGATGGTCAGTTTGTTAAAAACCACTGGCGTCACTAGAGTTTTCATCAATCTAAACTAAAATATAAGGACTATTGTTATGACCTTAATTTGCTTTGACAGAACGTCTGCTCTGTAATGACAACTACAATTACAAAAGTTTATATCTTCCATTGTAAGGTATATTGACAAGATGTTAGATTTCCAAAGGATGGTCTGCTTGACAACTGCCTTAGTTTGCCAATGACTAGTCTACCAACATTAGGACCACTGACGTGACTCGTTAACTAAATAGATACTTGATAAAGAGCTTCTAGAATGAGCAGCTCAAGGAGCTGGGTTAAATCAACTACAGAAGGAGATGTTGTATATTCTATAATTAACCCGTTTATCTCCTTAAGCCCTTAGCACCAACCTGCACCTCAACCAAGATCCACATTGGATTACTGTATTTTACACAACATCTCTCTTAAGGTCTAATACTACCTTAAGCCCTTAGCACCAACCTGCACCTGAACCAAGATCCACATTGGATTACTGTATTTTACACAACATCTCTCTTAAGGTCTAATACTACCTTAAGCCCTTAGCACCAACCTGCACCTGAACCAAGATCCACATTGGATTACTGTATTTTACACAACATCTCTCTTAAGGTCTAATACTACCTTAAGCCCTTAGCACCAACCTGCACCTGAACCAAGATCCACATTGGATTACTGTATTTTACACAACATCTCTCTTAAGGTCTAATACTACATTGTAACTTATTATTTACCATTTTATTTTTTATGGACTTCCTTGACTAATCAAAAAAAATTATATCCAATAGTCTTTATGTGGCAGAAGAGATTTAAATGTGCTAAAAAATGTGCTTTGATTTTTAAACAAAAGTCCCGAAACATTTAAAAAAAACAACAAACTTTTCAGTACATTACGCTAGCGCTTTCAATTTTAACCCAATCTCCATCCAATTTTCACTGCAGCTTGCTTTTTGGTTCATTTAATTATAACGATTTTCTGGCCGATTTTAGACAAATTTGTTAATATAAAATGAAGAATAGTTCAGCATTTTCGAAAAAAATTAATATTTCTTAAAAATCCTACTAGATTTTTACCTTTTTCTTTCAAAATAATTTTAGTTTTTCTACTCGATTGAAAATTGCCACCTGCAGGTTACCGCCCATGAAAAAAAGAGGATTCCGATCGTCCGACATAGCGCCGCCATTTTCTTTTCGAAGAATTAAAGCTTCTTTTTTTTTGGAATCTTTAACATCCCACATAAAACTTATAACACAAAGAATTGAAAAATATTCATTTATTTTTTATTCATAAATCAGAGAAAATTACTTTTATTTTCATTAAACATGGTGGTATATAAAGGGGGGCTGCAGCCCCCCCCCCCAATTTTTATGTGATGGTAAAAATGTGTCATAAAACACTTAAAAATAAATTAAATAAGATCACTTAGTTCATAAAAAATATTTTATTTTAGTTCTAATAGCGTTTTAGTTGCCTAAAACTATTTAAAGTTCTAAATGGTTAGTATTTCACAGCCCAGAAATAGTCCTAGCCCCCCCCGAAATGTTCCCAGCCCCCCTGGAAATTATTTTCTACATACGCCCATGTCATCAAACAAGGTAGTTTTGTAATTTCGTGGTTTTATGGGACTCTTCTCATTATCTAATATTATAACTGTCTCAGAATTGAAAGTGTTATTATATTTTATATTATGAACAACCAGAGGAGTTTTATTGCCAGTCTCGTCAAGGATTTCAGCGTGTTGTTTTTCCCTACCTTGTTCCATATTCTAAAATCAATTTCATATTTGATTTCATTTTCTTTTAGTTTGTCTTCAATCCGGCTGTAGCTATTTCTAATTTCTGTCTGGATTCATCCAAGAAATACTTGCTATTTCTCTACAAGTACAGTGAAACCTCCCTTAACGGACACCTCCCTACAGTGGACACCTCCCTACAGCGGACACCTCCCTACAGCGGACACCTCTATTAACGGACACCTCCCTACAGCGGACACCTCTATTAACGGACACCTCCCTACAGCGGACACCTCTATTAACGGACACCTCCCTACAGCGTACACCTCTATTAACGGACACCTTCCTTAACGGACACCTTCCTTAACGGACACCTCCCTCCAGCGGACACCTCTATTAACGGACACCTCCCTACAGCGGACACCTCCCTACAGCGGACACCTCTATTAACGGACACCTCCCTACAGCGGACACCTCTATTAACGGACACCTCCCTACAGCGGACACCTCTATTAACGGACACCTCCCTACAGCGGACACCTCTATTAACGGACACCTCCCTACAGCGGACACCTCTATTAACGGACACCTCCCTACAGCGGACACCTCTATTAACGGACACCTCCCTACAGCGGACACCTCTATTAACGGACACCTCCCTACAGCGTACACCTCTATTAAAGACATTTTCTCACAGTCCCGAATTTTTCTATAGGTAAAATAAACCTCTATATTGCGGACACCTCTGTATATGGACACGCACAGAATAACCTGATTTTTTACCTCCATACTACGGACAATCACAGCTAATGTTATTTATAGAAGCGTTCCCATCGGTGTAGGTTCCCATAAAAATGCGTTAACAATAACAAACTCTTTGTAAGAATAAGATATATATATATATATATATATATATATATATATATATATATATATATATATATATATATAATAGTGACTAGTAATATCTTCCTAGGCATTTCACAGCAGGAACCTCTTCCTTTTCAGACGAAGCAGAAAAGGAAGAGGTTCCTTTTCTGCTTCTGCATGATTTTCCCGCTGGCAGATTACTAATGTTTTGCCTACGTGGTATCACGGTTCCGGGAATGTTCCGTAACTCTGTTCGGTTCACATTCCTTCCGCAGAACTTCCCTCTCTTCACTTTTCAGTTCGTTTTTAGCTCTTGTTGAGTAAGTATCGTGCTTTCTCTTCAATATGTCTAATCGGAAATCTCTGACACTGAAAGAAAAAATTGACGTGATAACATTTTCCAATCGCGAAAAATGCGGTGTGCGTAAAGTTGCCGAGTTTTTTAAGATAGGGAAAACACAAGCAGCAGAAATATTGGAAAAGAAAGATGAAATTTTGAAGAAATGGACGGAAAATTGTGACAAAATTGTTTTCCGAGAACTAATAACTTCTTTATGCTTTAAACTTTTTAGAATAAAAACTTTTTTTAAGTTTACACTTATTGAACTTCTTTCTATATACTTAAAAAAACTTGTTATGGGTAATTATTAAATGGTTAATTAAAACATGAATTAAATGTACAAATACAGTACGTATCCATCTGGACCAACTCCTCTGTATAGCGGACACCTCTCTATAGTGGACAACTTTGGTTCTCCCAGAGGTCTCCGTTATAGAGAGGTTTCACTGTATGTCTATACATCACATATCCATCTGGACCAACCCCTCTGTATAGCGGACACCTCTCTATAGTGGATAACTTTGGTTCTCCCAGAGGTGTCCGCTATAGAGAGGTTTCACTGTATGTCTATACATAACATATCCATCTGGACCAACCCCTCTATATAGCGGACACCTCTCTATAGTGGATAACTTTGGTTCTCCCAGAGGTGTCCGCTATAGAGAGGTTTCACTGTATATCTATACATCACATATCCATCTGGACCAACCCCTCTGTATAGCAGACACCTCTCTATAGTGGACAACTTTGGTTCTCCCAGAGGTGTCCGCTATAGAGAGGTTTCACTGTATGTCTATACATAACATATCCATCTGGACCAACCCCTCTATATAGCGGACACCTCTCTATAGTGGACAACTTTGGTTCTCCCAGAGGTGTCCGCTATAGAGAGGTTTCACTGTATGTCTTATCTTATTTGCAAAAATGGGATTACAACTGAATGCAATGTAATTGACAAGCTCGAAGTTTTTGATACTTTACTTTCATTGTTATAGTCATAAATATGTTTATTCTTTATAAATTCGTCAGTTACAACCTCATTTGCATTTATGCTATCCCACAAATAAACCAGTAGCTGTCCCAGAAAATGTGTTGACACCTGCTGGCCGGTTTCGACCCGCGAGCCTTTAGAAACGACTGCTGTGGAGCATTAAGGACGAGAAACGCGGATTGTGTATTTCTCTAGTGTCTGGTCTTTCGTTGAAAGGAATATCAGGACAAAGCTCTCAATCCGATGAATCGGCCTCGAGATTGCCTTCAACCAATAGCTCAAGATATCTATTGTCTGATTGAAGCTGGAAGTATCAATCAATTCCCTATTCCTTGTCTGATATACAACAGTTTTATCTAATACCTCTATTACTTTTTTACTCACTCACTTATCTGGAGGAAGGTCAAAAAATATTATTGTTTTCTGAATGCCATATTTTTTCCAGAGGTTGTTTCAGTATTTATATAAATACGTTGTTTTGTTGTTTGTTTTTTTTTTTTAAATAAGTGGACATAAATACATTCTTTATAGTATTTTTAATGTTCCAAGACCTTTCGGCTTAAGCCATTGTCAACCTATATAAAAAAAAACAAGAAAAAAACTGAGTTATAATTACAAAACTTCCTGATTAATATGCCTCCAATTTTTCATGCATCTCACTGACCTCTGCTTTGTCATAGCTTCATGCATCTCACTGACCTCTGCTTTGTCATAGCTTCATGCATCTCACTGACCTCTGCTTTGTCATAGCTTCATGTAAAGCATCCCAAATTTTATTTTTGTTTCTAACATAATTGTCCCCAAAGACATCAAGCAATCTGCAACTTCCCAATAATAAAAATATATATTATATAATTTATTTTCACAGAATTTTATTTATTTCTGTGAAATTTATTAGTTTTTAGTATTATGTTATATATTTAGTATCATTTATATCAATTTTATATTCCCTAATCTTTAACCTCATTAATTGTTTATTTTTTAACTTATATTAATATTTATCATTCCAAATAACATAGATAGCTAAAACGCTTGCACTATTTATGAAATAGATCATGTAGAGAATAATTTTAAAGACCGACAAAAATAATATTGACAATTACTTCCCTATATTGTATTTTTTTTTTTGGCGTCTTTGTTATTTTTTTTTTCTTTTCCTTTTAGGATTGTCGATTACATTTCATTAGCACAACTGCTTTATTAGATGTGAAATAGTGGCTTTTATAAGAATAACTACAGCTCAAAACTAGTCATGCGAAAGCTAGAATATTAGATAGAAGAGATGTTTGTTTTAGGGTGATTTGTGAACATATATATATATATATATATATATATATATATATATATATATATATATATGTATATATATATATATATTCTTCTTGAGGATGACCCGAAATATTTGTAAATATTTTTATCAATTCTTTTGGAGGCAGTGGTGTAAAGTATTTACCTTTTGTTTTTAAATTACTTCAATTATTTCATATATATATATATATATATATATATATATATATATATATATATATATACTAGCTGACCCGGCAAACGTTGTTTTGCCATATAAATAATTTATATTATTACTAGTAATTTCTAGTGTAGACAAAAAATAGCTTACTTATTGTAAGTATGTATGTATGTTAGAATGTGTATATTGTATGTATGTAAGAATGTGGTATATGCGTGAAATAAGCATGGAGCGCTGTGAACGATGAGGGAATATAAAAATAACAAAAGGCAAACATTATTTTTAAGTTATTATAATTTATTCCTTAAAATTATATATCATTAATTAAACAATTACGACAGTAACACTATTAAACAATATCAATCTCTTAATGCTATAGCGTGAACAATATTTTTTGTTAGTCCATCTTTAGCTAACACAAACAAACTGGATGGTTTACCCACTCGAGAGCATGCCACGTATAATTGTCCGTGTGAAAAACATGGTGTTCTCAGATGGCCGACAACTGTGTAGGGAGTGAGAAAGAAAGGAGACCGGCTTCGTTCTCATCCCTACTCCGTGCTGTTTACTGGGTCAGAAGTGACACCTGTAGACATCTGGCGGGGATAACTAATTAAATGACGATTGATCAGTTTTCGACCGGAGAGGAAAAATGATTAAATTACTAAAATGGCTATTAAAAAATAAGGGTTGATCGTAGAAGCGTGAAAATTGAGGATTGTATGTATTTTTGTATGTTGTATCATAAAAAAATAGAAATCAAAAATTTTGTCTAAAAAATAAAAAAAAAAAATTTAGGGGTGGACTACCCCTAACATTTAGGGGGATGAAAAATAGATGTTGGCCGATTCTCATAAATACCGGATAAGCACAAAAAATTTCATCAAAATCGGTCAAGCCGTTTCGGAGGAGTATGGCAACGAAAACTGTGACACGAGAATTTTATATATTAAATATAATATGTAAAATTCTCGTGTCACAGTGTTTGTGACCGAACTCCTCTGAAACGGCTTGACCGATTTTCACAAAATTTTGTGTGTATACTCGGTAGGTCTGAGAATAGGTTGTAAACTATTTTTCATACCCATAAGTGATAAGGGTGGCCCACCCCAAAAAATGTTTTTTTTAATTTTTGGACCAAATTTTTTATTTTTATGTTTTCATAATTTGGCATCGAAAAATACATACAACCCTAAATTTGAACCCTCCTGCCATCACTACCTATTTTTTAATAGCTATATTAGTACTTTAATTATTTTCAACCCTAGGTGGTCAACAAGTGATGAACTTTTTTTTTTTTTTTTTTTATTTATTTATTTTAAGAGCTTCGCAACGAAGGTGACTTGCTCTTTTTAAATTACAAAACAAAATATTCAATATACAAAAGTAGAAATTTATGGAACTAAATATTACAAAAGTGTTAAGAATAAGAAATAGGAGCTAACATTATTTACATTATTGCTATTTACAATATAGATATTATATTTACATACATATGACTAAAACTACTAACATTAATTAATGGTTAAAAAAAAAAAAAAAAAAATTAATTGAAATCAGATTATTATTATACCCTCGAAATATTATCTAAATTTTTTCCTGGAATCAAATTTTTGTGTGTAGGTTGTGTTGTTTTAAAAATGTAAATATATCGTTGATGAAGGGGCTACCCTCTGTCAGTAGTTCCTGTAAGTTGTAAGGTAGTTTTAGTTGTTCTAGTATTCTGCATTCCGTTAGTAAGTGTTTTACTGTCATTGGAACGTTACACTGTCTGCAAATGGGTTGTTCTTTATTTGTCATTAAATAAGAGTGAGTTAGTAAAGTGTGTCCTATCCGTAATCTACATAGTATAACCTCTTCTCGTCTGTTTCTTCGGCTACTAGAGCTCCATTCGTATATAGTATTTTTGATTTCTCTGAGTTTGTTGTTTTGTATGTTTGTCCAGTATTCTTGCCATGTTTCTTGTATAGTATCAACTAGTTCTTTTTTTATGTCTTGTATAGTTACGTTTTCTATGTCAATATTCTGTTTTCTTGTAGCCAATTTTGCTTGAATGTCGACTGTCGTACTTTCTGTGATATTTGTATGTCCGGGTAGCCAGATCATTGTGATGGATATGTTTTGTTCTTGTAGTCTGTAGAGTTGATTGTATATATGTTTGACAATGGCATGTGTGCTGTACATATTGTTAAAAGAGAGCAATGAACTGAGTGAGTCTGAAAATAATTGGATCTTTGAGCAATTTATTGTATCAAGGTTTGATAAAGCTAATAGGATTGCTTGCAATTCTGCCGTATAAATGCTTGCAGTGTTTGGGAGCTTTTGTTTAAATATTTGCGAACCTATTACTGCAGCAGATCCAGTACCAGATTTTGTTTTGGACCCGTCGGTGAATATGTTTAGATTGTCTGCGTTTTGTATTTTTATTGATGTGAATAATGTCTTGTAGAAAGTCGTTGACAGTGGATCAGTCTTTTTCATTTTTGATAGTGATAAATTTATACTGAAATTCTTAAGTTCCCAAGGAGGGAACGTCAAGATTTCATTTCTGTGAGTAGGAGCTTGTCGAATATGTCGGGTCTGTCTGTTCTCGGAAAGGCGTATAATTAAGGGTTTTTGCTTAGGTCGTTTTCTGTTATATAAGTCATGGTATTGGTTATCCAGAAAGCAATTTACACATGGTGTATTTAAATATTGGGATTTTTTGAAGAAATTTAATCCCAAGATTCAGTCAGCTGTTTGGCCCTGGTTGCTAGTGACGCTTGCTAATTTTTAGTGCTTCTTTTTTTCAATTTTAAGTGGTTTTTTCTTTAAATTTCTTGTAATATTTATTAAGAATAGTTTCATTTAAGTGTTTAGATCAAGTTTATGTAGTTTTTTCACCTAGTAATAGCCTATGAGGGAAGATATCTGATATTGAAGTTTGCTAACCTGAAGCTAGAGGAGGAGCCGGCTCCATTGTTGGGACAGGAGGCTGCCTCCAATTGTTTCTTCAGCTTCTTCACTCAGGGAGTAGACTTTACATTATAAACAATTCACTTTATTTTTTATTTTCATCATTTTTCTTTGTATTTATATTTAATTTATTTTAGTGCTGTTAATATAAAGTTCATCTTACTCCATGGATATGGAAAATAATATAATTATAGAACCTAAACCCCCGGATCCCGGGGTTTCTTCAATAAATAGCTTTAAATTTGAGTTACCACCCGGTCGGTGGACAAAAAAATTTATTGTTATGACCTTAGCCCCTAATAGAGAAAATAAAACCTTTCGAGATTTCAGCCCTTTTAAAATTTGCAGATTTATAAAAAGTTTTGGTCCTCATATAAATGTTAAATTTTTGAAAACAGGAATAATACTTTTGGAAATTTCCAACGAAAAAGATTTTATTAATCTTGGAAAAATTAAATCTTATGAAAATCATGAAATTCAATTCTCCTTACACAGATCGCTAAATATTTCCAAAGGAGTCATCACTTGCGATGAATTCCTTCATTGTACAGAAGATGAGCTGAAGGAAGAGTTAGCAAAACAAAATGTAGTCGAAGTTAAGAGAATATTTAAAACGATAAACGGATCAAAAATTCCAACTCCGTCTATCATTCTGACATTTAATCGGTCCGATCTACTTGAAAGAATAGTTTTAGATTTTTTAAGTGTACGAGTCATTCCGTATTATAGACCTCTTATATGTTTTAATTGTTATGGATATCGGCATGGAAAACGTCAGTGCAGAGAACCAGTTTCCCTGTGCGGTCGATGTGGATTAGCAAAGCACGAGGGAGAATGTGAGGCGAAGTGCCTCCATTGTACGGGTCCCCATCCTGCCTGGTTCTCCTCATGTCCGATATATAAAACAAGGCGCTAGCCATTAGACCACGGGAGACCCCGGTTCCTGTTCATATCCCTATTCTCATTTGAAAAGCATAGAATAGAAACAGATAATATTTTCCTCGGCCTTTGTTCAAAGGGTTTTATGGCTGGCTATACCTGGGGTCAGGTCCGCAAGACCCTAGAATCCTCTTCTACCGATACTTCATTTCATAAGTTTCAATGAATTGGAAAATATCAAATATTTTCACACATTCCTGTGTTCTTTTACTATAGTAATAATTCTACAGATAAAATCAATTAAAAAATAAAATAAAAAAACCAACAGCATAAAGGCAATTGAAAATATTCAAAAGACGTCAACGAATCTTTTTCTCTTGGCAAGCTATATTTCTAACAATGAATTGTTTTTCTTATTTTGCCTAATCTGTTTTATTGTAAAATACATTATCCAACTATAAGCAATTAAAAAATAACAAGGAATAAAAACAGACAAAACGAACAGTTCGAATAAGCAAAATCAATTACTTTAATGTTTTAAGCACTTATTTCTCCGATTGACATCGCCTAATCAAAACTTTCATCAGAACCTTTTTTGTAGAGCATTTAGTAAGCTTTCTAATGGTATTCTTTCGTTTACCAAATTCTTAACCTTTTTCGAGATATTAAGGAAAATATACAAAGTTACCAAAACTTTTTATGTCTGTTAATAAAATATTTTATTCTAACCCTTCCTTAACTCCAAACGTAACCAAAATTTCAACATATTAGTTTTAATGAAAGTAGAACATGCAGAAAATGTTTCAACTGAATCCCATGATTCTAAGTACCCAAACCAAAAACGGTATTCAAAAACTATTTTTCCAATTTTCTCGAAAACGGTTAAAGCTATCGCCTTGAAAATGGTTTCATTCGTTTTCCTAACCCAAGAAGCCTATAAAAAGAGTACTTACAAGCTTATGAACTCAAAAACGTAAGCGTTACGATTTTTTCTGCGCGAATGTCGCCCCAAACTCCATCTTCCAGTGGGCGGATTTTGCTGGTTAACGAACTTGACCTTTCATATTGGACGACTGATTTTTGTACCATATTTCATCAAAATTGGACCATTCGTCTTCGAGCTAGAGAGCGAACAGACAAATATATATATATATATATATATATATATATATATATATATATATATATATATGTATATATATATATAAATATATATATATATATATAAATATATACATATATATATATATATATATATATATATATATATATATATATATATATATATATACAAATTTGAACCACCGTTATTTTCGGTCTCTAGGGGTTCTGAAACGCGAAATTTTCTTGTCGGCACTTCCGGATTGTTTCATTGTATCAACCTTATAAGCGGGGTTCCTCCCTCTGGGGGAGGGAGGAACCGCGCTAAAAGAAAAACAGATTGAGGAATATAGAAGAAAGCATAAAGTGTCTTATTTCCAAGCAGACAAATCCCTCCAGCCTAGACTACAGGTTCATCCTAGTACCTCTCATAGTTACTCGGAGGTCGCCTCAGCATTACCAACTAAAAATATACTCCTGGAACAATTTGAAAAACTGACATGCCTAGTACAAACTCTTGCTGAAAAAATTAATTATTTAGAATCATCAATAGGTAATAAATCTCCCCAATTAGTTAAAGATAAAATTGAAAATAAAAATAAATCTAAAATTCCTTCTAACCAAAAATTATCAAACACATTAGAAATATCAATAATTCCCGACCCTAAACAGAATATTTCTCAATCAAGCCAACTACCCCTTCCGAAAATAGGAGATAAAAGGACTAGACCTCCTTCCCAGAATTCTACTCCTTCGTCATGTGGCTCTCCAACATCTTCTCATGTGGATGACGGGGATTTGAATCCCAAAATTCGTAATAAATACAAAAACAAAACAACAAAAAAATGAACATCGCCATTATAATAATTATCTATTTATTTATTAAACAAAAACACATGGTTATGCCTTTTCAATCTCCAACATCAGTTCAATGTGTTTTTCCTTTTCCTTACACAATAATGCTAAATATGTACTCCCAAATGCTTACTATTTTTTTTTTTTTTAGAATTATTTCATAACAATTTATTTGTACATGCTCTTAATATAATAGTCATATTAGAGTCTACGTCTTACGTTTATAAAAATATATTTGAAATAATTACCTACATAAATTTATTAATGAATGTGAGTAAAAATAATTACTTCAATATTGCTAGCATCTTAAAAGTTATAAATCTTCAAGGCTTTGATATATTAACTATATTACATATAATTTTTGATTTTCACCTTTTTCCGCGATTTACAGATAATAAATTTGTATTAAACTCTTCCAAGCACATTCCATGACCATTCTGCAATGGAACATTAATGGTTTACTTTTACACGAAGCAGATCTATTGTCAATATTAAAGGAAAAATATTGTCCGTTAATTTGTCTGCAGGAGACACATCTGAAGGAAAATAGCAATTTCACCCTCAATAGTTATAGTCACTTCCGGAAAGATTATTGTCATGGACTTATTGCTAGTGGTGGTGTTAGCGTGTTAGTCAGTCATGATATTCCTTGCACTGAGGTTCCATTGGTGTCGGATTTGCAAGCTGTGGCTGTACGGATATACTCTCATCACTCCATTTATTCACCTCCAGGACAACCTTTTGATGAGAACCAATTAACAGATCTTGTTGCACAGCTTCCCTCTCCACTTTTCTTACTTGGAGACTTTAATAGTCATAGTGGTGTTTGGTTCTCAGAAACAACAGATACTAGAGGGCGTATTGTTGAGTCTTTTCTTAACTCATCTCAATTAGGTGTCTTGAATGATTCTTTTCCGACCCATCTTTGTAGCTCTGCAGGAACTCTATCTTCCATCGACCTTTCTTTGGTTAGCCCTGTCCTTCTCCCTCGATGCACTTGGTCCACCATTGACGACCTTTATGGGTCGGACCATTTTCCAATTCTAATACATTTTCTGGAAAGAAATCCTCCCCAGTCTCGTTTACCTCGCTGGAAGATGGACGAAGCTGATTGGGAAAAATATAAAGAAATTACAGATCTTACTTGGGTAGATGTAAATGAGAAATGTATAAATACTCTGACAAAAGAAATGAACAGTACAATATTGTCTTCAGCTGAGGTAGCCATCCCGAGAACTAAACCTCGTAGTAATAGAGTATTAGTTCCATGGTGGAATGAAGACTGCGCTTCTGCTGTTAGAAAAAGGAAAAAATGCCTAAACAAATTTAAGAAACATCCTTGTTCTATGCATTTAGAAGAATACATTAATAGCAGAAAGCAAGCAAGATTTGTAATTAGAACACAAAAGAGGGATTGCTGGAGGAGCTTTGTTTCTAATATTAATATATTTACAACCTCCACAGAAATCTGGAATACAGTTAGAAAAATAATAGGCCGCTACAAAAGTAGAATGCATCCGCTTAATATCATTAAAACACCAACCGAAACCATAACAGATCCTCTGGAAATAGCCAACCATCTCGGTAGATTTTACGAAACTATTTCCTCTGATTCACATTACTGTCCAGAGTTCCTTCGTATCAAGCAATCAAAAGAATCCCAAAACATGTATATTCTTATAGACGCACATCACCCTTTAAATCACCCCATTTCGATTCAAGAATTTGAAGAAGCCCTCAAATCTCGTAAAGACACTTCTCCTGGCCCGGATAATATTTGTATTGGAATGGTTAAACATCTAGCAGAAGAAAATAAACAAATTATAGTAAAGTACTTTAATAAAATTTTTCAGACAGGCAAAATTCCCGAATTATGGACCGAATCAATATCAATTCCGATTCCAAAAAAAAAAACCAGACTCCTTTCCTTGCATCTAGTTATAGAATGATTTCACTGACGAGTTCCCTGTGCAAACTATTTGAAAAAATCATAGTCAATCGCCTCCACTGGTATTTGGAAAGTAAAGGTTTGCAGGCTAAGTGGCAGAGTGGATTTCGACGAGGTAGAAGCACGCGGGACAACTTAGTGAAACTCGAGATAGAAATTAGAGAAGCTTTTAGGAAAAAGAGAAAACTGTTAGCTGTTTTTGTGGATATAAAAAATGCTATTGACACTGTTTGGAGAAGATTTATCTTGGACTGCTTAAGTGAAATGGGAATACAAGGATATGTCCTAAAATTTATCAAGAACTTTTTATGAAACCGATCGTATAGAATTCGAAACGGAACAGCACTGTCTGAAGAATTTATTCAAGCAAACGGTGTACCGCAGGGAAGCGTCATGAGTCCTCTTTTCTTCTCCGTCGCCATCAATCGAGTCCTACAGATCATAGAACCTCCAGTAGAAGGTATGCTCTATGCTGATGATCTCGTTTTATATTCCTCCGATCGAAGCACAGAAAATCTTCAGAATAAAATGCAGTCTGCTTTAAATTCAATAAATGAATGGTTCACTGAGCATGGGTTTGAGATCTCCTCTACAAAGACTGTATCCGTCCTCTTTGCTTCTCGTAAAGTCGACAATCCACCTTTACTCTATATAAATGACTTTTTAATCAAGAATAATCAAAATGCAGAATTTTTGGGCCTAACTTTTGATCGCAATCTAAATTGGGGCTCACATCTAAAAACTCTGAAAGATAAATGTTTGCAGTCAATGAATATTCTTAAAATGTTAGCAAATACCTCTTGGGGTGGTGACCGCACAAGTATGCTCATGCTTTATCGAAGCCTTATAAGGTCCAAGTTAGACTATGGATGCATGGCCTATGGCTCTGCCTCCCCGAAAACGCTACAAATGTTAGACACCATTCATCATTCTGGCATTAGAATTGCTACCGGAGCTTTCTGTTCCAGCCCCGTGCTGAGTCTTTACGCGGAATCTGGAGAACATCCCCTTGAAACACGTAGAAATCAGCTTTCTCTTAATTATTTTATATCTATAAAAGCCAATCCTTCCCATCCGCTTAATGAATGTTTTTCGAAACTCAATAATATACAAAAATACACAAATAGAAGAATACCTTTTACTATCAGAATTCAAGATCTCCTTCAAAGCCTAAATCTCTTAGAAAACCCACCAATCCTACCGGAAATACCATATAATGATGCACCCTGGACTCTGCCTCCTGTTACAATGAATCTTTCTCTAACTAAGTTCATTAAGAAGCAAACGATTCAACAAATCTTCTTACATGAATATAATAAGATTCGTAGCGAAATGCCTTCCTCTTCTGTAGTTTTTACCGACGGTTCCAAAAGCGATGATGGTGTTGGTGCAGCATTTTTGTCCGACAGTGGTTCAGGAATGTTCTCTTTACCCCCTGAAGCATCCATCTTCACCGCAGAATTAGTTGCCATATCCAAAGCTCTCAATACCGTAACCCCTCAAAAATCTAAATTAACTGTTTTTTCCGACTCTCTTTCTGCTCTTCTAGCATTACAGAACTCCTATTCTAAGCACCCAGTAATTGTAGATATATTTACTTCTCTTGCGGCTCTCATTAAAAATAAATGCATAGTTACTTTCTGCTGGATTCCCAGCCACTCCGGTATAAAGGAAAATGAGGAAGTTGACTGTTTAGCGAGAAGAGCCATTAGGGATGGGATTCGTGTTCAAACTATCACATCCAATGATTTTGCCTTATCCGTAAAACGGAAGACATGGGAACCATGGGAAGAGAAATGGTTTACAATAACCGAAAATAAATTGAGGCAACTTAAATCTAGTGTCCAATCGTGGAGGTCGTCGGTGCGCCGGACGAGAAGGGAGGAAGTTGTTATAACCCGTCTTCGTATAGGCCACACTAAAGTTACTCACTCGTATCTGATGTCAAAAGGTGATTCACCGATCTGTGAAGTTTGTGGGACAGTAATAACAGTGAAGCATATTATTCTAGATTGCCAATCATACGCCATGGATAGACAATTATGTCAACTAGGGACAACAATTGATGAAATTCTAGGCGATGATTCAACAAATTTAACAAAATTGATAAAATTCTTAAAATCAACAGGTTTATTCGATAAATTATAGCTTTAATAATGTGAATTCAATATGAAATTAGTTTGAATGAGGAGCGATTCGGGGTGGGGGTGTGGTGGCGTCCGGGGGCCTTGCATCGGCCTCTAGACCAGAACGGTCCCAGCCATGGTGGGATGTGGTGGGTACTAAGGAAGCCATGCTATGTAAACCCAGCACATCCCACGAATCATGCCTGTAAGAGTCTCATCATAGACTCCAAGAGAGTGCTGGTGCTGGGTCCTCGGGCTGTCCTCTGCTCCTCTGCTTCGGATCGTTCTTCTCACCTCACCTTTTTTTTTTTTTTTTTTTTTTTCTTGTAACATAATTATTTATTTATTTTTATTATTTTTAATTCGTTTTTATTAAAACAACTAAAGAAATTAATACATAGAATGCTCGATTGACTCTAACGTACCCTATAAAAATGCAAATTATTCATGAATAATCTAGTTCTGTAAATGCGAACCAGCATTATTTACATTGTCTCTTTGGTGAGGTGTAGCTTCTCTCCCTGTCCGTGGCCTGGGTTCCGCCGGGTTCGGTCCTGCCGTGACATCGCTGTACTCTCTGGACTTTCACAGTCCCGGGCTCTGGAGATTGTGGACGCCCTCCCGGGGGAGGGGGCGAGCACAACTCCCAGTAGAGCCTTGCATGAATAAGTTTCCCCTGCTAAAGCATTTTTAGAAAGAGAGAAGTGCGACGGTGTCGCGGTAGTTCTGGGCTCGGCTGGTGCCCGTTCCATGGGGTGGGTGGGAGGCTTTTAGATTTAATTTTTAAATTAATGCTTTCAATTAAATTCTCAATTTTCCATTTAATGAAATTAAAACAATATATTTTTAATTTATTTAGGAAGTACCTTCCTTTCGTTGGGTGCCCATGACCTCCCGCGGTTGAATGCACCCTTAATTCCAATTAAAAAAAAAAAATCCCAAGATTTCACGTCTGAGCTCCAATGGAAGTTCGCCGGACTCAACGTAAATACTTACAGTTGGGTTTGATCTGTATGCTCCTGTTGCAAGTCTTATACCCGCATTATGTATTGAGTCTAATTGTTTTAGTGTTGTTTGGCTGGCAGATGAATATGCTATACATCCGTAGTCCAGTAAAAATCTGGTATAAGCACGATAGAATGTAAGCATGAGAGATCTGTCAGCACCCCATTTTGTGTTTGAAAGGACTTTTAAAAGGTTTATAGATTTCTTACACCTAGTAACAAGTTCTTTAATATGGGGTAACCATGTAAGTTTTTTGTCAAATGTAAGTCCTAAAAATTTTATGTTTTCTGCATTTATGAGATTGTTTCCGTATAGTGTGATAGTTGGATTTGGTCGGTCTTTTTTCTTTGTAAATAATATACACTTGGATTTCTCCAGGGATAATGTGAAACCAGTGGATGAACTCCAACTTTCTAGTTTGTGTATGGCTTGTTGAATGTTGTCGTGTGTTTCATGAAATGATTTTGATGAGTTATATATCAGTAAATCATCAGCATACAGGCAGTACGATATACCAGTTGGAATGTACCTTGTTACAGAATTGTTAGCAATAGCAAAAAGGGTTGGCCTCCTTGTGGGACCCCATTTTGTTGTTGAAATATGTCTGATAATTCTGCTCCCACTCTGACCCGGAAATTTCTATTTGATATGTAATTATTAATGAAACATAGAATATTTCCTTCAATATTCCATTCCTTAAGTTGATGTATTATTAACCTTTTCCATACTGTATTGTAAGCTTTTTGTATATCTAGGGATACAGCGATGAGATATTCAGTATTTAGAAAAGCGTTCAGTATATCATTTTCTAGTCTGGCAATATGATGCATGGTTTAATGCCCTGGGCGAAACCCGCATTGGAATTCTGTCATTAATTTATTTTTCTCGAGAAACCATAACAACCTTTTATTAAGCATTCTTTCGAATAGCTTGCTAATACAGCTGGTTAAGGAAATGGGTCTGTAACCGGAGGGAAGCTTCTTGTCTTTTCCTGGTTTTAGAATAGGTATCACAATAGAAGAATTCCATATGTCAGGGTAGGTGCAGTTTTCATACATTCCATTCAGGCTATCAAGAAGAAGATTTAGCCCCTGAGTTGGAAGGTGTTTCAGCATGTCATTCGTTATACTGTCTGGACCTGAAGAAGTGGGTTTTAATGATTTTAAGGTTTGTGTCAGTTGGTTAAGTGTAAATGGTTCGTTAAGGGGGTGTTTGTATTTAGGTAAAATTGGTAAAGGCGTTTTCTCTATTGTCTGTTTATGATTTAGAAATTCATTTCTGTAATTTCCGTCACTGGAAATGGTGGAGAAGTGGTTTCCTAAAATGTTACTAATAGACAGTATGTTTGTTTCAATATTATTGTTATGAAAAATTCCTGTTACTGGTGAATTGTATTTTTTATGTTGAATTTTGTTAACCTTCGGCCAAATATCCCGAATGGAAGAGAATTTATTTATACTACTGACATATTCAGTCCAACAAGTCTTTTTACTGCGTTTAACAACCCATTGAGCTTTTGCTTTCAATTTTTTATAATTTTGCAAAAGTTCGTCTGACGGATTTCTGCAGAATAGGCGTAGTGCCTTTTTCCGGTTTTTTATTGCCTCTCTGCATTCCTCATTCCACCAGGGTACTGGGCATTTTGATGTTTTTTGTTTTTTGTTTGATGTCTTAGGTATACTCAATTCTGCTGCTTCTTTGATAATGTTCGTCATGTCTTCGACTGTTTGTAATCTTTCATGCCTGTTATTTATTTGTTCTAAAATATAATTTTGATAAGAGTCCCAGTTGGCTTTTTTTGTATTGTATTTTGGAGGTGAGTTAAATAAAATGATAGGGGAAGAGTAATTGATTAATATTGGAAAATGGTCACTTCCATGAGAGTCTTGAGAGACAGCCCATGAAAACCGCGAGAATACTGAAGCAGAAGCAGCAGAAACGTCTATGTGAGAAAGTAGTCCAGTCCTGGAGCATAAATGTGTTGGTTCGTTAGTGTTTAATGGTATCAAGTCAGTGTTGTCAAAAATACTTTGTATGTGGTTACCTCTGTGGTTGGTGTTTGTCGCCCCCCCCCCCACATTAAATTTTCTGCATTTATATCAGAGAGAAATTATATAGGAGACGGTAATTGTGATATTAAGTCCGTGAGAGCATGTACGTCAATAGGTTCACCTGGTGGAAGGTATACAGAGCAGACAGTAAGTCGGAATGGGAGATATACTACTGCAGCGACTGCTTGGATTGTAGTAAGCAGTCTTAGGGGTTCGCTGTATATGTTATCCCTAACACAGACAGCAACACCACCACATGCTTTTAAGCCCAAGACGTAGTCATTTCGGTATATCGTAAAACCATGTATGCTGAAGTTTTTACCGTGTTTTAGGTGTGTTTCCTGTAGAGCAATAATGTGTATGTCCGTGTCTTGCAACAACAACTTAAGTTCGCCAATTCGTCTATGCACGCCGTTTATATTCCATTGGAGAACTGACATCATAAAATTTTGATATTAAAAACTGAAACCAGTAGCTTTATTACCAAGGGTAAATAAACTGACCGCAAGTATATTTTAT
>OX328131.1:77846211-77853711 GCA_946811695.1 Gonocerus acuteangulatus
ACTACAACGGTGCTGGTTAGCAGGACTGCACTACAACGGTGCTGGTTAGCAGGACTGCACTACAACGGTGCTGGTTAGCAGGACTACACTACAACGGTGCTGGTTAGCAGGACTACACTACAACGGTGCTGGTTAGCAGGACTGCACTACAACGGTGCTGGTTAGCAGGACTGCACTACAACGGTGCTGGTTAGCAGGACTGCACTACAACGGTGCTGGTTAGCAGGACTGCACTACAACGGTGCTGGTTAGCAGGACTACACTACAACGGTGCTGGTTAGCAGGACTACACTACAACGGTGCTGGTTAGCAGGACTGCACTACAACGGTGCTGGTTAGCAGGACTGCACTACAACGGTGCTGGTTAGCAGGACTGCACTACAACGGTGCTGGTTAGCAGGACTGCACTACAACGGTGCTGGTTAGCAGGACTGCACTACAAAATTGCAATAAACATGACAGCAAAGGTATGCCGGCACTCGCATTCATTTCGAAGGTGTTTACTACTGCTATTAAATCAATGGTTGCACAAAATGTCCGACAATTTTTTACTTTTAGCACTTTCCTCCGAAGGAAAGTAGCTATTGAGGTTGCACTCATGACGGAATTTTTGAAAAATTTCTTCAAATCTTTATCGATCCTACCTAGTAGACACCGAAAATGACCCCCGTTAAAATTTATATATATCTATATATATATATATATATATATATATATATATATATATATATATATAGATAGATATATATATATATATATATATATGCATATATATATATATATATATATATATATATATATATATATTATTTATTCTTATAGATGACCCAAAATATCAAAATTATTTTTTATCCTAGGAGGCATGGGGTCATTAAAGCAGTCTTCCTTTATTACACCACTTTATTTATTGGGCCCGACATGTTTCGTGCATCTTTTCTTCGCACCTCTTCAGGGGCACTTCTACAACAAAAAATAATTTTTTGCACATCCACACAAACCTTTTTTCTACTATATTAAAACTATCAATACGATCTTTGAACTGTTCCATAAAAGGCATTAAAACATTATCATGCTCATTAAATGTTACTTCTACCCTAAATATTGCAATAATTATAGCTAAATTACATATTTTTATAATAGGTGTTGAGTCCTACCTTGCAAGGAAGTCCTCCCGTTACCAAGTACTCCCTCTGGAGTCCGGCTTAATACTAACCCTGTAAGTGGATTGCCAAAATGGTCCTGTCGTTATCTGTCCTTTGTTGTTGTCCTAGTAAAGTCTACTCGTCAAATATTTTTTTATACATTTTTGGGTATTAATCTATTATTCCATAGAAAATTTGGTGAACATTTTTCAGATCAGTTCTTTTATTCACTGCTATTTTCGAATTTTTTAAAATATAAATATTTTCTTTTATTTTTATTTTCAGGGTATTTCTTTCTTTATTTAATATTTTGAATTCTTTGAAATTAAAACTGTGTTTTTTTGTTATTGCATGATCCGTCAATGCTGTACCGTTTTCTTGTGTGTCAATGCTCTTTACGTGTTGTATAATTCTTTTACCTAATAATTGCGCAGATTCCCCAATATAACATTTGTTACAGTCGTTGCAGTTGATTTTATAAATATTATATTTTGAACTTGATGCTTTAACCCTGTCTTTAATATTACTAAATACATTGTTTATTGTATGTTTATATTTCCAGCCAATTTTACAAACATCTTTACATATTGTTTTTATTTTGTTTTCTATAAGAGGATGATAATCGAAAGTAAAATATTGCTTAATTGGATTTACATCTTTGTCAATACTGTTATTTAAAACCAATTGTTTCCTTTTTTGTAAAAATAAGTGATTATTTAACGTGGTTTCTTCTAATCTGCCGTTATTTTTAATGAAAAGATGATTAATATTAGTTTGCACCAATAATCTTTGTTTTTTGTTCGATATATCGGAATTATCATTAAGATCATTAAGATCTCTTTCAAAATATTAAATAAAGAAAGAAATACCCTGAAAAGAAAAATAAAAGAAAATATTTATATTTTAAAAAATTCGAAAATAGCAGTGAATAAAAGAACTGATCTGAAAAATGTTCACCAAATTTTCTATGGAATAATAGCTTAATACCCAAAAATGTATAATAAAATATTTGACGAGTAGACTTTACTAGGACAACAACAAAGGACAGATAACGACAGGACCATTTTGGCAATCCACTTACAGGGTTAGTATTAAGCCGGACTCCAGAGGGAGTACTTGGTAACGGGAGGACTTCCTTGCAAGGTAGGACTCAACACCTTTTATAAAAATATGTAATTTAGCTATAATTATTGCAATATTTAGGGTAGAAGTAACATTTAATGAGCATGATAATGTTTTAATGCCTTTTGTGGAACAGTTCAAAGATCGTATTGATAGTTTTAATATAGTAGAAAAAAGGTTTGTGTGGATGTGCAAAAAATTATTTTTTGTTGTAGAAGTGCCCCTGAAGAGGTGCGAAGAAAAGATGCACGAAACATGTCGGGCCCAATAAATAAAGTGGTGTAATAAAGGAAGACTGCTTTAATGACCCCATGCCTCCTAGGATAAAAAATAAAATATATATATATATATATATATATATATATATATATATATATATATATATATATATGTCTGTTAACACGATAGCGGTCAGAGTTTTTGTTTTTTCGTCACAAAACTTGGTATATAGCATTCAATTAGCAAACGATTGAACGAGTTCGTTAACCACCAAAGTCGGTCCACCGGAAGGGGGGGTTTACTCCGAACCCAAAACACTAATTTGACCATTTCAGCCGTAATATTTGTTATATTTCAACGAAACTTGGTATTCGTAGTGGTAATATAGAGAGAAAAGTG
The DNA here is from genome assembly GCA_946811695.1 of Gonocerus acuteangulatus. NCBI lineage: Eukaryota > Metazoa > Arthropoda > Insecta > Hemiptera > Coreidae > Gonocerus > Gonocerus acuteangulatus. The sequence goes on from OX328131.1 coordinate 77,849,094, forward strand.
AGATATAAAAATGAACTAAATCGGTTCATTAGGAGGGGGGTTTACTCCGGACCCACAATACCAATTCGCCACTACCAGCCCTGATTTTTGGTATATTTCGACGAAACTCGGTATTCGTAGTGGTAATCCACAGGTAAATATGTGTTGTAAAAATAAACTAAATCGGCTCATTAGGGGTTTACTCCGGACCCAAATTCCTAATATACTCATACCGGTCGTAATTTCTGCTGTATTGTAACGAAACGCGGTATACTTCGTGGGTAACTCATGAGAAAGAAGTGTTGTAAAAATGAGCTGAATCGGTCAATCGGAAAGCGGGGGTTTAATTTGTAATATATTTCAATAGAAAAGCCCGCCAGACGTAGGTTCACAAAGCCGCCGCAAGGAGCGCTTTCTACCACTCGAGTGACTGTATCCTGTTCATGCGTTAGATCAAAATACGATAATATGAGGTTTTTTGTATTTATTGTAGTGTAATAGGTACCATGTGTAAACATAACTCTGGAAGCAAATTAATAATTGATCAGTTACTCATTACAAATTTAAAAGAGAACTATTCATGTTTTTATTTTATTTATGTAGGATATTTTAAGCAAATTGTTCTGGAAAGCAGTCTACACTACCCAAATTCTGAGGAAAGTGCTTAGTTATGCAGCTCCTGCGTGACGGACTTTTTTTATTATTTATTTATTGGACAACCGTAACAAGGGCGATAAACACTTAACTGGCCAAAAATTATATACTAACTGGGAGATATATTAGAGGATATGCCTGTTTGATAATAATAAGCACTTGAGTTATGGAGGGCCGGTGGCCGTGGGTATTAAGGCGTCAGCACAATAACCAATAACTTTCTAATTTTCTTACCTTGTTATACTAAAATACTAATTTTACTGTTAAATAAAAAAACAAACAATTAAAAAGTGAGTTAAACAGAGAAAAAATAACACTTTCTGAGTTTTAAGGACTTATTTCTCCGATTGACATCGTTCCATAGAAAAATGCTTCACAACTTTTTGTTGTAGATATTTTAGTAAGCTTCCGAATGGTTAACTTCCACGATTACCTATTAGATTTCGAGATATTTATGAAAATTTACGAAGATTCCAAAACTTCTCAAGTCGATTCTTAAAATATTTTTTCTTAGGAATACTTCCTTAGCTCCAAATGTAATCAATATTTAAATATCTTTGTTTAAATTAATTTCAAACATGTAGAAAATATTTTAAATCAATCCAACGATTTTAAGTGCCCAAACTTATAATTAGTTTTAAAAAAGTAGGTATTTTTAACCGCTTTTCTCGAAAAGAGTTGCAGATATCACATTGAAAATGGTTTCATTCGCATCTGTATGTTAAAGAGGCTATAAAAAATGTATATGGAAACTTATAAATGAAAAGTGAAGATGGAGATAGTTAGCCGTTGCAGAGATACGAAGACAAGGTATAGTTGGGATTCGGCTAGGAGATGGAGATAGTTAGCCGTTGCAGAGATAGGAAGACAAGGTATGGTTGGGATTCGGATAGGAGATGGAGATAGTTAGCCGTGGCAGAGATACGAAGACAAGGTATAGTTGGGATTCGGCTAGGAGATGGAGATAGTTAGCCGTTGCAGAGATACGAAGACAAGGTATAGTTGGGATTCGGATAGGAGATGGAGATAGTTAGCCGTTGCAGAGATACGAAGACAAGGTATAGTTGGGATTCGGCTAGGAGATGGAGATAGTTAGCCGTTGCAGAGATACGAAGACAAGGTATGGTTGGGATTCGGATAGGAGATGGAGATAGTTAGCCGTGGCAGAGATACGAAGACAAGGTATAGTTGGGATTCGGCTAGGAGATGGAAATAGTTAGCCGTTGCAGAGATACGAAGACAAGGTATAGTTGGGATTCGGCTAGGAGATGGAGATAGTTAGCCGTTGCAGAGATACGAAGACAAGGTATAGTTGGGATTCGGCTAGGAGATGGAGATAGTTAGCCGTTGCAGAGATACGAAGACAAGGTATGGTTGGGATTCGGATAGGAGATGGAGATAGTTAGCCGTGGCAGAGATACGAAGACAAGGTATAGTTGGGATTCGGCTAGGAGATGGAGATAGTTAGCCGTTGCAGAGATACGAAGACAAGGTATAGTTGGGATTCGGATAGGAGATGGAGATAGTTAGCCGTTGCAGAGATACGAAGACAAGGTATAGTTGGGATTCGGCTAGGAGATGGAGATAGTTAGCCGTTGCAGAGATACGAAGACAAGGTATAGTTGGGATTCGGCTAGGAGATGGAGATAGTTAGCCGTTGCAGAGATACGAAGACAAGGTATAGTTGGGATTCGGCTAGGAGATGGAGATAGTTAGCCGTTGCAGAGATACGAAGACAAGGTATAGTTGGGATTCGGATAGGAGATGGAGATAGTTAGCCGTTGCAGAGATACGAAGACAAGGTATAGTTGGGATTCGGATAGGAGATTGAGATAGTTAGCCGTTGCAGAGATACGAAGACAAGGTATAGTTGGGATTCGGATAGGAGATGGAGATAGTTAGCCGTTGCAGAGATACGAAGACAAGGTATAGTTGGGATTCGGCTAGGAGATGGAGATAGTTAGCCGTTGCAGAGATACGAAGACCAGGTATAGTTGGGATTCGGATAGGAGAAAAACGTCAGACTTTCAGGAAGAAATCTGTATTTGGACGTTTCGGCTGCACATTGGCAGCCTTCTTCAGCACTAGAGAATGCCTATGGGGGAGGGAGGAAGACCTCGAGGACAAATTAGGTAACCATGGTTCAATATCCCCCCTAGGCATTCTCTAGTGCTGAAGAAGGCTGCCAATGTGCAGCCGAAACGTCCAAATACAGATTTCTTCCTGAAAGTCTGAAGTTTTTCTCCTAGCCGAATCCCAACTATACCTTGTCTTTTTATAAATGAAAAGCTGTAAGAGTGACATAATACAGTGTTCAGAACAGAATATATATATATATATATATATATATATATATATATATATATATATATGTATATATACATACAAACAAATTTGAACTATCTTTATTTTCATGGTCTATGGGTTCCTAAACGTGAAATTTTCTAGTCGGCACTTTCAGATAACGTCATAAGATCCACCTCAAAAGCGGGTTTCCTCCCTAGAGATGGAGGAATCTCGCTAAAAACTTTATTAATATCTATCTCAATTATTAAAAAGTCCGACTCGCAGGAACTGCAGCATCTTAGCGCGGTTCCGTTCATGTCCCTAGTGCCATTTGATAAGCTTAGGAAAGAAATAAACTTATTTTTTTTTTATATATCTCGTGAAAATTGTCAAAATCCTCTCGAATATCTCGAATAAAAGTGATATTAAGGCGTCAGGGACACCGACAGTAGCTAACTTTTACACAGAAGCGGAAATTACACAATCCGGCTCTCATTCTAAAGCAAAGCTCTATAAATCAATACAAAATATGCCTAATAAAGCCTTTCTAGTGGATACAGAAGCATGGGCATATATGAGGGGGGGGGGCTGAGGGGGCTGCAGCCCCGTCCCGAAATTTTGAATTAATGATGAAAACTTCTCGTAAAACCCTTAAAAATAAATTAAATAAGATCACTTAGTTCATAAAACATATTTTATTTTACGTGTAATAGCGTTTTAGTTGCCTAAAACTATTCCAAGCTCTAAATATTTAGTATTCCATACCCTGGAAATGGTCTCAGCCCCCCCCCCGAAATTGTTTTTATATACGCCCATGTACAGAACCTTTTTTGTAGAGCATTTAGTAAGCTTTCGAATGGTAATCTTCCGCTTCACAAGATTGTCAACGGTTTTCGAGATACTAACGAAAGTATACAAAGTTACCAAAACTTTTTTTGTCTGTTAATAAAATATTTTATTCTAACTCTTCCTTTACCCTAAACGTAACAAAAATTTCAACATATTAGTGTTGATGAAATTCGAACACGCAGAAAATGTTTCAACTGTATCCCATAATTCTAAGTACCAAAATCAAAGACCAACAACCCTCCCTAGGAAGGACGCTAGGCAGTTGAAAAGCTAAATCTTGGAAATCCATATCTCTAACATTAAATTGATTTCTTATTTTTCTTAACCTGTTTTAATTTCAAATACATTATCCAACTCTAAGCAATTAAAAAATAACAAGGAATAAAAATATAAAATTTTAGGCACTTTCAACACTTGTTCACACTGAGTAAAACAATATAAACAGATCTAAGGTGTTACACGGTAGCTGGTGAAAGAATGAATGAGGTCTCGTATTGCAATTCTCTGTATGCAGGGTCTACTTCCAGGTAGTCGTCATATACTTTTACTGCCCTTTACCGTTACTCACAAAGCTCTTTGTGTTTACAAACAAAGGACTCGGTATAGACCACCCGTATTAACCCAAAAGTGATTATGTTAAGCTTGATAAACTTCCTGAATTAAATTAAGGAATTTAAGAGTGCTTAAAATAGGTTCTTGATCTAGTCAAAAAATTCAAGGAGAATTACACCACGAATAGAAAATTTCGGCCAAACAGAAGGAAAATAACAATAACAAGGATAGTTAAACTTCGTTTTCAAAGATTGTTAGTTGTAACACAAAAACGGTCACTCATGATTCTAATAAATTA
>OX328131.1:77858711-78088711 GCA_946811695.1 Gonocerus acuteangulatus
TTTCTTTTATCAAATATTAACCAGGCAGCGGAAAATGTCAATTTATTTCTGTGATGTATGCAGCGTTATTCGTGGAGTTCTCGATTTCGTAGAAGGTAGAAAAATAATGTCTCTCCACTGTTTTTCAAAGTATTTATTAGCAAAAGCTTTTCGAGAACATGGTTCTCATCGTCAGTGCATCTACAATCCGACATAATCCTTCCCCATACACTGTCTCCAACAGAAAGTTCAGTGGTCTCTGGTTCAACAACCTTGATTCTTGTGATCTCCAATATCCAACGTCAATATATATACTCTGCTCACCCGGAATAGTCTCATTACCTCACACCTGTTCGGAGAGGCGGTTAGCAGTAATACCGGTGGAGTAATAGGTAACATTATTTGTCATAGCTTTAGTAATAAGAATACTTAGCTTTAGTAATAAGAATACTTATAAATATTTCTGTAATTAATAAATGCGTGTTTTTGTGAAAATTGTAGATGCACTGACGATGAGAACCATGTTCTCGAAAAGCTTTTGCTAATAAATACTTTGAAAAACAGTGGAGAGACATTATTTTTCTACCTTCTACGAAGTCAATTTATTCATTAAAATAATCGCTCTAAATGATCCGAACCATTTCAAGCGTCTCTTCAGAAGCCAATAACTCACTAAGCTGCATTTCTGTATTTGGTTTAAATGATCCGAACCATTTCAAGCGTCTCTTCAGAAGCCAATAACTCACTAAGCTGCATTTCTGCATTTGGTTTAAATGATCCGAACCATTTCAAGCGTCTCTTCAGAAGCCAATAACTCACTAAGCTGCATTTCTGCATTTGGTTTAAATGATCCGAACCATTTCAAGCGTCTCTTCAGAAGCCAATAACTCACTAAGCTGCATTTCTGCATTTGGTTTAAATGATCCGAACCATTTCAAGCGTCTCTTCAGAAGCCAATAACTCACTAAGCTGCATTTCTGCATTTGGTTTAAATGATCCGAACCATTTCAAGCGTCTCTTCAGAAGCCAATAACTCACTAAGCTGCATTTCTGCATTTGGTTTAAATGATCCGAACCATTTCAAGCGTCTCTTCAGAAGCCAATAACTCACTAAGCTGCATTTCTGCATTTGGTTTAAATGATCCGAACCATTTCAAGCGTCTCTTCAGAAGCCAATAACTCACTAACCTGCATTTCTACATTTGGTTTAAATGATCCGAACCATTTCAAGCGTCTCTTCAGAAGCCAATAACTCACTAAGCTGCATTTCTGCATTTGGTTTAAATGATCCGAACCATTTCAAGCGTCTCTTCAGAAGCCAATAACTCACTAAGCTGCATTTCTGCATTCGGTTTAAATGATCCGAACCATTTCAAGCGTCTCTTCAGAAGCCAATAACTCTCTAAGCTGCATTTCTGCATTTGGTTTAAATGATCCGAACCATTTCAAGCGTCTCTTCAGAAGCCAATAACTCACTAAGCTGCATTTCTGCATTTGGTTTAAATGATCCGAACCATTTCAAGCGTCTCTTCAGAAGCCAATAACTCACTAAGCTGCATACCTGCATTTGGTTTAAATGATCCGAACCATTTCAAGCGCCTCTTCAGAAGCCAATAACTCACTAAGCTGCATTTCTGCATTTGGTTTAAATGATCCGAACCATTTCAAGCGTCTCTTCAGAAGCCAATAACTCACTAAGCTGCATTTCTGCATTCGGTTTAAATGATCCGAACCATTTCAAGCGTCTCTTCAGAAGCCAATAACTCACTAAGCTGCATTTCTGCATTCGGTTTAAATGATCCGAACCATTTCAAGCGTCTCTTCAGAAGCCAATAACTCACTAAGCTGCATTTCTGCATTTGGTTTAAATGATCCGAACCATTTCAAGCGTCTCTTCAGAAGCCAATAACTCACTAAGCTGCATTTCTGCATTTGGTTTAAATGATCCGAACCATTTCAAGCGTCTCTTCAGAAGCCAATAACTCACTAAGCTGCATTTCTGCATTTGGTTTAAATGATCCGAACCATTTCAAGCGTCTCTTCAGAAGGCAATAACTCACTAAGCTACATTTCTGCATTTGGTTTAAATGATTCGAACCATTTAAAGCGCCTCTTCAGAAGCCAATAACTCACTAAGCTGCATTTCTGCATTTGGTTTAAATGATCCGAACCATTTCAAGCGTCTCTTCAGAAGCCAATAACTCACTAAGCTGCATTTCTGCATTTGGTTAAAATGATCCGAACCATTTCAAGCGTCTCTTCAGAAGCCAATAACTCACTAAGCTGCATTTCTGCATTTGGTTTAAATGATCCGAACCATTTCAAGCGTCTCTTCAGAAGCCAATAACTCACTAAGCTACATTTCTGCATTTGGTTTAAATGATCCGAACCATTTCAAGCGTCTCTTCAGAAGCCAATAACTCACTAAGCTGCATTTCTGCATTTGGTTTAAATGATCCGAACCATTTCAAGCGTCTCTTCAGAAGCCAATAACTCACTAAGCTGCATTTCTGCATTTGGTTTAAATGATCCGAACCATTTCAAGCGTCTCTTCAGAAGCCAATAACTCACTAAGCTGCATTTCTGCATTTGGTTTAAATGATCCGAACCATTTCAAGCGTCTCTTCAGAAGCCAATAACTCACTAAGCTGCATTTCTGCATTTGGTTTAAATGATCCGAACCATTTCAAGCGTCTCTTCAGAAGCCAATAACTCTCTAAGCTGCATTTCTGCATTTGGTTTAAATGATCCGAACCATTTAAAGCGTCTCTTCAGAAGCCAATAACTCACTAAGCTGCATACCTGCATTTGGTTTAAATGATCCGAACCATTTCAAGCGTCTCTTCAGAAGCCAATAACTCACTAAGCTGCATACCTGCATTTGGTTTAAATGATCCGAACCATTTCAAGCGGCTCTTCAGAAGCCAATAACTCACTAAGCTGCATTTCTGCATTTGGTTTAAATGATCCGAACCATTTCAAGCGTCTCTTCAGAAGCCAATAACTCACTAAGCTGCATTTCTGCATTTGGTTTAAATGATCCGAACCATTTAAAGCGTCTCTTCAGAAGCCAATAACTCACTAAGCTGCATTTCTGCATTTGGTTTAAATGATCCGAACCATTTCAAGCGTCTCTTCAGAAGCCAATAACTCACTAAGCTGCATTTCTGCATTTGGTTTAAATGATCCAAACCATTTCAAGCGTCTCTTCAGAAGCCAATAACTCACTAAGCTGCATTTCTGCATTTGGTTTAAATGATCCGAACCATTTAAAGCGTCTCTTCAGAAGCCAATAACTCACTAAGCTGCATTTCTGCATTTGGTTTAAATGATCCGAACCATTTCAAGCGTCTCTTCAGAAGCCAATAACTCTCTAAGCTGCATTTCTGCATTTGGCTTAAATGATCCGAACCATTTCAAGCGTCTCTTCAGAAGCCAATAACTCACTAAGCTGCATTTCTGCATTTGGTTTAAATGATCCGAACTATTTCAAGCGTCTCTTCAGAAGCCAATAACTCACTAAGCTGCATTTCTGCATTTGGTTTAAATGATCCGAACCATTTCAAGCGTCTCTTCAGAAGCCAATAACTCACTAAGCTGCATTTCTGCATTTGGTTTAAATGATCCGAACCATTTCAAGCGTCTCTTCAGAAGCCAATAACTCACTAAGCTGCATACCTGCATTTGGTTTAAATGATCCGAACCATTTCAAGCGTCTCTTCAGAAGCCAATAACTCACTAAGCTGCATTTCTGCATTTGGTTTAAATGATCCGAACCATTTCAAGCGTCTCTTCAGAAGCCAATAACTCACTAAGCTGCATTTCTGCATTTGGTTTAAATGATCCGAACCATTTCAAGCGTCTCTTCAGAAGCCAATAACTCACTAAGCTACATTTCTGCATTTGGTTTAAATGATCCGAACCATTTCAAGCGTCTCTTCAGAAGCCAATAACTCACTAAGCTGCATTTCTGCATTTGGTTTAAATGATCCGAACCATTTCAAGCGTCTCTTCAGAAGCCAATAACTCACTAAGCTGCATTTCTGCATTTGGTTTAAATGATCCGAACCATTTCAAGCGTCTCTTCAGAAGCCAATAACTCACTAAGCTGCATTTCTGCATTTGGTTTAAATGATCCGAACCATTTCAAGCGTCTCTTCAGAAGCCAATAACTCACTAAGCTGTATTTCTGCATTTGGTTTAAATGATCCGAACCATTTCAAGCGTCTCTTCAGAAGCCAATAACTCACTAAGCTGCATACCTGCATTTGGTTTAAATGATCCGAACCATTTCAAGCGTCTCTTCAGAAGCCAATAACTCACTAAGCTGCATTTCTGCATTTGGTTTAAATGATCCGAACCATTTCAAGCGTCTCTTCAGAAGCCAATAACTCACTAAGCTGCATTTCTGCATTTGGTTTAAATGATCCGAACCATTTAAAGCGTCTCTTCAGAAGCCAATAACTCACTAAGCTACATTTCTGCATTTGGTTTAAATGATCCGAACCATTTCAAGCGTCTCTTCAGAAGCCAATAACTCACTAAGCTGCATTTCTGCATTTGGTTTAAATGATCAGAACCATTTCAAGCGTCTCTTCAGAAGCCAATAACTCACTAAGCTGCATTTCTGCATTTGGTTTAAATGATCCGAACCATTTCAAGCGTCTCTTCAGAAGCCAATAACTCACTAAGCTGCATTTCTGCATTTGGTTTAAATGATCCGAACCATTTAAAGCGTCTCTTCAGAAGCCAATAACTCACTAAGCTGCATTTCTGCATTTGGTTTAAATGATCCGAACCATTTCAAGCGTCTCTTCAGAAGCCAATAACTCTCTAAGCTGCATTTCTGCATTTGGTTTAAATGATCCGAACCATTTCAAGCGTCTCTTCAGAAGCCAATAACTCTCTAAGCTGCATTTCTGCATTTGGTTTAAATGATCCGAACCATTTCAAGCGTCTCTTCAGAAGCCAATAACTCACTAAGCTGCATTTCTGCATTTGGTTTAAATGATCCGAACCATTTCAAGCGTCTCTTCAGAAGCCAATAACTCACTAAGCTACATTTCTGTATTTGGTTTAAATGATCCGAACCATTTCAAGCGTCTCTTCAGAAGCCAATAACTCACTAAGCTGCATTTCTGCATTTGGTTTAAATGATCCGAACCATTTCAAGCGTCTCTTCAGAAGCCAATAACTCACTAAGCTGCATTTCTGCATTTGGTTTAAATGATCCGAACCATTTCAAGCGTCTCTTCAGAAGCCAATAACTCACTAAGCTGCATTTCTGCATTTGGTTTAAATGATCCGAACCATTTCAAGCGTCTCTTCAGAAGCCAATAACTCACTAAGCTGCATTTCTGCATTTGGTTTAAATGATCCGAACCATTTCAAGCGTCTCTTCAGAAGCCAATAACTCACTAAGCTGCATTTCTGCATTTGGTTTAAATGATCCGAACCATTTCAAGCGTCTCTTCAGAAGCCAATAACTCACTAAGCTGTATTTCTGCATTTGGTTTAAATGATCCGAACCATTTCAAGCGTCTCTTCAGAAGCCAATAACTCTCTAAGCTGCATTTCTGCATTTGGTTTAAATGATCCGAACCATTTAAAGCGTCTCTTCAGAAGCCAATAACTCACTAAGCTGCATACCTGCATTTGGTTTAAATGATCCGAACCATTTCAAGCGTCTCTTCAGAAGCCAATAACTCACTAAGCTACATTTCTGCATTTGGTTTAAATGATCCGAACCATTTCAAGCGTCTCTTCAGAAGCCAATAACTCACTAAGCTGCATTTCTGCATTTGGTTTAAATGATCCGAACCATTTCAAGCGTCTCTTCAGAAGCCAATAACTCACTAAGCTGCATTTCTGCATTTGGTTTAAATGATCCGAACCATTTCAAGCGTCTCTTCAGAAGCCAATAACTCACTAAGCTGCATTTCTGCATTTGGTTTAAATGATCCGAACCATTTCAAGCGTCTCTTCAGAAGCCAATAACTCACTAAGCTGCATTTCTGCATTTGGTTTAAATGATCCGAACCATTTCAAGCGTCTCTTCAGAAGCCAATAACTCACTAAGCTGCATTTCTGCATTTGGTTTAAATGATCCGAACCATTTAAAGCGTCTCTTCAGAAGCCAATAACTCTCTAAGCTGCATTTCTGCATTTGGTTTAAATGATCCGAACCATTTCAAGCGTCTCTTCAGAAGCCAATAACTCTCTAAGCTGCATTTCTGCATTTGGTTTAAATGATCCGAACCATTTCAAGCGTCTCTTCAGAAGCCAATAACTCACTAAGCTGCATTTCTGCATTTGGTTTAAATGATCCGAACCATTTCAAGTGTCTCTTCAGAAGCCAATAACTCACTAAGCTGCATTTCTGCATTTGGTTTAAATGATCCGAACCATTTCAAGCGTCTCTTCAGAAGCCAATAACTCACTAAGCTGCATACCTGCATTTGGTTTAAATGATCCGAACCATTTCAAGCGTCTCTTCAGAAGCCAATAACTCACTAAGCTGCATTTCTGCATTTGGTTTAAATGATCCGAACCATTTCAAGCGTCTCTTCAGCAGCCAATAACTCACTAAGCTGCATTTCTGCATTTGGTTTAAATGATCCGAACCATTTCAAGCGTCTCTTCAGAAGCCAATAACTCACTAAGCTACATTTCTGCATTTGGTTTAAATGATCCGAACCATTTCAAGCGTCTCTTCAGAAGCCAATAACTCACTAAGCTGCATTTCTGCATTTGGTTTAAATGATCCGAACCATTTCAAGCGTCTCTTCAGAAGCCAATAACTCACTAAGCTACATTTCTGCATTTGGTTTAAATGATCCGAACCATTTCAAGCGTCTCTTCAGAAGCCAATAACTCACTAAGCTGCATTTCTGCATTTGGTTTAAATGATCCGAACCATTTCAAGCGTCTCTTCAGAAGCCAATAACTCACTAAGCTGCATTTCTGCATTTGGTTTAAATGATCCGAACCATTTCAAGCGTCTCTTCAGAAGCCAATAACTCACTAAGCTGTATTTCTGCATTTGGTTTAAATGATCCGAACCATTTCAAGCGTCTCTTCAGAAGCCAATAACTCACTAAGCTGCATACCTGCATTTGGTTTAAATGATCCGAACCATTTCAAGCGTCTCTTCAGAAGCCAATAACTCACTAAGCTGCATACCTGCATTTGGTTTAAATGATCCGAACCATTTCAAGCGCCTCTTCAGAAGCCAATAACTCACTAAGCTGCATTTCTGCATTTGGTTTAAATGATCCGAACCATTTCAAGCGTCTCTTCAGAAGCCAATAACTCACTAAGCTGCATTTCTGCATTTGGTTTAAATGATCCGAACCATTTAAAGCGTCTCTTCAGAAGCCAATAACTCACTAAGCTGCATTTCTGCATTTGGTTTAAATGATCCGAACCATTTCAAGCGTCTCTTCAGAAGCCAATAACTCACTAAGCTGCATTTCTGCATTTGGTTTAAATGATCAGAACCATTTCAAGCGTCTCTTCAGAAGCCAATAACTCACTAAGCTGCATTTCTGCATTTGGTTTAAATGATCCGAACCATTTCAAGCGTCTCTTCAGAAGCCAATAACTCACTAAGCTGCATTTCTGCATTTGGTTTAAATGATCCGAACCATTTAAAGCGTCTCTTCAGAAGCCAATAACTCACTAAGCTGCATTTCTGCATTTGGTTTAAATGATCCGAACCATTTCAAGCGTCTCTTCAGAAGCCAATAACTCTCTAAGCTGCATTTCTGCATTTGGTTTAAATGATCCGAACCATTTCAAGCGTCTCTTCAGAAGCCAATAACTCTCTAAGCTGCATTTCTGCATTTGGTTTAAATGATCCGAACCATTTCAAGCGTCTCTTCAGAAGCCAATAACTCTCTAAGCTGCATTTCTGCATTTGGTTTAAATGATCCGAACCATTTCAAGCGTCTCTTCAGAAGCCAATAACTCTCTAAGCTGCATTTCTGCATTTGGTTTAAATGATCCGAACCATTTCAAGCGTCTCTTCAGAAGCCAATAACTCACTAAGCTGCATTTCTGCATTTGGTTTAAATGATCCGAACCATTTCAAGCGTCTCTTCAGAAGCCAATAACTCACTAAGCTGCATTTCTGCATTTGGTTTAAATGATCAGAACCATTTCAAGCGTCTCTTCAGAAGCCAATAACTCACTAAGCTGCATTTCTGCATTTGGTTTAAATGATCCGAACCATTTCAAGCGTCTCTTCAGAAGCCAATAACTCACTAAGCTGCATTTCTGCATTTGGTTTAAATGATCCGAACCATTTCAAGCGTCTATTCAGAAGCCAATAACTCACTAAGCTGCATTTCTGCATTTGGTTTAAATGATCCGAACCATTTCAAGCGTCTGTTCAGAAGCCAATAACTCAGTAAGCTGCATTTCTGCATTTGGTTTAAATGATCCGAACCATTTCAAGCGTCTCTTCAGAAGCCAATAACTCACTAAGCTGCATTTCTGCATTTGGTTTAAATGATCCGAACCATTTCAAGCGTCTCTTCAGAAGCCAATAACTCTCTAAGCTGCATTTCTGCATTTGGTTTAAATGATCCGAACCATTTCAAGCGTCTCTTCAGAAGCCAATAACTCACTAAGCTGCATTTCTGCATTTGGTTTAAATGATCAGAACCATTTCAAGCGTCTCTTCAGAAGCCAATAACTCACTAAGCTGCATTTCTGCATTTGGTTTAAATGATCAGAACCATTTCAAGCGTCTCTTCAGAAGCCAATAACTCACTAAGCTGCATTTCTGCATTTGGTTTAAATGATCCGAACCATTTCAAGCGTCTCTTCAGAAGCCAATAACTCACTAAGCTGCATTTCTGCATTTGGTTTAAATGATCCGAACCATTTCAAGCGTCTCTTCAGAAGCCAATAACTCACTAAGCTGCATTTCTGCATTTGGTTTAAATGATCAGAACCATTTCAAGCGTCTCTTCAGAAGCCAATAACTCACTAAGCTGCATTTCTGCATTTGGTTTAAATGATCCGAACCATTTCAAGCGTCTCTTCAGAAGCCAATAACTCACTAAGCTGCATTTCTGCATTTGGTTTAAATGATCCGAACCATTTAAAGCGTCTCTTCAGAAGCCAATAACTCACTAAGCTGCATTTCTGCATTTGGTTTAAATGATCCGAACCATTTCAAGCGTCTCTTCAGAAGCCAATAACTCACTAAGCTGCATTTCTGCATTTGGTTTAAATGATCCGAACCATTTCAAGCGTCTCTTCAGAAGCCAATAACTCACTAAGCTGCATTTCTGCATTTGGTTTAAATGATCCGAACCATTTCAAGCGTCTCTTCAGAAGCCAATAACTCACTAAGCTGCATTTCTGCATTTGGTTTAAATGATCCGAACCATTTCAAGCGTCTCTTCAGAAGCCAATAACTCACTAAGCTACATTTCTGCATTTGGTTTAAATGATCCGAACCATTTCAAGCGTCTCTTCAGAAGCCAATAACTCACTAAGCTGCATTTCTGCATTTGGTTTAAATGATCCGAACCATTTCAAGCGTCTCTTCAGAAGCCAATAACTCACTAAGCTACATTTCTGCTTTTGGTTTAAATGATCCGAACCATTTCAAGCGTCTCTTCAGAAGCCAATAACTCACTAAGCTGCATTTCTGCATTTGGTTTAAATGATCCGAACCATTTCAAGCGTCTCTTCAGAAGCCAATAACTCACTAAGCTGCATTTCTGCATTTGGTTTAAATGATCCGAACCATTTAAAGCGTCTCTTCAGAAGCCAATAACTCACTAAGCTACATTTCTGCATTTGGTTTAAATGATCCGAACCATTTCAAGCGTCTCTTCAGAAGCCAATAACTCACTAAGCTGCATTTCTGCATTTGGTTTAAATGATCAGAACCATTTCAAGCGTCTCTTCAGAAGCCAATAACTCACTAAGCTGCATTTCTGCATTTGGTTTAAATGATCCGAACCATTTCAAGCGTCTCTTCAGAAGCCAATAACTCACTAAGCTGCATTTCTGCATTTGGTTTAAATGATCCGAACCATTTAAAGCGTCTCTTCAGAAGCCAATAACTCACTAAGCTGCATTTCTGCATTTGGTTTAAATGATCCGAACCATTTCAAGCGTCTCTTCAGAAGCCAATAACTCTCTAAGCTGCATTTCTGCATTTGGTTTAAATGATCCGAACCATTTCAAGCGTCTCTTCAGAAGCCAATAACTCACTAAGCTGCATTTCTGCATTTGGTTTAAATGATCAGAACCATTTCAAGCGTCTCTTCAGAAGCCAATAACTCACTAAGCTGCATTTCTGCATTTGGTTTAAATGATCAGAACCATTTCAAGCGTCTCTTCAGAAGCCAATAACTCACTAAGCTGCATTTCTGCATTTGGTTTAAATGATCCGAACCATTTCAAGCGTCTCTTCAGAAGCCAATAACTCACTAAGCTGCATTTCTGCATTTGGTTTAAATGATCCGAACCATTTAAAGCGTCTCTTCAGAAGCCAATAACTCACTAAGCTGCATTTCTGCATTTGGTTTAAATGATCCGAACCATTTCAAGCGTCTCTTCAGAAGCCAATAACTCTCTAAGCTGCATTTCTGCATTTGGTTTAAATGATCCGAACCATTTCAAGCGTCTCTTCAGAAGCCAATAACTCACTAAGCTGCATTTCTGCATTTGGTTTAAATGATCAGAACCATTTCAAGCGTCTCTTCAGAAGCCAATAACTCACTAAGCTGCATTTCTGCATTTGGTTTAAATGATCAGAACCATTTCAAGCGTCTCTTCAGAAGCCAATAACTCACTAAGCTGCATTTCTGCATTTGGTTTAAATGATCCGAACCATTTCAAGCGTCTCTTCAGAAGCCAATAACTCACTAAGCTGCATTTCTGCATTTGGTTTAAATGATCCGAACCATTTAAAGCGTCTCTTCAGAAGCCAATAACTCACTAAGCTGCATTTCTGCATTTGGTTTAAATGATCCGAACCATTTCAAGCGTCTCTTCAGAAGCCAATAACTCACTAAGCTGCATTTCTGCATTTGGTTTAAATGATCCGAACCATTTCAAGCGTCTCTTCAGAAGCCAATAACTCTCTAAGCTGCATTTCTGCATTTGGTTTAAATGATCCGAACCATTTCAAGCGTCTCTTCAGAAGCCAATAACTCACTAAGCTGCATTTCTGCATTTGGTTTAAATGATCAGAACCATTTCAAGCGTCTCTTCAGAAGCCAATAACTCACTAAGCTGCATTTCTGCATTTGGTTTAAATGATCCGAACCATTTCAAGCGTCTCTTCAGAAGCCAATAACTCTCTAAGCTGCATTTCTGCATTTGGTTTAAATGATCCGAACCATTTCAAGCGTCTCTTCAGAAGCCAATAACTCACTAAGCTACATTTCTGCATTTGGTTTAAATGATCCGAACCATTTCAAGCGTCTCTTCAGAAGCCAATAACTCACTAAGCTGCATTTCTGCATTTGGTTTAAATGATCCGAACCATTTCAAGCGTCTCTTCAGAAGCCAATAACTCACTAAGCTGCATTTCTGCATTTGGTTTAAATGATCCGAACCATTTAAAGCGTCTCTTCAGAAGCCAATAACTCACTAAGCTGCATTTCTGCATTTGGTTTAAATGATCCGAACCATTTCAAGCGTCTCTTCAGAAGCCAATAACTCACTAAGCTGCATTTCTGCATTTGGTTTAAATGATCCGAACCATTTCAAGCGTCTCTTCAGAAGCCAATAACTCTCTAAGCTGCATTTCTGCATTTGGTTTAAATGATCCGAACCATTTCAAGCGTCTCTTCAGAAGCCAATAACTCACTAAGCTGCATTTCTGCATTTGGTTTAAATGATCAGAACCATTTCAAGCGTCTCTTCAGAAGCCAATAACTCACTAAGCTGCATTTCTGCATTTGGTTTAAATGATCCGAACCATTTCAAGCGTCTCTTCAGAAGCCAATAACTCTCTAAGCTGCATTTCTGCATTTGGTTTAAATGATCCGAACCATTTCAAGCGTCTCTTCAGAAGCCAATAACTCACTAAGCTACATTTCTGCATTTGGTTTAAATGATCCGAACCATTTCAAGCGTCTCTTCAGAAGCCAATAACTCACTAAGCTGCATACCTGCATTTGGTTTAAATGATCCGAACCATTTCAAGCGTCTCTTCAGAAGCCAATAACTCACTAAGCTGCATACCTGCATTTGGTTTAAATGATCCGAACCATTTCAAGCGTCTCTTCAGAAGCCAATAACTCACTAAGCTGCATTTCTGCATTTGGTTTAAATGATCCGAACCATTTCAAGCGTCTCTTCAGAAGCCAATAACTCACTAAGCTGCATTTCTGCATTTGGTTTAAATGATCCGAACCATTTCAAGCGTCTCTTCAGAAGCCAATAACTCACTAAGCTACATTTCTGCATTTGGTTTAAATGATCCGAACCATTTCAAGCGTCTCTTCAGAAGCCAATAACTCACTAAGCTGCATTTCTGCATTTGGTTTAAATGATCCGAACCATTTCAAGCGTCTCTTCAGAAGCCAATAACTCACTAAGCTGCATTTCTGCATTTGGTTTAAATGATCCGAACCATTTCAAGCGTCTCTTCAGAAGCCAATAACTCACTAAGCTGCATTTCTGCATTTGGTTTAAATGATCCGAACCATTTAAAGCGTCTCTTCAGAAGCCAATAACTCTCTAAGCTGCATTTCTGCATTTGGTTTAAATGATCCGAACCATTTCAAGCGTCTCTTCAGAAGCCAATAACTCACTAAGCTGCATTTCTGCATTTGGTTTAAATGATCAGAACCATTTCAAGCGTCTCTTCAGAAGCCAATAACTCACTAAGCTGCATTTCTGCATTTGGTTTAAATGATCCGAACCATTTCAAGCGTCTCTTCAGAAGCCAATAACTCACTAAGCTACATTTCTGTATTTGGTTTAAATGATCCGAACCATTTCAAGCGTCTCTTCAGAAGCCAATAACTCACTAAGCTGCATTTCTGCATTTGGTTTAAATGATCCGAACCATTTCAAGCGTCTCTTCAGAAGCCAATAACTCACTAAGCTGCATACCTGCATTTGGTTTAAATGATCCGAACCATTTCAAGCGTCTCTTCAGAAGCCAATAACTCACTAAGCTGCATTTCTGCATTTGGTTTAAATGATCCGAACCATTTCAAGCGTCTCTTCAGAAGCCAATAACTCACTAAGCTGCATTTCTGCATTTGGTTTAAATGATCCGAACCATTTCAAGCGTCTCTTCAGAAGCCAATAACTCACTAAGCTGCATTTCTGCATTTGGTTTAAATGATCCGAACCATTTCAAGCGTCTCTTCAGAAGCCAATAACTCACTAAGCTGCATACCTGCATTTGGTTTAAATGATCCGAACCATTTCAAGCGTCTCTTCAGAAGCCAATAACTCACTAAGCTGCATTTCTGCATTTGGTTTAAATGATCCGAACCATTTAAAGCGTCTCTTCAGAAGCCAATAACTCACTAAGCTGCATTTCTGCATTTGGTTTAAATGATCCGAACCATTTCAAGCGTCTCTTCAGAAGCCAATAACTCACTAAGCTGCATACCTGCATTTGGTTTAAATGATCCGAACCATTTCAAGCGTCCCTTCAGAAGCCAATAACTCACTAAGCTGCATTTCTGCATTTGGTTTAAATGATCCGAACCATTTCAAGCGTCTCTTCAGAAGCCAATAACTCACTAAGCTGCATTTCTGCATTTGGTTTAAATGATCCGAACCATTTCAAGCGTCTCTTCAGAAGCCAATAACTCTCTAAGCTGCATTTCTGCATTTGGTTTAAATGATCCGAACCATTTAAAGCGTCTCTTCAGAAGCCAATAACTCACTAAGCTGCATACCTGCATTTGGTTTAAATGATCCGAACCATTTCAAGCGTCTCTTCAGAAGCCAATAACTCACTAAGCTGCATTTCTGCATTTGGTTTAAATGATCCGAACCATTTCAAGCGTCTCTTCAGAAGCCAATAACTCACTAAGCTGCATTTCTGCATTCGGTTTAAATGATCCGAACCATTTCAAGCGTCTCTTCAGAAGCCAATAACTCACTAAGCTGCATTTCTGCATTTGGTTTAAATGATCCGAACCATTTCAAGCGTCTCTTCAGAAGCCAATAACTCACTAAGCTGCATTTCTGCATTTGGTTTAAATGATCCGAACCATTTCAAGCGTCTCTTCAGAAGCCAATAACTCACTAAGCTGCATTTCTGCATTCGGTTTAAATGATCCGAACCATTTCAAGCGTCTCTTCAGAAGCCAATAACTCACTAAGCTGCATTTCTGCATTTGGTTTAAATGATCCGAACCATTTCAAGCGTCTCTTCAGAAGCCAATAACTCACTAAGCTGCATTTCTGCATTTGGTTTAAATGATCCGAACCATTTCAAGCGTCTCTTCAGAAGCCAATAACTCACTAAGCTACATTTCTGCATTTGGTTTAAATGATCCGAACCATTTCAAGCGTCTCTTCAGAAGCCAATAACTCACTAAGCTGCATTTCTGCATTCGGTTTAAATGATCCGAACCATTTCAAGCGTCTCTTCAGAAGCCAATAACTCACTAAGCTGCATTTCTGCATTTGGTTTAAATGATCCGAACCATTTCAAGCGTCTCTTCAGAAGCCAATAACTCACTAAGCTGCATTTCTGCATTTGGTTTAAATGATCCGAACCATTTCAAGCGTCTCTTCAGAAGCCAATAACTCACTAAGCTGCATTTCTGCATTTGGTTTAAATGATCAGAACCATTTAAAGCGTCTCTTCAGAAGCCAATAACTCACTAAGCTGCATTTCTGCATTCGGTTTAAATGATCCGAACCATTTCAAGCGTCTCTTCAGAAGCCAATAACTCACTAAGCTGCATTTCTGCATTTGGTTTAAATGATCCGAACCATTTCAAGCGTCTCTTCAGAAGCCAATAACTCACTAAGCTGCATTTCTGCATTTGGTTTAAATGATCCGAACCATTTCAAGCGTCTCTTCAGAAGCCAATAACTCACTAAGCTGCATTTCTGCATTTGGTTTAAATGATCCGAACCATTTCAAGCGTCTCTTCAGAAGCCAATAACTCACTAAGCTACATTTCTGCATTTGGTTTAAATGATCCGAACCATTTCAAGCGTCTCTTCAGAAGCCAATAACTCACTAAGCTGCATTTCTGCATTTGGTTTAAATGATCCGAACCATTTCAAGCGTCTCTTCAGAAGCCAATAACTCACTAAGCTGCATTTCTGCATTTGGTTTAAATGATCAGAACCATTTCAAGCGTCTCTACAGAAGCCAATAACTCACTAAGCTGCATTTCTGCATTTGGTTTAAATGATCCGAACCATTTCAAGCGTCTCTTCAGAAGCCAATAACTCACTAAGCTGCATACCTGCATTTGGTTTAAATGATCCGAACCATTTCAAGCGTCTCTTCAGAAGCCAATAACTCACTAAGCTGCATTTCTGCATTTGGTTTAAATGACAAATTATCTTCTGAAAGATCGGATTTTATTTTCTGGCCTCTATCGATTCTTAACAGCTAGTGACGCCATACAGTAATCACGCTTTATTACTTCGTCATTTTAGGACAAGGTTTGGCTTTACACAATTAGGCTGAATTAGTAGTTTAGTGAGTTTTTTTGAGGCTACTGAAGAGCCATATACAAATCTGTGAAACATGTAGATCTTCAAAATAAATGAATTTTCATTGTAATTACATTTTTGTTGACCTTCGATGTGAGCCAACGGCCATAGCCTCGTTGAATGCACTGGTTCCCGTTGATCACGGAAGTTAAGCAACGTCGGGCGTGGTAAGTACCTGAATGCGCGACCGACCAAGTGCTGTTGGTATTATGAAAAAGGCAACCTGTAAATAGCCCGGCGTTAAAAGACCAATAGTTGATACAAAAAAAAAAAAAAAAAAAAAAAAAAAAAAACTTGGATGTGGTATTTATGTACGAATCCGGGTCAATTCTTGCCAAGTCGTAAGCAAATTGTGCTTTCTGTAGCAGAGCGAAGTCCCGAAGATTGTAGGGACTTACAGATGAAGTTGTCGTTGGTTGTCTTGGAGTTTCCCCAGTCCCAGTGACCCACATTCTCCCAGACTCTGCACCCAGATGTTCACTTCCCAGAACTAATAGACTTCCTGCCCCGATTCATGGAAGATCCATATATCAGTATTAAAGCAAGAAGTTCGACCCCCATCTGAGGCACTCGATAAATATCCATGGCACTGTTCTGATATCGTCGTCATGTCAAACTATCGAATATGAAAAATCTCGTTCTAAGATTTAGGACTTTGCTCTTGTATTGTGGACGATACGGCTAGTCGAAAATTGACACAACTCTGACCCCTTCATAGAATAGCCTTTAATGCCTTAAATAAAGTATCTAATAAGACCATTTTAGCGCGGTTACTCCCTATCTCCATAGGGAGAACCCGATTATAAGGTTGACCTTATGACGCAATCCGGAAGTACCGACTGGAATTGTTCTCGTTTCAGAACCCATAGATCACGAAAATATAGGTGGTTCAAATTTGTATATATATATACATGCTTGTCTGTTCGCTCTCTAGCAAGCTCAAAAATGGTCCGATTTTGATGACATTTGGTACAAAAATCTGTCGTCTAATTTGAAAGGTCAAGTTCGTTAACCAGCAGAATCCGCCCACTGGAAGATAGTTTGTTGGGCGAAATTTGCGCAAAAAAAATCTTAACGCTTAAGTTTTTGAGCTCATATGCTTGCAGGTACTTGTTTTATATGATTCATAACATAAGAAAACGAATGAAACCATTTTCAAGGCGATATCTCTAACCGTTCCCGAGAAAAGTGGAATCAATGTTTTTGTAAGTTATTATGTTTTTTCAATTAAAATATTTTCTACATATTGGGAATTAATCCCAACTAAGATGTTTAAATGTTGGTTATATTTGGAGTTAAGGAAGTATGCGAAAAAAATTACTTTATTAATAGACATGAAAAGTTTTCGGATCTTCATACATTTTTCATAAATATCTCGATAACGGTTGGGAAATCGTGGCATGTGAAAAATGACCATTCGAATTAAATTAAATTCTCTACAAAAAATATTCTAAAACTATTTTTGATTAGGTTATGTCAATCGGAGAAATAAGTGCTTAAAACTTCAAATACGTCTGTTTTGTTCTTATGAACGGGTTTTTGTCGTTCTTGTTGTAATTTTTGTCTCTTTCCCTTCGTTTTTATTGCTTTTTATTTTTGTAATTTCTTATGTTGCGAAAATTTTGTGTGTAAAACAGGATATGAAAAATGAGGCCAATTTTCTGTTGCTAGAAATAATATAAATTTTGGGAACTTTCATTAATATCTCGAAAACTGTTAAGAATGTTGGGAAACGGAAGAATACCATTAGAAAGCTTATTAAATGCTCTACATAAAAGGTTCTAATGAAAGTTTTGATTAGGCGATGTCAATCGGAGAAATAAGAGCTTAAAGCTTTAAAGTAATTGATTTTGCTTATTCGAAGTGTTCTTTTTGTCTGTATTTTATTACTTGTTATTTTTTAATTGCTTATAGTTGGATAATGTATTCGAAAATAAAACAGGTTAAGTAAAATAACAAAAACAATTTATTGTTAGAAATATAGAGTTCCAAGATTCCAAGACCTTGTAACTAGCGGGACGGTTTCTAGGGTTGCCGACCCTTTCAGGTAAGATTGTAAATCCTACCTTTCAAGACTGGTGGAACCAAAATATAACTGTCAGGGTTCGGTCACTGCTACTTAATAAAACTACATTTTATCGTAAAAATGGGTTTATTGTGCCGACGTTTCGGCTTGAACTTCAAGCCTTCATCAGGGCTGTAAATACAAGTAGGACATATTTAACACTAATATATGCACATATCTATGTAAATATACCTAACATATATATATATATATATATATATATATATATACATATATAATATATATATATTTATATATATGCATATACACGCACACATATGTACATATATATGCCCACATACATACACATATGGGGTATGTATTATTAAGTAGCAGTGACCTAACCTGGACAATCCCTACCTTGCATCATCAACGGTCAACGATCTCCTCTCAACAAAATAATAACTGCTTCTATTTTAATCTTTCGAAATTAGACTAGGGATAAGAACGGAACCGCGCTAAGATGAGGCAGTTCCTGCGAGTCGGACTTTTTGTTTTAAATTGCATTTATCAGTAAAATTAGTATTGTAGTAAAATAAGCTAAGAAACGGTGAAAGGTATTGGTAATAAGTTTGGAGTGGCTTTGGTAATCAAGATGGCTGTGGCTAATCATGATGACGTACGCATAACTTTGTTTTGAATTCTCCTATCTATATAACCTTCCTCCTGCTACAACTGAAGTTATCGTTATTTCTTATTTTATAGAAAGATTTAACCTTCGGCAGAATGGAATTTTATTCGCCATGAAGCTCATATTTACAGTTGATTATAACAGTAAAACGAATTTGCTAATAAAACAAGATACTTAAAATGACAACGAATTTTTGGTTGTTTAGAATAGAGCCTTCTCAGCAGTAGTCAAAGAATAAGTACGTTTTCAGTACATAATTGTATTGACTTATACAGATTAAGAATTATCCGCTTCTGTGTAAGTTGACTACTGTCAGTTTCCTGTGATTTGTGATGCTAATCTATTCCATTTCTTCGAGATGTACGTAACCGCGCTAAGATGACGCAGTTCCTGCGAGGCGGACTTTTTTCAATATACTACTTCAACAATGGATAGAATATGTTCGTTCCTTTTTTGCTCCGATTTGTATAATCGATAGTTTGACACGGTTGGGACGATATTAGCTCTTAAAGTATTATTATCTTTATAAAAAAAATGTTTATTCAATAATATTAGGTTCTAATAGCCTTTATTATATATAGATATTTATTAAGTTTTCAAATCTTTTTTATATACAAACATTAACTCGCGCAGTATGTGCGTTTTACGCTAATAGGCCGATTGCGTTACCGTTCTTTAAAAAACCGGAGCATGGAAAGGTAATTCAACAAGCCTAAAGCAAGCTACACAAGGTCAGGCAGGCCTGCCAGTTAGGCCTGAACAGTCTGTCGGAAGGCCGGTCGCCTGAATGTGTATATATTCCGGCCGGTCGCACAGTGCGGCGTTCTAACGGAGTAAGTGGACAAAAGTCCTTCTTGACGGATATTTAAAGAGTAAACTAATTTGATCATTAAAGAACACATGTATTTTAAGGGCCTTGGATAAAAACTAAGTTTTTTTCAATTAAAATTATATTTACAAAAATTTAATTGAAGTGGTTTATCCAAATTTAATCAAAGACAAAATAAATTATTATGCAAAAAAATTATAAATAATTATACAAAAATGTACAAAGAATTAAAATCAATTATTCGCTGTCTGAAAAACTATCTTCGGATGGCGATAAGTTGTCCAGGTCAACTTGGAGAGTTTAAATTCGTGTTTTTGCGGTCATTAAGCTTTGAATTTGAATAGTTTATTCTCCTGCTTAAAGAAATTATAAAGTACGAAGACATTAAAAGACGATTTAAAAGGTCAGCAGTGGAATTGATCCTATTGTTTCTAAAATATCAACATTTTTTGGGTTTATGTTTTCTATAAGAGAAAAATAAACACAGAATCATTCAAAGCAAGAAAAATTAGTATATACATGAAGTATAACTGTTATTAAAGCAAAATAATTCAGAAACTCAGGACGTTTTGAATCGAAATTGAAAAAAGTTTATCTGAAGTTATTTTAAAAATGTTATGTTAAATAAACATGTTATGTTATAAACATTTACGAAAAATGTTTATAAAAAAGACAATGGACATTTTCTTACCTTCTTCGATGCCTTCCATACTAAAAATTCGAAAAGACTTTTGTATGGAAATTGTTTCGTTTAGAAAGATAAGCGAACTACCACTTGTTCAAACATGGTTTGAATCCTTTGTGTTAATAATATTCGAATAGAAGCTCCCATTCCATGTCACTGAGATCAATCTAAAAGGATTAGTAAAGCAAAACAAGTTGGAAAAAATAGTTGCATTTTCGACTTTCGTCTACAGGCTGCCGCACTGGGTCGGTCAGTTAAGACTGTTCAGGCGCCGGAATATATACACGTTCAGGCGACCGACTTTCAGGCGGACTGTTCAGGCCAAACTGGCAGGCCTGCCTGACCGTGTGTAGCCTGCTCAAGAAGCCGAGGCCAAAGTACAAAATTACTTTATCTGATTTAAAAAATCAACTTCGTTGACCAGCAGAATCCGCCTAATGAAGCACTGTTTTATGGGCGGAACTTGCGCTAAAGAAACCGTAACTCTTAAGTTTTTGCGTTCATAGGCTTGTAAGTACAATTTTTGTAAATTCTTTTACGTAGGGAAACGAATGAAGCCATTTTCAAAGCGATACCTGCAACCATTTAAAGAAAAGTTAATACAATTAGTTTTTCTGACTAATTTTCGAATTGGGTGTCTTGAATCGTTGGATTCAGTTGATATATTATCTACTGATTTTAAATTCATCCAAACTAAGATTTTGGTTAGTTTCAGAGTTTACGAAGTTTTAGAAAAAAATATTTGATTAAAAGACATGAGCATTTTTCGGATGTACGTAAGTTTTCTTAAATATCTCGAAAACGGTTGGGAAATCATTGTAAGTGGATAGTAACCATTCTACTAAATTCTTTACAAAAACAGTTCTAAAGAAATTTTTGATGGGAGGATCTCAGGCGGACAAATAAGTGCTTAAAACCTCGAATGTGTTTGTTTCTTTGCTTTGAGCGGTTCTTTATTATTTTTAACACAAGTATCTAAGTCTTAACCAACAACCGGAATCGCTTGGCCTAATACTTCTGACGCCATGATTTCATATGACGTCAGAAGTAGACCGCTGCTTGTGAGGGATCCTCGCTTCCTTAGGTTACTACATGACGTACCTCTATGGTACACCACTGGGTGTACGATCAGACTAACCTTCAAGTAAATATCAGAACTCCAAATAGGAATATCGATATTCTTAAGTGCTCTTGTGCGTGAACGAATATGTGAAGTTCGCCTGCAATCAACTGGAACAATATTTCACCTTTCAAACGTCTCCTTAATCTTCTTACACTAAAATCTTTTTCAAGCATTTTTTTTTTTTTTATTTGATTTAATGGTTTCATTATAAGTCACAAAATATATATAACAGAATATAAACATTAACATATCCTTAATTTACTCCTTTTTCATTATTTTTGTTTACAGGTAATTGTGAAGCTTAAGAGCCTCCTCACCCGTCTTAACCTGTCGCATTATGGGCATACGTGCTAAGCGTATTAGCTCGCTTCGCTCGCTCAAGAAGATTTCTACACTCTAGTCAATCCAACTCGGTAAAATTAATAGAATTCCATCATGTAATTTGCTCTATTTTTTGGTTAGTGCATTGATCTGTTAAGAAAAAGTCCTGACCTGCATAACAGTCAACTTTAGTGATTAATAACTTTTTTCCTAGGTCATAATAAGTTACTGTGAAAAATTTAAAAAAAAAAATCGGAGAGGAGGGCCTTAAACTTCACAATTACCCATCACTGGCTATCCAGTCATTTCTATTTTTTACATATCTTTTAACTTATTCACTTATTTTGTATTTTTCTCCAAACTTTTAATTTTTTATGAACGAGTAAACACGCGTGCTCATGTAGACATGAGTGTATCTGTATACATATTTATATATATATATATATATATATGCTTGATGTTATTTTTCGTCGCTGGGATAGTATTTTTAGATGGAACGGCATTTCTCTCCAGCGGTGGTCCTGCTCCTCACTTCTTCCTGGAATATTTCGATGGATTCATCTCCATCTTCTTCAGCCAGGTACTTGTTTCTTCCTCGGTGGTAGCCAAGGGAATGACATTTTTCTCGATCTGGGCTCCTTATCTCCCCTCTAGCCACAGTATCAGCGGACGAATGGTGTTGAAGCTCCCTGGTGTAGTTGGGATTCTGTCCGTTGGCAGCGCTGATGGTATTGCGTCTTTTTTCTCTCCTGCTTCTATTTTCCTCGCCGTAAGGATTTATATGCTTGATGTTATTTTTCGTCGCTGGGATAGTATTTTTAGATGGAACGGCATTTCTCTCCAGCGGTGGTCCTGCTCCTCACTTCTTCCTGGAATATTTCGATGGATTCATCTCCATCTTCTTCAGCCAGGTACTTGTTTCTTCCTCGGTGGTAGCCAAGGGAATGACATTTTTCTCGATCTGGGCTCCTTATCTCCCCTCTAGCCACAGTATCGGCGGACGAATGGTGTTGAAGCTCCCTGGTGTAGTTGGGATTCTGTCCGTTGGCAGCGCTGATGGTATTGCGTCTTTTTTCTCTCCTGCTTCTATTTTCCTCGCCGTAAGGATTTATATGCTTGATGTTATTTTTCGTCGCTGGGATAGTATTTTTAGATGGAAATGCCGTTCCATCTAAAAATATATATATATATATATATATTTGGATGGAACGGCATTTTTCTAAAGCGGTGGTACTCCTCCTCACTTCTTCCTGGAATATTTCGATGGATTCATCTCCATCTTCCATGGAAGATGGAGATGAATCCATCGAAATATTCCAGGAAGAAGTGAGGAGGAGTACCACCGCTGGAGAAAAATGCCGTTCCATCCAAAAATACTATCCCAGCGACGAAAAATAACATCAAATATATATATATATATATATATATATATATATATATATATATATATATATATTGAAAAAACTTTTATTCATTACTCTGCTTTTGAGCAGTCAAATAGTCGGCAGATTCGACTTTATGACAGTGGTTACATCCTCCTTTCACTGTGTGAACTTGGATTCGAGAGTTTGCCATCCACCAGTCCAACAGTAATCAGTAAAGATTTAAAATGAAAAATGCGTTTTTTCACATTCCTGTTAAAAAAAAAGAAACATTGTACCAACCATTACCTCAATAGGATATTGTTAAGTGTTAAAACCAGAAACATGGTACCAACCATTACCTTAATAAGATATTGTTAAGTGTAAAATAAACTGAATCAAAACAACCATTTATCTTTAGGAATATTTTTACCTTTATACATAATAATTTATAAAAATATTATTTATCAATGAAAATCTTGTAAATAAAGTTAGCTTCATAAACAAGCAGAAGCACATTTAGTTTGAACAAAAATCTGTTTCTAATAATTTCACAAAATTACTAGTATTTTCATACACAAATCATTCAGATAAAGAATTAGATACAGACATACCTCATAATGAAATTATCATTCTAAATAAAATTCATACTATATATATATATATATATATATATATATATATATATATATATATATATATATATATATATATGAGTGTTTTATTATCTTGTTAGAATGGAAACCTGATTTCCACGGATATTAGAGGCGGGGGAGTGGAACCATAACCTTGGTGGATAGGATTTAGTGTAGTGGTAGCCCTGGGCGACACTCTGCAATGTCGGGAGCCGCAGTGCTGCCAACCCCCTTTCTACGGGGGTTCTCTGCCAACTTTTTATTTGTCTCATTTCTCTGGGAAAAGCTCCTCTGTGTAATTCTACAGGCCATCTCTCCCTGTTCCCTGAATTCTCATCTAGAAATGGTAATGAAGCCATTCAAGATGTTGGGGGCTTTGTGTCGGAGCGGCCATCTTGGAGATCATGCAGACTGTCATCAAATTACTCAATTACTTTGGGACGATTGTTATTTTACTAAGATTTTGACTGAATATCGGTTTTCACCCGTAATGTTAATAAAACATTTAATTGCACAAAATTTCCAAGTTGTGTCCGTCACGCAGGAGCTACATAACTAAGCACATTCCTGAGCTAGGTGGGTTATAGCTAGGCTTGCCATACCTCCCGGTTTGACCGGGACAGTCCCGGTATTTTGTTCTTGTCCCGGTGACCCACCCGGGCTTATCAATGTCCCGGAAACGGTCGTAAGATGTAAAAAAAAAGTCCGAATCGCAGGAACTGCGTCATCATAGCGCGGTTCCGTTCATATCCCTAGTGTCATTTGGAAAGATTAAAATACAAACAGTTATTATTTTAGTTCGACCTATCTTGAAATGGTTTATGGTCTTACCTGGATGGGTCGGCCAACCCAACAAAGGCCCCAGCATGAAGGCAGTTGAAAATAGTCACAAGGCGTCTTCGAATGTCTCTCTTGGAAAGCTATATTTCTAACAATCATTTTTTTTTTCTTATTTTACTTAACCTGTTTTATTGTCAAATACAGTTTACAACTATAACCAATTAAAAAATAACAAGGAATAAAAACAGACAAAAAAACCGTTCGAATAAACGAAATCAATTACTTCAAAGTTTTAAGCACTTATTTCTCCGATCGACATCGCCTAATCAAAATTTTTTGTAGAACCTTTTTTGCAGAGCATTTAGTAAGCTTTCGAATGGTAAACTTCCGCTTCCCAAGATTTCCAACCGTTTTCGAGATATTAAGGAAAATATTCGAAGTTTCCAAAACTTTTCAACTCTATTAATAAAATATTTTATTCTAACCCTTCCTTAACTTCAAACATTGTACCAACCAAACTTCAAAATTTCAATATATTAGTTAAGATGAAATTTGAACATAAAGAAAATGTTTCAACTGAATCCCATGATTCTAAGTACCCAACCAAAAACTTTATTGAACAACAATTTTTCCAATTTTCTCAAAAAACGGTTAGTGCTATCGCCTTAAAAATGGTTTCATTCGTTTTTGTAGGCCAAGGAACCTATATAACAAGTACTTGCAAGCATATGAAGTAAGCGTATCGATTTGTTTCGCACGAATTTCGCCCCAAAGACCATCTTGCGGTGGACGGATTTTGCTTGTTAACGAACTTGACCTTTCAAATTAGGTGAAAGATTTTTGTACCAAATTTTATCAAAATCGGACCATTACTCGCTGAGCTAGACCGCGAACAGACATATATATATATATATATATATATATATATATATATATATACATATATATTGTTATTCTTGTAGATGACCCAAAATATTTCTTAATGCGTTTCGTTCTTTTAGGCTTAGGGTCGGGAAAAAGTAGTACTTCCTTGTGTCACACCACTTTATTTTTCATGCCCTACAAGTTTCGTGCTTAATTCATTCGCACCTCATCAGGGGCACTTCTTGCTAAGAAGTCCTCTCGTCTCCTCATGTACCTTCTACGGAGGCAGGGGTAATACTCTACTATTTGCCGCCTTTCCTCTTCAGGATTCATTGGAGGAGACCTCAACAATACAAATAAGTTATGATGAAGCCCACGCCCCGGCGCACCAACTCTAGCCTCACACAGTTCCCTGAAATGGTTCGTATCATTGTCTTTGTTGGGCAATCTATTGTACAAATACCCATAGAGTGATATTATACTTATGCCCAAGTTAATATTATGCTTTTATTGTATAAATAAACACGCGATGTAGGTGTAATTTATTTTGCATTATTATTTCATTTTATTTATTTTCAATTTTCCTAATTTATTAGTGAAACCTATAACTATTATTCATTATCTACCTTCTGCTCCTAATATCTTACTAACTAACATACTATTCTAATTACTCATTCCTATACTTATACTAACAATTCTTACTTATAGTTACGAAATTACAATATCAATTTTTTCGATTTCTAATTTACGAATCGATTTCTAAATCGTCATCAGAGGCATTGAAAATGATGTCATGGATTTCCTGAAAATAAAGCGGTTTTCATTACTCTAAAAATATAAAATGACTCCTGAACATTCAATAAAAAAAAAGTAAAATACCTTTTTCTGAACTTTTCGTTTTTAGGGTGATGCCAGAAAATCGTATCAGAATATTTTATAAGTATTTTTCTGAATTCTTTCTTCCATTTTTATAATTTAATGATACAAATACTCATAATTTCGTATCTGAAGAAACAGGAGAGGAGACACTACTTTCCGTTGCGCTACGTTGACTAGTCGGCCCGAAAGTAGGAGACACTTTTAGGCCGACTAGTCAACGTAGATTCACTTTCCGTAAATAGATTTTTAGTAAACTGAGAAATATATTATAAAGAAGACATTAAAACGAATAATTATTCATTTAATTAAACCAGAATTAAAGCAATGGGATCTGTTATAACTGTTATGAAGAGAATTTTTGGTTATGATTATATTATAAAAAAAGTCCGACTCGCAGGAACTGCAGCATCTTAGCGCGGTTCCGTTCATGTCCCTAGTGCCATTTGATAAGCTTAGAAAAAAAATAAACTTATTTTTTTTTATATATCTTGTGAAAATTGTCAAAATCCTCTCGAACATCTCGAATAAAAGTGATATTAAGGCGTCAGGGACACCGACAATAGCTAACTTTTACACAGAAGCGGAAATTACAGAATCTGGCTCTCATTCTAAAGCAAAGCTCTATAAATCAATACAAAATATGCCTAATAAAGCCTTTCTAGAGGATACAGAAGCATGGGCGTATATGAGGGGGGGGGGCTGAGGGGACTGCAGCCCCTCCCGAAATTTTGAATTGATGATAAAAACTTCTCGTAAAACCCTTAAAAATAAATTAAATAAGATCACTTAGTTCATAAAACATATTTTATTTTACGTGTAATAGCGTTTTAGTTGCCTAAAACTATTCCAAGCTCTAAATATTTAGTATTCCATATCCTGGAAATGGTCTCAGCCCCCCCCCGAAATTGTTTTTATATACGCCCATGTACAGAAGGACCAAGAAGAAGTACACAAGATTGAGTAGAATACCCTGCCTAATATAGCCTATATAGAATAATATGTTGAATAAAACCTATCTAGTAAATACACAAGGACAAATAAAAGCCTTGACGAATAACAAATCAAGAAAAAAAACTTTATTTAACAAAATAAAACAAAGTTTAATTGCCCAACTACAATAGAATAATATACCTAATTAAGTCTATGGAGTAGACACAAATGGACCAAAAACAAGTCTTGTGGAATATTGTTTTTTTTTCCTAATTAAATACTTTTTATCAATATTTAGTATATAACCTTTGTTGAAAACTATTGATTGCTAATTGATGAATCGGTTTACAACTAAGTAGTCTTTATCAATATTTAGTATATAACCTTATGTTTGGATCTGAGTTTTTGGGGTGCTCTCCGCCTAGGCTTTGTATTTGTGTCGGCAGATACCTGGGGTATATTTACAGCTCTTGAGGATTAACTCTTAGCAGGTAAATTTCCTGCGGCCCCCTGGTTTCTACGGGCATTGAACTTTAGGAGGATTGGATTTAGGACTTAATATACGTATGTAGACTAAATCATAGCAAGAAGTAATCCTCCGTCGTCGGTTCTTAATTATGTAGACTCGCTAATGTTATCCAATCTTAGATACATCGTATTTAAAATCCACAGCAAAAACACGACATTTCATCAGAATCCCCTGCTGAATAAAACTTATATAGAATAATATGCAAAATAAAGCCTATCTAGTGGATAAAAATAGAGGAAAAAAGCCGTTCGTGGTGGTAGAAAATCTTAAACGTATTTCGCTCAGAAATCTCCGAAATATTGTCACTAATTTTACGTATCCTGTTTTATAGCCAAATAGATTAATGTTCTATAATCAATAAAAAAAATCTACTAACAATAAAAAACTATGGGTAACAGATGAAAATAGGGAATACCAAGAATAATTCTAAAGAACGAAATCAACACCAGTACTGTAATCTAGATATTCATACGGCATCTTCGAATTCTAACAAACAAAATATTGATTCTAATTATACGTATCCTGTTTCATTGACAAATACATTTGACTACTATAAGCAATTAAAAACACTAGGGAATATGCCAAAGAACTCGGAGTAGGAGCCTCGACAGTTTCAAGACATTTGAAGGAAATCGGCAAATCCAAAACTGACATTTCATACGGTATTTCTCCGATTGACATCGCCTAATCAAAACTTTCATTAGAACCTTTTTTGTAGAGCATTTAGTAAGCTTTCTAATGGTATTCTTCCGTTTCACAAATTCTCAACCTTTTTCGAGATATTAAGGAAAGTATACAAAGTTACCAAAACATTTTTATGCCTGTTAATAAAATATTTTATTCTAACCCTTCCTTAACTCCAAACGCAACCAAAATTTCAACATATTAGTTTTAATGGAAGAAGAACATGCAGTAAATGTTTCAACTGAATCCCTTGATTCTAAGTACCCAAACCAAAAACGGCATTCAAAAATTATTTTTTCAGTTTTCTCGAAAACGGTTAAAGCTATCGCCTTGAAAATGGTTTCATTCGTTTTCCTAGCCCAATAAGCCTATAAAAAGAGTACTTACAAGCTTATGAACTCAAAAACGTAAGCGTTACGATTTTTTTTGCGCGAATTTCGCCCCAAACGCCATCTTCCAGTGGGCGGATTTTGCTGGTTAACGAACTTGACCTTTCAAATTGGACGACAGATTTTTGTACCAAATTTCATCAAAATCGGACTATTCGTCTTCTATTTAGAGAGCGAACAGACAAATATATATATATATATATATATATATATATATATATATATATATATATATATATATATATAAATATATACATATATATATATATACAAATTTGAACCACCGTTATTTTTGGTTTCTAGGGGTTCTGAAACGCAAAATTTTCTAGTCGGCACTTCCGGATTGTTTCATTGTATCAACCTTATAAGCGGGGTTCCTCCCTATGGGGGAGGGAGGAACCGCGCTAAAATGAGAACCTTAAATAAAATCCATGACCGCTGTTGTTTTCCACTACGCCCAGACATTCTAGGATCTAAAGAACAACGTTCCACAATAATTAACTCTACTGAATAATTATAAAAAGGTTTTACACATTTAATTTATTGTTATTGGATACTCGCGTAAATATTGAAGAAATTGTCGTAAAAAAGTAATTTCTTCAGGAACCAATGATATTTTTACAAGACTTGTTGATTTACCAATGCATAGAAACAATCTAAACCCATCTGTGAGATGTCCAGCCTGTGCTAGAGCAATAAAACGGGAGGTAGGAGGACGCCCCGGAAGCCGGGGCGAGGGCACCCGGCGAATGTATAGCTCGCCCCGGCTCCCGGGGCGTGGGCAGTGAACGCGTTAAGCACGAAACATGTAGGGCATGAAAAATAAAGTGGTGTGACACAAGGATATATATATATATATATATATATATATATATATATATATATATATATATATATATATATATGTATATCCTTGTGTCACACCACTTTATTTTTCATGCCCTACATGTTTCGTGCTGAGCGATCTTCTGATATATATATATATATATATATATATATATATATATATATATATATATATATATGTATATATATCAGAAGATCGCTCTACGATATGGATCGATTTCACGATTACTCATCGGTTCATTAGAAGGGGGGGTTTACTCCGGACCCAAATTCCTAATATACTCATACTGGTCGTAATTTCTGCTGTATTGTAACGAATCACGGTATACGTCGTGGGTAACTCATGAGAAAGAAGTGTTGTAAAAATGAGCTGAATCGGTCAATCGGAAAGGGGGGTTTACTTTGTAATATATTTGAATAGAAAAGCCCGCCAGACGTAGGTTCCCAAAGCCGCCGCAAGGAGCGCTTTCTACCACTAGAGTGACTGTATCCTGTTCCTGCGGTAGATCTAAATACGATAATATGAGGTTTTTTGTATTTATTACGTAGTGTAATAGGTACCATGTGTAAACATAACTCTGGAAGCAAATTAATAATTGATAAGTTACTCATTACAAAATTAAAAGAGAACTATTTATGTTTTTATTTTATTTATGTAGGATATTTTAAGCAAATTGTTCTGGAAAGCAGTCTACACTACCCAAATTCTGAGGAAAGTGCTTAGTTATATAGCTCCTGCGTGACGGACTTTTTTTATTACATTGTCTTCTTCCCTCTAGTCCGTTATTGGACATAGGACACTGTTCTATAAATTTATCCTTAAGTTAAATAATAGAAATGAGATTAGTAACAAGAGGTGAGATTGAGTATTTGAAATAAAAAAAAATAAATAAATAAAAAAATAAAAAAAAATAAAAAAAAACTTTATTTTACGGTATTCTGGATAGATCGATTTTTTGAAAAATCGGCCTTTGGAGATCGATTCTTTAAAGAGACCGGTCCACGGAGACCGATTAAAAAATCGAAATATCGTGTTAAAAAGATCGATCATTTAAAAAATCCATTCAGATCGCCCATGTCTAAGGTAAGCTCATTCAATACAAGACATTGTCAGATGAATTCAAGTCAATTAGTTTTCATTTGCGTTTCTATTTTTATTATATTATTGTTTTTATCGTGCCCTTCCATTCTTTTTATTTAGCCTTCTTCTAAAGTGGGGTTTAGTCCTCAAGTTCCTGGATTGTTTTAATTATATTATACAAATAAAATTGAATTATCAAATTAATTTTAACATTTTTAAAATTTTATTTGTACAAAATAAAGGGAAAAGATTTTGTTTATTAAAAATAATTTATTACTTATCGTTTTTTTATTTTATAGTTGACCTTTATGTTTGGTATTTTTATTATTCTATTTTTTTTCTTTTTGCCTTTCTTTTAATTTTTTGTCTTGTTTAGTTGATAGATTCAGTTATTTAATTTTTTATTTAAATGTTTTATTGTTGATGTTCTAGATCTTTTATTTTTTTTGTATTCTTCGTGTTTATAGAGCTAATCACCACCTAGTTGCTAGCTCTTAAATCACCACCTAGTTGCTAGCTCTTACCTAGTTGCTAGCTCTTACCTAGTTGCTAGCTCTTACCTAGTTGCTAGCTCCTACCTAGTTGCTAGCTCTTACCTAGTTGCTAGCTCTTAAATCACATAAATAAATAAATAATTATATTATAACATGTAAGTTTGTCGAGCTCATGGAATTTCTAAACGTGAGCCTGTTGCTTGAAATACAATTTTTAATTTATTCCTCTGTATCTCCCTCGCCATTCCCCGAGCTGAATGGCAGAACCCCAATTTATTCCTCTGTATCTCCCTCGCCATTCCCCGAGCTGAATGGGCAGAACCCCAATTTATTCCTGCTTACAGTGTATTTTTATTATTTGTTTTATTCTGTTTTTTTTTTCAGGAGGGGCTCGGGTAGGGGAGTTCAGTATTTATTTAAAATCGTTATTCCAATTCCAATATTGGAGATAATCAAACCCTCCCTCCCCCATCCTTTACTCTTTCTGAAATGCGAAACCCTCCCTCCCCCATCCTTTACTCTTTCTGAAATGCGAAACCCTCCCTCCCCCATCCTTTACTCTTTCTGAAATGCGAAACCCTCCCTCCCCCATCCTTTACTCTTTCTGAAATACGAAACCCTCCCTCCCCCATCCTTTACTCTTTCTGAAATACGAAACCCTCCCTCCCCCATCCTTTACTCTTTCTGAAATGTGAAACCCTCCCTCCCCCATCCTTTACTCTTTCTGAAATACGAAACCCTCCCTCCCCCATCCTTTACTCTTTCTGAAATGCAAAACGTGACAATTTAAATATTCCCCCTGTTTCGTTTTTTAGCTTCAGAGAGTAAAATAAAAAATTATAGCAGACTATTTGAGCTATTGTAATTAATTGAGTTTTAATTTTATCAGCTACATTTTCTTGGAATGGGCTGATAAGAAAATTATTTATTTAAATAAATAATTTTCTTATCAGCACATTCCAAAGAAATGTAGCTATATCGTTTGTACATTTCTACAACAAATAATAAATAATCTCAATATTTCCTTACAAAATTCTACATTTATTGGCAAACTATTTGAATATTATTGTTAAAATGAGTTCTGTTCTCTTGATAACTTTAATAATTTAATTTTAATTTCTAGGAAGTATAATTTTAAAAAGTCACTTTTAAAGTACATAGACGTCAATTTTATAGAACTTGAACTGAAAAGAGATAACATCTCGATCGCCATTTATGGCAACATATTTAGCAAGAGAAAAGAAATTATATACACGAGTTTATTTATTTTTTGCTTCGTTTTATTAAAAAAAATTAAAAATAAAACTTAAACTATTTTTAAGTTCTATTTACACAGCAGAATTACTTGGACTAAGCAAAGCAGTAACTAGTTTAAATCATAATACTAATAAGCTAGTGATATACACAGACTCTCTGTCTTCTCTCCTTTCAATACAAAACTTCTATTCCCGCAATGCGATCATTTCAGACCTTATTGAGGGAATAGATTTTCATTACAAAACAAATCGACACATCACTCTCTGCTGGATCCTGAGCCACAATAATATAAGCGGCAGCGATAATGATTTAGCAGCAAAAAAAAAGCAATTAAAGATGGAGTTCCTCACTCACTCAGTGTTGCCTCTTCTTCTAAGAAAGAAATTAAGAAAATTGATCCTAACCAGTATGGAGTTTTAATATATATTCTGTGAATATGTATTATCTATAATATATTCACAGAATACAAAACCCGTTTCATTAAAAAGTTAAATATTAAATGTTCTCATAGTCAGTAAAAGAAAATTAGAACCCAAATAAGTAATAATAAAATCAAATAAAGCTAAAGAATAGAAGAAAAAAAATCTTCCTCCAGGGCGACTTCAGCTTGAAACCTTGCAGTTATTGGCAACCAGACCAGAGCAGCACTGGAGGGTAAAGTATATTTAGCTTTGGACTTCACTCGTAAATAACTGACAATATGCCACAGATGATAGAACGATGTTCCGTTATGGTCTATCTTAGTGAATATCTCATTTTTCAGATGAGAACGAACAGACTGACATACAGACAAACAGCTGATTTTATGTATATATGTGTATGTATATATAGAAGAAGAAGAAAACTTTATTAAAATTAATTAATTAATAAAGTGGGCTGCCCAACTTCGTTGGGTTGCTGGCAACACAGCATGCTGATCCTCCAGGTTTGGTATTGATTTCTGATTGATGATTCAAATCACAGTCCTGTTCTTTATAAAGTGGTGAAAACATTTCTTCAGAAGAGATCATATTTCCGGAACACCATTTTATTTCTTTATAGGAGTAATAAAGAAAATAAGTTAATGTTAACTGAAGTTAAGTTAAGTAAAGCTATTCAGCCTAAAAAAATTGAAAGGAATTATTTTAATCAATTCCTGTATATGTGTTGGTTTATTATGCCTAGCGATATATATATATGGGGGCGAGATTAGCACAGTGGTAGAGCACTGGACTAATAAGCTGGAGGCATGAGTTCAAATCCCGAGCAAGCACTAAAGATTTTTTCTTCTAGTGTCTTCGTTCATGGGTTGAATTCGGCCTCCCTGACCATCCCTAGGCCGACCCAGCCTTTAATTAATTTAATAATGGGTACCTTGGGTGCTAATGACTCTAGCAGTCGAAGCAGCCAAGGAGAAAATCAGGCGGCCATCAGCCGCACTGTCGCATGTTGTTATCAGGGGAACAAGCGACACTTGTCACCAAACTTTATGGCTTCCAAGTTGTGAATGTTGTTGCATCATTTACTGTTATTTCCAGTTAAATCTGTTTAAGGCAACACTATTTTAATTGTTTTGTAAGTGACCGTATATATTTGAAGAAGTATTTCAACACAGTTTTGACATTTGATCTTAATAATTTCCAACAATAATGACCTTGGCGCTAATGGCCAAGATTTGTCGATGCACCGTACAAAAAAAAAAAAAAAAAAAAAAAAAAAAAAAAAAAAAAGTAATGACCTGTTTTGACTTACTCAAAAGTTTACTATTCATGGCAACCTAGGGACCAGCAATGCTTCTATGTACATGTGGCATGAGGGTGAGGCCAATAGAGGCTGTTAAGAGATACTGACTGGTTTGCTGAAGTTTATCAATATTCTTCTAGTGGCAATTTAAAAATTAACTATGTTTAGTGACAATGCAGGGGGCCAAAACAAAAGCCAGCACACTGTTAAGTTCTGGTGTATATTTTTAAAAACACACACATTGAACAAGTAGATTATAAGTACCTTCTCTCCGGACACTCCTACAATAAATGGGATAAAAACTTTGGTGTAATTGAACGAGCTCGCAGACAGTCAAGTAGAATTATTTTTGTGCCCTAAGATTCGATGCAAGTTGTCGCTAGTTCTGCAAAAAGATTTTTGGTGACCAGCATGGAAAACGAGTTTATCTGCGTAGAACCTTTAGAAGAACACTATGTCAAAACAGTCAAATTTATCCAAAAAATGCCATGGTTAAGGTTTAAAAGTAGGAAGACCACGTTCAGTTGTAGCCGAGCTTCCACCTAAAGCTGGGACATAAGGAACAAGGAATAATGGCAGACAAGTACAAGGACTTGCTCCAATTTATTCCTCCATACAACCATAGTTTCTACAATACATTACGTGCTAATCAAGGAAGACAACAGCCACGCAGAAGAGTTGCAAAGACTCAGCCAGTTGATGATCATCATTAAGCTATGGAAGAAGAAACAGGTGACTCTGAATAATTTGAGCAAAATCACTTTAATTCTACAATATAGGTACTTTTTTTTTCTCTTTTTATTTTTTTATGGCGCACCGACAACCGGGCCATTAGTGCCGACATCCATTATGCGGCAAGAAACCTTCTCAAAGGGCCGTGATATGAGAAAAAATCCTGCCGCGGGTGGGACTCGAACCCCCATCTCCCGCCACTAGACCACGGGGAGACAGGATATACTTATTGTCTGCCATTCCATAATGTTTTATTCAGCTGTACTTATAAAGTACCCTGAGAAGAAATAACAATTGCTTGCCTTTGGAAGCCAAGGTTTGCCCGTGGCAGTACGAATCTGCACGCAAAGACAAGTTCGGAGATATAGTCGCCTAGATTGTGGAAGATCACTTTTTTTCCCCCTTCCTAAGATTTACTCTCACATTATGGAGGAGTAAATATCCTAGCCAACCAGGCCGAGCGAAGGCAGCAGGAAATGGAGTTGGCCAGCCCACCATGACTTGGAGAATCAAGGAAAATACAGCAAAAAGCAGGGAGTGCTTAAGCACAAACTATACTCAAGACACCTCAAGGTACCTCTCTTAATTTCATCACTCTAAAGATCCAGCAAACCATCTCATCTCAACCAACCCCAGCAACTCATCATTTCTCCATAATCAAAATTTAAGTAACACACTAACCATAAATTGTTCCTGAGTTTTGGCTTTACACCCCCCTCCATAGAATTATGCATTATTTAAATAAATCCTGATTTTCAATTTAACCTATGTACAAATCTCTGCAGTCCTTTACCACCAGTGGTCTACTCTAAACCATATAAAAAATGGTAGAGAGATCACAATCATAAACACAAGGGGTACAAGTGATGCATGTTATATTTATAAATTGATAATAGACATTAACCACTAGGTTTTTTTTTAAACTATATTACTGAAATTTCAATTGATGCATAGTAGAGACATCATTTACACATTACACAGACTTACACTTATCAGGAAATTTACAAAAATCATTTAACTTTAATCAGTAATATCTCTAAATGATTAAATCGTCACTTGTATCCCTTGGCTTCTCAACCCATCATATAAAGAAACATCAAGTAATATATTGGCAGTCAATAAGAAAAGCAAAATAGAGGAAATTAATAAATCAACTCCATGATAAGAAAAATCTTTATTCTTCAAAGCAACATCATTACTTATAAAAATAATCTTTATTTTTTTTAAATAAACTCAGATCATTCCTTCTAACAACAATTTAATCATATTGTCCCTACCATTTGAAACTATCGAACATGAAAATCGGAGCAAAATAGGAACGAACGTATTCTCTCCATGGACGAAGTAATATATTGAGGAATGGCCTTATTCGACACTTTATTTAAGGCATTAAAGGCTACTCTAAAACGAGGTTAGAGTTGTGACAATTTGCGTTAAGCTGTATTGTCCACAAACCAAGAGCACAGTCCCGAATCTTAAAACAAGATTTTACATATTCGATAGTTTGACATGGCAGGGACGATTTAAACTACTAAAAAATTAATATTAATACAAAATACAATGATAGATATTGACTTCAATAATACTGCTTAAACATTTAACAGAGTAAACAAAATAAAACTAGTAATAAATGCGATAGCCAAATATTTCAAATTTGTCTACCAAATTGTAAGACAAATTATTTTGGCAATAAATGTACATTGTATTAAAATAGTTTTAAAGAGTTATAAAGTTCAACATATGAACTCCATGGGAGTTATAAGCAAACTAACTTAAAATAAAAAGTAGAAATATTATTATAAATAGCTTTTAACATTCTATTTATATACAATCAAACACATAAAATATGGTAACAACGTATGGACAAAGCTTGTGGACTATAGTCCTTCCATTTATATACAATCAAACACATAAAACATGGTAACGACCAATGGACAAAGCTTGTGGACTATAGTCCTTCCATTTATACAAGTATTCAATATGAAGGAAAAGTATTTTCAAAGCATTATCCTTTATAAAGATTATCACAGCTACAATTACAAGAATAAATATTAGTTGAAGCATAAAGAACTATTAAACAGCAATCATACAGCAAACAACAGCAGATAACAGCAATCATACAGCAAACAACAGCAGATAACAGCAATCATATCAAATCAGTAGCAACTTCTTATCAAAATCGCATTCCTAAACTAGTTAATTAAAAATAGTTGAATCTGAATATAGAGAATAAATTATCAAAAGATAATGACAAAGGATTTTTAAAGGAAAATTAAGAATGGTAAGGTTAGAAAGACAAGAACAAATTAAATGAGAGGATAACTCAGAAGGGATATTAGATCTAGGAGATTTCATAGATAGATATAGTCAGGGTTCTGTCAAAATAGTAGAATAAAACTACATTTAAAAAAAAAAAAAAAAACAATCTTCTTACTGACCACACTATATCCCTAGTGTATTGAAAGGCCAAGAACCAGATGCCTCTAAATTATCTGCCCCTTAGGGCCATTGTGGCCTGTTGTTGGGATGGTTTTCTGAAATATAAATTACCAGCAAGTGAATATGTGGTAAGGTAACATATGAAGCATATCGAATATTTTTTTTTTTTATGGCAATAATATCCATGGTACAGTGGGGAATTTTCTCAATGAGCCGTGAGATGAGGAAATTCCTGCTGCGGGTGGGACTCGAACCCCCATCTCCCACACGACAATCCAAGGCTTTAGTTTAGCTATAGACCACTGGGAGACCCATTAATATTATATTATATTAATTATTGCACTTATTTTATCCATTTATATAAGGCCTTATAAAGGCTGAATATTAAGCCAAAACATTGGCAAAAATATTTATTTATTTTTTTTTTTAAAAAAACGTATTTTTATTCAACTATTATGGCTGAACCCTGAGGAGTATCTACATCTTTGGACTGAGTAGGTATTCTACTTGAATTTATTAAATCACTTACTGTGGGACGGAATACATCAGTGAACTTAATTTTAAAAATTTAACATAGTAAGGAATTGAAAGAAGCCAGCTCATTTCGTTACAGTGCAATTAACTTCACCTTAGATACAAAAAGTATGAAATGAGGAACAAAAGCCTACTGAGCTAAAGGCAAATTCATTAAGAAAATGGACTTATTGCTATCGAAATTCCTCTATGTATCCACGACTAGCCAACTATCTACTAACTTAGTGTCCACGAGTAAAGATGACATCACTGTCTTTTTCACTAAATAGTTTTAAATAATCACAGCTGTTAGATGAACCGTGACTTGAGCTATTCTGAGTGAGTTAACAAGTTTTAATTCACAGAATATAATTTGAAACGATCAACAAAACTCGCCCAGTATCAATGATCTGTAACGTAAATCTGAATAAACGTAATGTAACATCGGGAATAAAAACATGAAATACATTTCTAATTACAGGCAAAATAGATTTACTACAAGTTAGATTACACTAAACAGTATCATGGGGGGTACATTACCCACAGGAAATCAAGAAAAGATTTTTTTTACCATTTTCTTTTTTAATTAGCTCTTGCTTCGAAGTTACAACAAAATGCAGACATATTTGTTCTTTTATAAATTCAAACCAAAGCAATAAACATTTCACTATAGTATTGTTTTTTCTTTTTTTTTTAATATTTATTTATTATACAATGTAAAATTACAGTATATAACATTTTCACTACATAGCTTAATTAACTAAATCAAACATTAGCGTTTGATTTGATAAGAGAGGTAACACAGTTATACATTTTGAATATTAAAATATACAATTTATACAGAATAGTCTTAGCATTCTAGGAATAAAACAATTAATGCAAGCACATCAGCTTTACTTGTTTTGTTTTTCTCAAATAAGTTTTTAAATCTTTATTTTTTTTAAAAAATTAACTCATTGCACTGGGATTTGAATCCATAATCTATTGTTTTACGTATGAGTAGTTGCCATTTACGCTATAGCTAAACTACTGCTTTTAGAAACTTCTTAATATCGCATGGAAAGTTAATTCATCTATTGGAGTCTGATTGGTGCATTATTTTGTATAAGCTAGACAACGTTAATGCCATTTAAGGAGTAGAGTAAATACCCTGATAGGATTTCAATTTATTAAACCACCGCATAGCGCAGACTTTTGATATCGAGATCTCTGAGTTTAATACATGCATACTAGCCTGAAGAAATTATTCGAAAACTCATTTTTTCCATGCCTGCGCCATACCAAAAGACTTCCCATTTGGCCATTAGCAATCCTCAAGCAATAAGTAGCACACTGCTGGATGGCTTACAGAACTACACGGACGGGATCTACATCAGCAGAAAGTGGCCAGAAACCACTTCATACAGAACTGAAGACCTTACAAAATTATTTTCCATCTTTTCTAGTACTTATAAATTAACTCCTATCACTATTTCCAAATAGTTATCTAATCAAATCATTTGTGAAAATACTGATCAAGTACGTAAAAAATGTTTAGCACTGAATAAGGGGCAGATATGTGATTATCCTCCACATTTATGGGTGATTTATTTGTTTTAACAGTATTTATTGGATGCACTGGTGTAGTGTAAAGATTTATTCTGTACGTGTGACTGAACACCGACAATCTTCATCTTCTAAACACAATGGCTTATCCAGTACATAAATTTAAAAAACTGATCTGGGAGAGTGTTTAGTATGAATGGGTACTTTTAAAGATCTGAATAACATAGTGTAGATTTAATAGCTATTTAACATAGTGTCGAATAGCTGACGTAATTTAAATTAAATAAAATCTTAGGTAAGAACACAAGAATCCATTAAGGGCACAGTGGATAGAATAATGGACTCTGGGTGCCTCAGAAGAATGGGTTGAAATCCCATCTAGAATAAGTGGACCCCATAAGGGTTACTCAGAAAGGGTGACAAGTAGTAGATAGATCAATGTTAATATGCACCATAAAAATAAATAAATAAACAGAAATTAATCAACATTTAAAAAATAAAACTTAACATTTTTTTCTGGATTTTACATATTAATAAATTTTAAAAGTAAATATTATTCTGTAATACAATAACAGCAATTAAAACCCAGAATTAAATCACATGGACTTTTCATGAAATAACACCACTCTGGGCAAAAATAAAGCACCAAATTCTAATTTAAATTAAACATGACTGTACAATCTAGAATATCTCAGCAAAATTTCAGAAAAATATTTCCCTCAGTTTC
Organism: Gonocerus acuteangulatus; assembly: GCA_946811695.1. Taxonomy (NCBI): domain Eukaryota; kingdom Metazoa; phylum Arthropoda; class Insecta; order Hemiptera; family Coreidae; genus Gonocerus; species Gonocerus acuteangulatus. Next base: position 77,898,436 of record OX328131.1, read on the forward strand.
AGTCATGAACAAAATTCTAAATCCGAGGAAATCTAACAGAAAGACATATTCTGAATAATAAATATATGAGATTAAGAGTAATATAAAACTGATTAACTCAATAAGAAAAATTATTAGAATTAAGAGAATGTTTATTCCTGAGATAAAAACATACTCACATGAAACCCTCGCTTCACAAATAAGGTAAAAATTCTCAACATCAAAGAATTAAAAACTCAAGTAAAGTTCGACCAAAAGAAATAGAAACTACACCCATTTTGCCCACGTGTAAACTTCGGGAGAACGAGTTCTACAAACAATCCCACTCACTCACCCTCTATACATTTTGAGAATTCTACATTTAAATTAGGGTTTTTTGAGCTGAGAAAGTATTTCAATTAAAAATAAAATAAGAAATACCAAAGTTTAAAAAAGTAATTTTATCTCATTTTTGATGATAGGCTGGATGTTCCAGATATTACATCAATTGTAATATAAAGCTAAAGCACGAGTTACTACTTCTCGTGGTCGAAATAAATAATATTATAATAGTAAATAAGTCCAATATTTTCAACTAGCAGAGTAATTTCAAAAATTAAAATCATTATAATATCACTGTACATCTTACTTTTATTTAAAGCATTTAACAGTATAAAATATCTTTGTAAACAATTAAAATATGTTTAAAATTATCCTTCACATAAAAACAAAACTTGAAAGGACGAAATTTCTCCCAAGGAAAATTACGAATGTAGTCAAGATTTGTCTCTGCAAATGGATTTCCTTATCTGAAATAGAGCATAAAAATAATCATTAATTTATGTAAGTCTGGAGTAAAGAATGAATAAATAGGTCTGTGACCAAAAAAATACTACAAAGATACTGCGATTTTTCTGAAACCGAAAAAAAAATGCCTATCGCTTGTGTTTCTATTCAGTGTTAAACCTCAAATTCGGTAGTTGCTGCAAGGTTGTCAGTCTTATTAATTGCAGAGGTTTTCACTTTCCTATTTATAGTCTGTTCAGATAGATGAAAAGTTCAATTCAGCATACAGAAAATTTTGAGGGAAATATTTACAACGGTTCTACCATTCGCAGACTCAAATTTCAGGGAACAACACAATACATGAAACATGATAAAGACTGATAATGTCTCGTTTAAGACTAGGGAAGGCTTTGAAAGGTGAGGCAAAGGAAATAGTGTCTAATATTTATCAATAATTATCCAAAGCTAAGAATAAAAATGTTTTAAACCTCCTAGTGATAAGGTTATAACAGAGAGAATTTTTACTATAGCTTAAATGGATTTTAGCCTTAGCTTTGGCTTAGTATTGATAAATATTAAACAATATCCTATTCCTTTTCTGACCTCCCAAAGCCTTCCCCGGTCCTTAACGAAACATAATCAGTTTTTATAGAGTTTAAAGTAGCGTGTTGTTCATTGTAATGGAAATGCAAATGGCAGAACCGTCAGGAATATTTCCCTGAGAATTTCATGCATGCAGGAATAGAACTATTCCATCTAACCGAACGGGCTACAGCCATATCACTCTTTTATCTTTAGTACTATGCTCGGGATTTGAACGCAGGTCCTCCAGCATACTAGTCCAGTGCTCTACCAATGAGCAAAATTCGCCCCATATAAATATAAATATATATATATATATATATATATATATATATATATATATATATATATATAACATTTCTCACCAGGATTTCCTGATTGCAGAGGACAGAAACACATTTATATCAACACACTTCCATTCCAATGAAAGACATATAAATTGGAACTCACCTGAAGAGAGAGACAGGCAAGAGAAGATCTTGGTGTTGGGAGCTCTCCAGCAAAACTCCATTTGTCCTCCACGGGGTCGTACACTTCTATTGACTGGTGGTACTTATCCCAGCCCTCTTCACCACCCAACACGTAGATCTTACCTCCCATCGTAGCTATGCCTAGAAAAGGCAGAAAGTTATTAAATATTGTTAAACAAATTATAAGGAAACTAGCTGAATACCCGTGCTTCGTCACGGCAAATAAGTAGTTATTTTATTGCGTTAAATAATGTTTCATTAAAATTACGTTACTATACAATTCTGTGCAGTTTATTACAGCACGGTTCCCGTCATACTATATTTTATTCAATGGGCGTTAAAATTTAAAAGTTTATGTTTCCCAAAAGTCATATGGTAACACCCAATATATTTACGAGTTTTACCAAGGTTATAGGCGAGGAGGCTGTGCAAGGGTTCCGGATATTATTACCTCGCCTGGAAAACCTAAGGATATACCATACATCACGGTTTGACCGGGACTGTCCCGGTATTTTGCAATTGTTTCGGTGTCCCGCCCGGTTTTATCAATGTCCCGGAAATGGGTGTAAGATGCAAAAAGTAATGAATTCATGTTTATAAGAATCTTTTATAAATCGGTTACCTTTCTACAATCAACATTGTTACTACTGCTAACAGTGTCAAAGAAATGAGAAGTAATCTAACTGTAAAACGCTGGAACTACCTGCACAGCGCTGCCAGCTGCCAGACACTACTATTTGGCTGAGAGATTTTTTTTAAAAAATCAAGTAGCAAAAAAAGTTTCGTTCTTATTTTTAAGGTTTGGGTAGGCAAACAGTTTAGGATTCCCCCTTCCCGTTAGTTGCTAGGCTTAAAACTCACCAACCATTTTGCTTATAATTTGTACTCTTTTTATCCCCCCCCCCCTGGTATGCCCATCCCATATTAATGTGTCCCGGTTTAACTCTCCAAAAATATGGCAAGCCTATCTGACGGGGATAGGCAGAAAAGAAACGCAATTAAAACTCTATGAGGGACAGTTAATTTCTAGTAATTCAAGGTCTGCCATCAGAGTTGAAATTAACCTCAATTAGAAATAAAACTATGAGATAGATAATGTAAGGTAACAGCTGTTCTTTATCGTCCTAGCAACGCAGGTTGCCTAGGCTTGCCTTCTCTAACCAACTCAAACTTTAAACCCCCCTAAAAATGCTTAAAAATACGAATATCAAAAAATCCTTTCTTAGCGAGCGCCTACGTTATATAGGGAGTGTCCATGCAAAATTTCAACATTTTCTGTCGAGCGGTTTGGGCTGGGCGTTGATAGATGAGTGAGTGAGTGAGTGAGTGAGTGAGTGAGTGAGTGAGTGAGTGAGTGAGTGAGTGAGTGGTATTTGACAAATATATAGTAGATAAGATGATATATTCTGACTTTGGCTTGCTTCACCGTAAAACCCCAATGTTTCCCTCGAATCACAAAATTTATTCATTGCAAAATTGATTCCACGTGAGAAAGGAAACCAGAATATTCCCTGAAAACTACACAAAGTACAGGGGTGCTTACCTGGCCTGTACCTCTTCTCAAGCATGGAAGCCCTCAGCTCCCAGGTATTAGTTTGAGTATTGTAGCGTTCACACCTGTTAGTATTTTCTGTTGAAGCATGCCAGCCTCCTAAAAAAGAGAACAAATAATGAAACAAAAAAAAAATAACCAAGAAGAGTAATACTAAAAGAAAAATAATTTCCGTAAGAAGCCAAGAAGGCCAGGAAGGGCAAATGGGGAAAAGAGAGTATGGAGAACCATGGTGAGAGACTTAACAAGTAAAACAAAAAGGTACAATAGTCAGGTAAAATGTTTATAATTCTTAAAAAAAAGAAAAGTGTAAAAACAGATAAGTGAATGAATGAATGAAAAGTTTTATTCTTATTCCGGGACACAAGTCCCGTAGGAAGTGCACGGTAATTTAAGTTGCACTTAACGCAGTTTTATTATACGCATTTTCCATACATTTTAAAATTAAAACCCATTTTTTCTAACTTTATTAAAAAAGAGTATGAAAAAAAAATTAAATAGGAAAGAAATGAACATTTCAGAAGACCTCAAAACTATGTTTTTCAAATCGGGCGATACTCTGGCGTCTTCAATTTTCGACCGATCAACTTAAAAATTTAACTGCAGCTTCCTCATGATATTTGCTAGTAAAGTAAGTATGATTTTTTCAATTCAATGAATTATAACGATTTTATGACCGATTTTCGACTGATTTTTTAATAGAAAATGAATAATTGTTCACCATTTTCAAAGAAATTAATATTTCTTAAACATCCTACGTAATTTACTAAATTTAACCTTATTCTTTCAAAATGATTTTAGTTTTTTGATCTAGATTAAAAATTGCCGCATGCAGACTATCACCCGTGGAAAAACAGGGTTTCCGTTTGTCAGACAGAATACCACCATAATTTTTTTCGAAGAATTGAAACGTATTTTTTTGGATATTTTCTTAAAACGTTTGATATAAAGAATTGAAAAATATTGATTTATTTTTTAATTATAATTTCAAGAAAATGACTTTGATTTTGATCGCACAAGGTAGTATTAGCCGTTAATGTAGTCCTTAGCTAAACGAGACCTAAAGTTAATTAAAAAATAGTCTGAGTGATATATATATATATATATATATACACATACACATACTGGGAACGAACCTACAACGTAGATGTAGTCCCCAAGGGTGCAGGCAGCAGCTCCACTCCGTGGAATCTTCATCGGAGCGACTTCACTCCAGGAATTTGAGAGTGGAGAATATTTCTGAACCAACTGGATTCCATCGCCATCCTCTAGCATTGCCCCGCCTGGAATTACAAACCAGCTGTAATTAGAGTTGTAATAAACATGTTAGAGACAACATATTATGAAGGAGTAATAAGTTAATTATAATATATGCTTTTCTTCTCTCAAGAAAAGTTTAACACAATTCTGCAGGCAATCACAAGGAGGGGTATGATCTTTTTTCCGTGAATTTTACCTAAAAAACAGCTGTTCATCAGTAAGAAGATTTTGGATAACAAACTTAACCATTTGAATCCAGTAACATATTTCTGTACTAAACTTCAGATCAATTTGAGGCTGCTAGACCAGGAACAGACTTTGTATTTATAAAGCAGCCCAGCAACAAAAAAAATAAAACAAGAATAAATATAAATGTATATTTACGTATGCAAATGAATTGGAACCATCGGTATTTTCATGATCTATGGGCTCTGAAGCATGGACATATCTTTTCGGAACCACCGGATTGCACCATGAGTTCGACTTCCCTAAGGAGGTTGGGAGGAAATGCGATAAAATGGATAAAAAAATGTTATTTCTTAACAATATTCATTTCTTAACTTTTCACCTGTAATTCCATCTTCTTTAAGTATTTCCTTTATTCAAATATTAAATCAAAAGCTGAATTTCAAGCTGGACATTTTGTTACAATTATTTATAACAAATAAATCCCTAAAGGTCTGAACAAGACAAATACCTGTGACGTAAAGACACCCACGGTGAGCAGTGACAGCAGGCGAAGTCAGGGCTGCCATCATTGGAGCGATTAGTGACCATGTGTTAGTTGTCGGGTCGTAGCGTTCACATGATTCGAGTCTGCAGGTCCCTTCCCAGCCTCCAACTGCATAAAGTTCCCCATCTACCACACCCAGACCTATACAAACGTATATCATAAATTGTACAACATTTATTTAACAATAACGAATCTAGTTTCTGTAACATTTTTGGTGATGGAGTACATTTATAGTCATGTTTGAATACTCAGGCCAATGACTGAGTCTCAACCATAAACTTTAGCATTCCATATGTTTAGGACTGTGGGGTCAATTCCAATCAAATACACTATGTGTAGTGCCATGAAAAAAAAAGGCATTATCTTTATCCTAGCTAGAAAAGGATGGAACAGATAACCAGTTTGAAAAAGAAAAGAAGAGCATTACTGAAAAGAGACTTTAAAAAATCTTTCTTCTTAGCAGTATACCTCTTTAAAAGAAATATCTCTAACCATTTTTTAGAAAACCCGACAGATATAGTTGAAAAATGATTTCACACATTTTATATTCATCCAAACTAGATAGATATGTAAATTTTGGTTACTTTTGGTAAAGAGGAAGTATTACTAAAAAAAAGTAACAAAAGAAGTGAGGACCGGCTCAAAAATGGTCCGATTTTAATGAAATTTGGTACAAAAATCTTTCATCTAGTTGGAAAGGTCAAGTTCGTTAAGAACATGGATTTTGAAGCGAAATTCATGCCAAAAAAATTGTAATGCTTACGTTTTTGAGTTCATATGCTTTCAGATACTTTTTTGTAGGTTTCTTAAAATTTGAACACTATTGAAACCATTTTTAAAGCAAAACCTGTAACCATTTTTGAGAAAAGTGTAAAAGCTACTCTTCCAAACTAATTTTCAGTTTTGGTATTGAGAAACGATTGATTCAGTTGAAACTTGTCCCAGATGTTTGTCATCTAATCTATTACATCTATATATTTAATTTTGCTTGTGTTTGGAGGTAAGGAAGTATTCGGGGGAAAAAAGGTATTAATAAACACGAAACGTTTTCAGATCTTGGTGTATTTTTTAAAATATCTCGAAAATGGTTGGGAAATTGTGGTAAGTGGAATGTGACCATTCAAAAGCTTACTTACTAAATTCTCTACAAAAAAGGTTCTGATGTAATTTTCGATGGGGCGATGTCAATAGGAGAAATAAGTGCTTAAAACTATTAAAAATTGTTAGTTTTGTTCTTTTCAGCGGGTTTTTGTCTCTGTTTACCTAACTCTTTAATCGCATTTAACAGTAAAATTAATATTTTAGTAAAAAAAGGATAAGAAAATGAGAAGACTGATATAGCGTTTTATATATAACAGGGTAATGTTAAGAAAGAGGATGGCGTCATTTCCACTTAGGATACAATCAGTTTCCTGTTGTGGCACTTAAAATCTTATATTACTTCTCTTTACTAATGGAACTAGGGTTATGAACGGAAACATCCTAGATGAGGCAGTTCCAGCAGGTCGGACTTTTTCTCCACAAAGAGCACAGCAAGAGTGCAATAATGTTCTCAAGTATTTTTGAACTTTTTACCTACACTTCATTATGTTATTCAATAGTGCGTGAGTTATATTATGTGAGTATATTACCCAGCTCTGATCTGGTAGTGAGCATTGACTCAACTTCTTGCCAGGTATCTAGTACTGCCTCGTAACGAAGAACATTCCGGGATGGACCTCCGTCAGGAAACTCACCACCTGCCAAGTACAGAGTATTCTTTCCGCTAGCGACTAGTCCATGCTTGCTGTAGGAAGAACCATTATTTTAGGCGATACAAAGTAGAACAATAGAAATCAACTCTAGAAACTACAATGAGTAATCAATATAAAGAAAATAAAGGTTTTGCCTCAACTTTGCATTGAATCAGACTGTTTTATGAATATCTGTTCATTTCATGCATCAAAGACACCAAATTCAGTAGACACCCTGGCATAACTTATTCCAATTAAGCTATGGAGCTTCACATCAAAGCATGGCATGTTAATTCGTTTAATAAAGCCAATAATTTACAACAAAGTGTCATATTTATTTGAATCCAGACAATTTTATTGGCATTTAACGCTTAGCTGACGGCGGGTAGTGCGGGCTGGCCGACCCTGTAGTAAGGCAATCTCTTTACCTAGCCGGGCCCTAGTTACGAAGCTATACTTGCCCTCCTCTCTACGTGCATGAAAACATTCGTATAATTTCCTCCCTTAAAATTCCTAATCTTAGGAAAAATTTATTTTATTATTCATTTTCGTTTTCTTTTATATATATAATTATATAATTAGATGCTCCAATAAATATTTTTTATAATCTATACTTTTCAGTTCGAAAAATATTATTTTTTTAAGATACGGGTTCTAATCAATGAAGCTAAATAAATAAATAGCCTCTTTTTATCTAAACAAAGAAAAATTCATCATCCTTTTCGATCTGGATCGAGATGGATCTAACACTGGCAATGTCAATTTTTATGAGCCCGACCCAGGTATCCATAATCCGTAGCTCTCTCGACATAAAATAGTTAATTTTTCCGACAACTAGTGGTGAAACAAATAGCTAAAGCTGCCTGCAGTCCTCGTTTAATAACCCCAAGGTCAAACTCCTGGAAAAGTTAGCCGTAAGAAGCCAGTAAACGAGAGAGGAGGGTCGGACTGATGTACAAGTCCTTGGTTCCAGGGGCTCGGCAGCTCTAGACTGCTGTACAAGTCCTTCGTTCCAGGGGCACGGCACGCTTTGACTTCTACAGAAGGAAAGGGTTAAGGGCAATAACAACCAATTTTATTGCCATTTGAGGACAATAATAAGGTGTTTGCATTGGAATGCAAGTGGAACTCATTATAGACTTATATGGCTAAGGAGATCCCATGGTAGCTGGTCATTGGTATGCTGTTTCATCCCTTCCTGTCCAGGTAGCGCCTCAGGAATTATCCACTATTCAAAGGCCGTGGTTGCTGATAGTGAGGATGTTCAAGAGAAACAAAAATTGCCACTTCTTTTAAAAAAAAAAAAAAAAAAAAAAAAAAAAAGTATAGTGAACCCTAGGCGCTTTCAGCAGCTCATGCCACCATCTTCAGAGCTATAATGAGTTCACCATGATGGAGGACTGAATCACTGAACTCCGAAGATGATGGCATGCTGCTGAAACTGCTTGGTGATCATTATAAAAACAGTGGGAATTTCCATTTTTCCTGCAGTAGCTAGGAGTGAATTTGTTTATCTTATCATTAGTAAATGGGTGTCGTATTTCATTCAAATTTAAAAACATTCAGCGACTCTGATGCAGGAGAAGAAAGCAATTGCAAGCAGGGTGGGAGCCATGCTCTGAAAATCTTTTCACACCACCTATTTTCTGAATTCACTCTTCCATTATGTATCTTTCCTTCAATTTTTTTTTTTTTTCGTGCATTGAAGAGTGCATTTATTCACACACAAGCTCCATTGTCTTATTTGTCATATTACATTGACTACCTTATAGCAAAAGGGAGACAGGCGAGGGTTTTCCATGTCCTTGTGTCAGGAGAGAAACATTCCACTCCTCTGAGAACAACCTTGTCATCCTCACCACCGACTGCAACTATAACCTGGGAAAATATTAGAAAAACAATCACATAATTCCTCAGAAAAAAGAAAATTAAAAAAAAAAATGAACAAATATCAGAGAAGTATCTCTTAACCCTAAGTTTATGTGCGGGCTGGCCGACCCTGCATTTCGGCAATGTCTCTACCTGGCCGAGCCTCAGTTACAAAGCTATTCTCGTCCTCCTCTACATGCGTGAACACTTTCATATAATTTCCTCCTTAAAATTTCAAATTGTAGGAAAACTTTCTTTTATTATTTATTTAATTTTTCTTTTAGCTCTAAATATATGTAAGAAATTATAAGCTTCAATACATTTTTTTACTATATTTTTTAATACGAAAAATAATTTTTTTTTATGATATAGGTAGTACCTATATCAAATAAATTTATTTATTTAGCTTCATTGCATTGATTAGGTACTAATCAATGAAGCTAAATAAATAAATAACCTCTTTTTTACTTAAAAAAAAAAAATCCTTTTTACAATTTAGGGCTTTGGGTCTAACACTAGCGGTGTTAATTTTTTCGAGCCGGACCTAATTATCCCCAATCCCTAGCTCCCTCGTCACAAAGAGTTAATTTCCCCAACAACTAGTGGTGAAAGAAATAGCTAAAGCTTTTCTCGGTCCGTGCTTAATAGACCCGAGGTCGGACTCCTGGAAAAGTCGGAGGTAGGGAGCCGGCAAACGAGAGAGGAGGGTCGGACTGCTGTACAAGTCCTTCGTGCTGGGGGCCCAGTGGCTCTTGACTTATGGTCAAGTCTTTTGTTCCAAGGGCACGGCGCGCCTCGACTAGTACAGCAGTCTACAGTAAGGAAAGGGTTAAAGGGCACAAATTAATATATAGATACAATAGGTTAGGTTTGTTTTCAGCTGAAAAAAAGTCCATCACACAGGGGCTGCATAACTACGCACATTCCTCTGGAGGTGGGAAGTGTTCACTGCAGTCTTTAATATTTTTTTTTACAATAACCTATATAAATTAAAAAAAAATAAATAAATAGTTTTGACCTTTTATATTTCTGTTACGTAATTTTTCAAAAATTCTTTCCTGAAAGCACCTTCCCTCCTTTGGAAAGTGCTAAAATTGCATACCAGCTAACCTCCTAACACCACCGAAATTCAGTGACTTAAGCCATAACAAACACAATTATATCATATAAATACCTGAAGATAATGTGAGGAAGCACGAGGCCTGCTGCGACCAGCAGACAGCTCAGATCGCCTGTCCGGGAGAAGATGGTACAGCTTAGCCTCTTCGACGAGTGCCATACAAGCAGGACTCTCCTTCACTGCAGGCAGGGACTCCACACAGTCCACAAGGAAGTAAGGGCTGACAAGCCCAAGCCGAACAGTTTCTAGCACCTGCAAAGATTAAGAATATCCTTAAAACAACTAAAATCCTTACTTATCACAACCAGCAGAAAACAAAAATAGTAATTCTTCAAATACGTATTTATAAATATATGTTAAAGTGTATGTATAACAAGAGGCCTAGAGTGGCAAATAGTACAAGAGTAACTGCTTCTTGACTCAATAGATGTGGAGTTTCTTTTGTTCTTTTATTACCATAAACATTAAAAGCTTTGGAAATTGTATTGCCAGTAGTAAATCATAGGTCATCTGCTTTTTTCTCCTAAGCATGAACCTTTAAAGACTGAAATTGGTACTTTTATCTGATTTTTGCATAAGTTATTTACTAACAGAATAATATTTATTACCAGCAATGTCTTGATATTTATGCTGGAAATGGTCCCCAGTTTCTCTACTTTCAAGAGTCCTTAGGGAACGTGGAATTACAATCATTAAAAAGCCGTTTTTCTCATTAAAAAAAGTGTGGGAAATGTGATAAACTTGTGCAATGGAACAAAAAAATACATATTTTAAACTTTAAGCACAATGCTCTCCGGCTAACACCTTCCACTTGAAATTTTCATAATACTCTTTTATGTAGAAAATGTACTAATCTATCAAATTATCACCTTTCACTTACCAACAATTTTACAATATTTAAGAAAGTATGGGAAAAGTCCAAAACTGCTCTTGCCTGAAAATATTTTTTTATTATTTTTTTTTTTTTGTAATGCTTCCTCAACTCCTAACGTAATAAAATAGACATATATTACAATTAACATGGATGGACGAATAAGATGCATTTTCAGAAACGTGAAGAAAAAGTCAAAATTTTTCATAGGTTTTGTATTAGTTTATTATAAAGTATTTTAGCGAACATGCAAATCTTAGATTAGAAGAATGTCAAACATGTGGGAAAAACTCAATCCTTCTTGAAGTATCCAAAACTAAAATTCTAGTTTTTTTCCCCACTTTTCTCAAAAATGGCCAATGACATCACCTTGAAAGTTGTTTTATTCTATTCCCCAAGTTAAAATGAAAAAGTGTACCTGGAAGCCTGTTAAGGCAAAACTATAAGAGTTACCATAACTAACTATAAGAGTGTGTGTGTGTGTGTGTGTGTGTGTACACCAATTTTGACCTATGGGTTATGTAAAAATTATGTCACTACTTCTGGATAACGTCATCAGATCAATGTGATACAAGGGTTCTGCTACCTTTAGGGAGAAAGCAAACATGCTAAAGGACAAAAAAATAACTGTATGATTTTAAATTTATTTATACGACAATGTGATTAGGCAGACAGTCATGTTGCGCTTCGAAAGTGAATTAAAACCTTAAAAGAGACAAAATCAAATTATGTCTCGCCAGCCATACAAAAGAATCAGTATTTGATGAACAGAAACTTTATTCCTGACTTGCTTTTGCCTAGAAAAGGTATTTCTACCACAAGTCTAAAAGAGAGAGGATATATTGAAAATACCTTTGGGAAAATAGCTTTCCTATCCTCAGGAGCATGAGAGTACCACTTAGCAACTGCCTTGAAGACCACCTCTTCTCGCTCCACCTGAAGGCTGTCGCTTCGAGTAAGTTCAATTAGTTTTTCACTCGACAGCGAAAGGAATTCTTCACCATGGTATACCTCCCAGAAGTTTCTGAAAAATAAATGATTGCGAAATTACATGAACTTATGTATTTGAAGCTCAAAAAGCCAGATTCACATCTTATTTCTATATCATTTTTATCCCTGAACTCTTAATATTTTGCTATCAAACTGCTTATTCTTTTTAGTAAAAACTTAAATGTATAAACCCATTGTACAGTTAACAAATTTAAATACAGAAGAGTCTCTCTAATCCGAACTAATTGGGACCAAACCCTGTTTGGAATAGCGGAAATTTGGAATAGGCAGAGTTTTGTCATAAAAGGGTGGATCAAATATAAATGAGACTTATTTTTTATTTTTTTTATTATTACTTTGAATACAAAAAAAAAGTACACCTAATTTTTCTACATAGTCTCCTGATTTGGAAACACATTTTTCCCAGTGTATAGGTAATTTTCCAATCCCGTCCTCATAGAATGAAGTAGGTTGTGTCTCCATCCAATTGCGCACATTGGCTTCAACCTCATCGTCACTATCGAATCTCTCACCTCCCAAAGCTTCCTTGAGTGACCCAAACAGATAAAAGTCACATGGTGATAAGTCTAGACTGTAGTGAAGGTGTTCTAGCATCTCTAAGACTAATTGTTCCAATTTTTCTTTCGTCAGGGCTGAAAATGTTTCTGTCAAGTATTTTGGGCTGGGTGATGATAGGTCAGTGAGTCAGTGAGTGCGTGAGTGAGGGGTATTTGACAAATATATAGTAGATTAAACAAATTGAATTAAAACTTTTTTTTTTACTTCTGCTTAGAGATCATGATTGATGTATATTGGTGATTTTTCTTTGGCCGTATGAATAAATGAATTGAAAATGGTAAGCAATCCTTCATATGTTGTGACTAATGAAAACGGCTTTGTTGAATCATACTCAAAAACATAAACTCCCAGGCAACTGTACAAGAGATAACCGTATTTATTCTTTGAATGATTCAGTCGACCAGTAGTTATCTCTCAGGTGATAAATCAAGAACCTATTCATATTTGGAAAACAAATGGCTGGTGAAGGCTCTTGCTATTGGAGGATTTGAAAATTGTTTCATATTCCGAGACACATGTCCCTTAGGAATAATTTTGGGGTTGACAGCATTAGGTTAAAACCATTCAAAATATAAAATTACTGCCATTTGAAATAAAATTAAATACCTAACACCAGCTTAAATAGAAACATAGCAAGGGGTTGGTTGAGTGAAACTTGCAGGGATAAGAAGTGGTGGAAGAGCTGGGATTTAAAGGTTTATTCTAGTTTGGTAAAGAGAGGTAAGGAATTCCATAGCAAGTGACAAATGAATTTTTGAATAAAGCTGTACGATGGGAAGGAATATAATGATCGGAAGGGCAAGAGTGGGTGTTACATGAATGACCATAAGATTTTAATTTAAGGAGTTGAAAGATATAAGGTATTTGGGAATGAATGGTAGAAGTGTGATATATGGGAGTCTATGGGGATACAAAGGATAAAATAAATGAAACATGGTTCATACTTTGAACAAAAAAAGTTAAACACCCACTGATAAACAGTTCACCAGTGGAAGTTGTTGATATATTTTTCAAATCTTTTGATAATAAAGTATTTGTTGTGAAAATTGCTTACTCAAGGGCATATTCTAGAGAGGTCTCCTGTAGCTCGGTGCAGGCATGGATTTCGGCAAAGCAGTGAATTCCGAGGCAGTTTCCAGCATCCATGTGGACTCGGAGAAATCTGCAAGCTGCTTCTTTTACTGGCAATACCTATACAAAACAAACTAACTAGACTTTAATTAAATATATACAATTTTTCAAAGAACATATAATCATTTTTTTTTTTAATTTTTCTATTTAAAAACACAGACTAATTAAAAAAAAAATTGACTGTACCAGTAACTATACCCATCATTTTTGCAGTATTTTTACATACTGAATACAAATCCAAGAAATATATCGACATTAAGATATTTATATGAGTTATTTGGGATTTGAAAGATATGTTGGACCCAGGAATTAAATATTGCATATGTCTAAGATGGAGATTATTGAAGTCTGGTCATAAGTTAAATAAAACTATGTCCTATATATATATATATATATATATATATATATATATATATATATATATATATATATATATATTGTAATGATATTTTACATTACATATTTAAAAGTTTTAAATTTGAATAACCGTTAAAGGTAAAAAAGGCGGGAAAAGACGAATACAAGGTTTGCGGAAAATAAAAAACAAATAAATTTTTTCTTATGTTTAACTTTCATCAAAAATTAAAAGTTCTAAATTAAAAACTAACACAGAAAAGTCTGAAAATCTAAAAAGCTCATTGATATGTTAGATTCAATGAGATAAACAATTATTATTTGTTATATTGGTCTAGCAGTCGATACAGGTAGCAGTGGATACCGGTATGACGCTCCCGCCATGAAAGTTGAGAGCAGTCTGTTACATGAGAGTCTGTGAAAAGGTGGCTCCAGGTTCACATGAGAGTCGGTTACAAGAGACAGTTACAAGCAGTCACTTATAGTGCAATTTTAAAGAAACATTCCATTCCGGATGCAGCTCCAGTTTGGTGTACAGTGGTATTATAGTCAGTCTTTTTGAAAGCAGTGCAGTCTGTTGAGTTAAAAGGAAGCTGCATTTGTAACGAGGATCCTGTTCTCTGAGGTTGGTTCCAGATTTGGCTTTATATCAGGTAATGCTTGTTTGTCTAATTCGGAATTTAACTTATCTATGAGTTTTTTCTTATGTACAATGGTTTTTGTGTTACTTTACTGAAAATCGAACCCTAACCCTGAGATAAAGAGTTTCTAACATCAATTATTATAAAATTTTTATTATATTGGTTCCCAACGTAGAGGTATACGTAGAATAAAATATTATCAAAAAAAAAAACAATTTCTTCTTTATATTTTTAATATTATAACATTTTGGCGACCCAACGCGGCGCAATTATCTTATTTAAATAATAAATAATTTTCTTTATATTTTTAATATTATAACATTTTGGCGATCCAACGCGGCGCAATTATCTTATTTAAATAATAATTAATTTTCTTTATATTTTTAAGATTATAACAATATATATATATATATATATATATAGCCAAAATCGTTCGGTGTGGATTTGTATAAACTATGTCCTGTATATATATACAGGACATAGTTTATACAAATCCACACCGAACGATTTTGGCCAAACTTGGCACATAGGTAGGTCTTGATATGGGAGGTATCAGAGGCTAGGTCAAAAACGTCTACCAGCTATCTGTCTGTATGTTTGTTCCTTATACACATCCACACCGTTTGATCGATTTTGATCAAACTTGACACACAGGTAGGTCATGATATGGGGAGTGTCATAGGCTAGGTTAAAACCGTCTAGGACTGACAGTTTGGAGGTCACGGGTTTGAAACTGTGAACCCGAAAAGTTACAGATTTGCGTTATTAGATTTTGCTTTTCTAGTTGCAGAAAGTAGGTATAGCATGGAACGCAGGGTAAAGAGCTAGTTTTATAATAAAAATGAGTTATTTTTGGCAACATTCTGGCTTGATTACCCCAGTGATGTAGCAACTTCCAATCTGATCAGTTTTGCCTCTTCACATAGCCCAGATGAAGGCTTGAATCACGCTGATTCTTTAGCAAAAATATAAACTAATTTTTATTTTAAAAAATGTATCTTTTTTCTGACTATCTGCATCTTGGTGATAAACAAAATAAAATTGTAAGGAGTTTCAGATCAAAGTAGAGACTGATTCAAATAGCACAAGACATTTCATATATACCTTTGACATTTTGCCACTGAAGTCAAAATTGTGTAGATGGAGATAGTTAGCCCCTGTAGAGATACGAAGACAGGTATAGTTGGGATTCGGCTAGGAGAAAAACGTCAGACTTTCAAAAAGAAATCTGTATTTTGGACGTTTCGACTGCAACAATGGCAGCCTTCTTCAGCTAAAAAATATATACAACTTATAAGTAAAGAAAATGTACAAGTATGACAACGCCACCCACGTTGTTCACCAAATACCCTGCCAAACCCCCTCCTGTAATGCTGTATACATAGGTGAAACCAAAAATTATATTCACTCCCGCATAACACAACACAAACGGACAATAAAAAACAAAGAAATCCACAAATCCGCCCTCGCAAAACACGCCATAACTAAAAAACACACTTTCAACTTTGACGACACTAAAATACTTTCCACAGAACGAAACACCAAAAAGCGACAGATTTCCGAATGCGTCCACATTAACTTAAACCCCAATAACATTAATTACAAAACCGACAAACAAAACATATCCCCTGCTTACTCCTCCGTCTTCCATAAATTGTCCTGACCTCCTTTTTTATCTTTGTTCCCAGGCTCCAGACAATTTCTCTACTTGTGTGTCCCTAAGCTCTTAACACCTTTTACAACCTCAACCTCCTTTACAACCCGCCTTTACAACCCAGCAATTGTACCTCTTTCATCTGCACCGATTTGCCGCCCCCCCCCCCCACCCCTTTTTCATAACTATAAAGACCACCGGTGTTGTTGCTGTCGTTCATACTTCTACCATGGTTACCTAAGTTGTCCTCGAGGTCTTCCTCCCTCCCCCCTAGGCATTCTCTAGTGGTATGTATCTATATATTAATTGTTATAAATTGTATTCACTTATAAAATAGATTTTGTTTTTCACTACATAAAAAATGTGCGTTGTTTTTACTGTTTAATTTTTTTTGTACTGTTTTTACTAACAAGTTCTACATGCTGTTTTCTTTCCAACTACCGTATTTTCATTGTTTTTAAAAATAAGATTGGTTAAAATTTATTGTATTGATATATATACTCCGCTCATTTCTTCCTGTCTTTTACTTACTACTTGTACATTTTCTTTACTTATAAGTTGTATATATTTTTTAGCTGAAGAAGGCTGCCATTGTTGCAGTCGAAACGTCCAAAATACAGATTTCTTTTTGAAAGTCTGACGTTTTTCTCCTAGCCGAATCCCAACTATACCTGTCTTTGAAGTCAAAATTGTTTACAATTTTGAACTGGGATAGGATATCATATTTGCATGCATATGAACATATGCAAACGAACATAAAATAATCTTACCTGGAGTAGATTTGCTGCTGAGAGAAGAGCTTGGACATTATTCCTTGTGATTACAACAGTCGAAGTATAAGCATAGTCAATGAGAAGTCCAACCATATCAGGGTCTACAGTCCGAAGGACGACAGTGTTTTGTCGAGATTCTGCAAGCACATTCAGGAACATACCCTACAAAAATTCCAGTAAATCATCACTCAAGCATAGAGCAATGTAAGTTGATCAATATCAGTTATATTTCTTTATTTTTTATTTTTTGATGGCGCACAGACATCTGAGCCATTAGCGCCAACATGCCTGGTGCAGCGAGGAATTTTCTCAACGAGCCATGAGAAAATTCCTGCCGCCAGTGGGACTCGAATTCACCACGGGGAGACCCAATATCAGTTTTTAGCATAAATGTGCTTTAGCGGTGACTAAACTAGAAAAAAACGTTACACGCCTGCTGGCGTTCGCGCATGTGCAGGGGCTATGTACAAAAAATAACACTCTATGTGTCACAAAAAAGTGTCCGCTGGCATTCGCGCAATCGCAGTGGCTTGGTCATGTACGAAAAAAACACTGTATGTATAAAAGTAATTCGTTCATATGTCCAGGTTATAAAGCTGTTTGCAACTAACTCCATTCTCAGCCATCTGCCGGAAATAAATTAATCAGCATGCTTTAGCTGGCCTTAGGCTTAATCTAATTTGTATTTATTCCCAAGTAGAGGGCTCCTAGAGGAGGGAAGGGGGGTTAGGATAGGGAGGGGAGGGGCTAAGATCGGAGCGGGGATCCTATTTTTTTTTTTTTTTTTTTTTTTTTTTTTTTAGGCCGCACCCACATCTGGGCCATTAGTGCCAAATATCAGCTATTAATTGAAATATGAGAATGTGAAATAAGAATTCTTTTAGATATAAGTATAAACTTCATTTGAAGGAAACTCTCTCTCTCTCTCTCTCTCTCTCTCTCTCTCTCTCTCTCTCTCTCTCTCTCTCTCTCTCTCTCTCTCTCTCTCTATATATATATATATATATATATATATATATATATATATATATATATATATATATATATATATATATACACATATATATGTATATATATACATATATATATGTATATATATACATATATATATATATATATATGTGTGTGTGTGTGTGTGTGTGTCATGGGCGTATATAAGGGGGGCTGAAGGGGCTGCAGCCCCCCCCCCCCCGAAATCGGTAAAAATGTATCATAAAAACCTTAAAAATAAATTAAATAATATCACTTAGTTCAGAAAAAAATAGTTTTTATTGGGTGTAATAGCGTTTTAATTAGCTAACTATTCCAAGTTCTAGATTGTTAGTATTCCATACCCCCAAATGTTCTCAGCCCCCCCCCCCCAAATTCTTCCAGCCGCTCTAAGAAACCAGTAATTTGTTTTATGAGTATATTTCATTACAGTAGACTGTCCCTAATCCGGCGAAGTCGGGACCAGACAGCCGCAGGTGCCAGGAAACACAAGTTCCTGCCTCTAAAATGAAACATATATCCCTTCTATGAGTTCCATTCAATGAAATACCACGAAACAAATGTTTGGCTTGCTAGGAAGGGAAGGTTTTCTAGGATCTCATTCCTCTTGGATACCGCCGGATTAGAGAAAGCGATGGATAAGAGAACGTCGGATAACACAGAGTCTACTGTATATGAAACAGGATTTATTAAATTAAATTGAATGTATTAAAAGGATAAAAATTATTATTAAAGAAGAGATTTAAAATGAAGCGATAATGTATATGAAGATATTTATGGAGTAAAAATGTTAATTCATTAACCTGTCTTCGAGGCCTACATTGGGATAGTATAAGCTTTTATTTTGTAGACATGTTAAGATATTGTCTATGAGCTGACAACCTTCAGCACGAATTTTTAACATGTACATATTATTTAAGTCATATCATCTTTTGCAGTCTGTTAGACTTTTTTTATTATCAATTCAGTCTTACAAATTTCACCCAATGGTTTCACCTGTTAGGTTACTACTTGAATATAAATGTTTTTAATTCCAGTGCCCTGACAATGAGTAAACTAAAAGTTTGACATGAAGGGACTCTTTCCATTAAAAACATAAGAATTTATAATTTTATTCAAAACCTTATTCTTCCTTGAAAAAATTAGTTTTTTTTTTTTTTTCTTTTTTCTTTTTTTTTTTATTTAATCCTATTGACTATCACGTTTTTTTTAAGAAACCGACCTAAAGCTGACCAACCACCCAGCTACAGTGAGAATCACTTATGAATCCCTCCTGACCAATTTTAATATTAAAAAAAAAATAAATAAATAAAAAAAAAAAAGTTAATTATTTTTATGAATCTCCACTTAATTTTTATATTTATAATGCAAAAACTTTTAGAGATTAAGTGAATTCGATTGCTATTTAGAAAGAAATACAGGAATAATGTACAATTGTAATATAAAATTAATACTCTTTTTTACAAATTGTAATTGAATAGAATCTAATTACTTTTTTTAATTTAAATAGAAAAGGCCTAAGAAAATACAGCATTTAATATAAGTTGTCAGCAAATCAAATACTTACTCGGAAGTAAGGACTAAAAGAACAGAGGACACTCTTATGAGCTGGAAACTTTAAACCTTCAACTGCAATTGTCACATCACAAAGCTCATTCCGTTTCCTCAGTTCATTCAGACCTTCCAAAATCTAGAAGAAAATCACTGATTAGAAACAAAAATGGAATCCATGAGAAAAGTAAAAATAATTAGTAGGCTTAGAGGGGGGGAAAATGAATGTCAAACCTGACTAGAGTGTGAAGCCTCTTTGAATTCATACTCATTAACCCTCATATCCTCCATTGTGAGGTCCATAGAAACAGCTTCTGAATCACAGTCACTGTCGCTATTGAGGAATGTACTCAAAGGGCTACAAATACTTCTACAAGTAACAGTTCCACGCCTATGTGTTGCCATAAATGAAAATCTAAGCATTTCCTACAGAAACGACCTAAATATAATATGATTTCAGTACATTGTGAATGTTTCTCTAAAAATCTGAAAACGAGTCACGACAGTTCATGACTTGCTAATCCAATTTCATATGAAGATCAGTTGACAGGAAAGGGCAAGTGGAGTAAATTGGTAACAGTTTCCTAACCTTCCATGACAGATAGAAAACTATTTCCAAAGAGATGCTTATTCAGAATTACTTGGAAATTTAACTCGTTTGAGTTTTGCAAAGGACTCCTATGTGAAAGACGATTTTTTTAATATTCTGTCTCTTGTTATGGTTTAAAAATAACTCTAATATACATAATTCTTAATTAAAGAGGACAAACTATCTCATTATAATTTTTTTCGGAAATCGCTTATTAACTTCAAACATTCGGTTCAAACTCTGTATCAAACAGTTATTCCACAATTTTTTCTTTGTTTATGCAAGTTATTTTACTTATCAGTGAGTAAGATTTGGTTAGGAATTAGAAAGTCCAGAGACCAACGGAAATATATCGTATTGGACGCCTATATAAACTAAACGCTAAATCACAATGTAACAAGGTATTTTGTGCACAATTATATTGCAGAGTTTGTTTAGAAAATAATACATTGCTGTGATTTTTTTTAGTATTTTCTGTTTGAAATATCTGATTTACTTTGATAGATCATGCTGAAGATATCCTGACTAGACATGCGCGCCGCCGCCGCCGAGCCTATTCAGTCGGCGCGCCGATTTCGTTGGCAGTGCTAGTGTTCTGCGTGGTGACCGGCCGGCGCCATCTTGAGCTTACCTTGTGACCGAGTAAACGCTTGTGTGTTGTGATAATTAATTGAATAATGACAAAGTTTGAATCGGAAAAGCGTGAAATAAAATAATTTTATATAAATATTCTCTTTAACTCAACAAATAAATCCAGCTTTTGTGGGAAATATTTTGGAAACCTCGCAATTGAAGAGAAAAACTAAAAAAAAGTCCCACTCGTAGGAACTGCGTCATCGTAGCGCGTCTCCGTTCATAACCTTTGTGATATTAGTAAAGGAATAAATACAGTAATTGGTAGGTTTTGATGTTTCGTTAAATTTATAAATTAAATCCTAAGGAGAAGGAAGTTTAAGGAGCCTCAAGTATTCTAAGCGGAAGGACTCCCCGCCTTCTCAACGTTCGCCATGCGAAAACGCAAAATATAAAGTTTCTCATTTTCTTGCCTTATTTTACTAAGAGACTAATTTTACTTATAATTATAATTTGAAACAATCAATTAAAAAGTGAGTTAAACAAACACAAACCCCCGTTCAAAAGAACAAAAAAAAAACGCTTTCGAAGTTTTAAGCACTTATTTCTACGATTGACATCACCCCTTCGAAAATTGCTTTAGAACGATTTTTGTAGAGACATTAGTAAGCTTTCGAATGGGCACCTTCCCCTTACCACGACTTTCCAACCGATTTCAAGATATTTACGAAAAAATACGAAGATCCCAAAAATGTTCATGTCCACTAATAAAATATTTGGTAATACTGAAGTTTGGCGTCCTCCGAACCGATTATTTTCAAATCTTGCAATATAACGTATTTTGATTCACTAAACACGAACTGTTAAAAAAAGTCGCTCTCAACTAGGAAAGAAGTTATTAAGCACCTAAGTTCACTGTTATGAGGTTATAAAAGCTGGCATAAACAACATGCGCATGCGCGGGTATGGAAAAGTCCTTAATAAAGAAGTCGAATTAATATTTACCATCACACAATTACTTAAATTTACCAGCATTTATTAATTCAGAAACATTTTTTAAATAATGAAACATTCTTTACATGTTTTGTTTCGCTGTTGAAAAGTACTATATAACAGAAATCTCTGAATATAATGCGAATATTTATTTCGCATTAAATTAAGGGATTAATGCGAATATTTATTTCGCATTATAGGCATACATGGTATGCATTTCCGTTTGCTACGCTCACTCAAGAAGATATCTAAAGTCCAGTCAATCCAACTCGCTAAAAATAATAGTATTCTATTAATTTTAGCGATTTGGATTGACTTGAGTTTTGATATCTTCTTGAGCGAGCGTAGCAAGCGGAAACGCATAGCATGTATGCCTGCCTATAAGCGACAGGCGAGGAGGCCCTTGAAATTTACAATTATTTTTGAATAAACAGTTTATCAACATTTCAAAAGAGAGTTCTTTGTTTCCAAATTTTACATCTCTGCGTATGCGCATGTTTACAAAAACGTTGTATACGCCAGCTTTTATAGCCTCCATAACAGTGAACTTTAGTGCTTAATAACTTCTTTACTAGTTGAGTGCGACGCGTCAATATATAACAGTATAATAGTTGAGAGCAACTTTTTTTTTTCAACGGATTCGTGTTTAGGGCATCAAAATACGTTATAGTGCAAACTTTGAAGAAAACCGGTGCTGAGGACGCTCTCCTTCAGTATTACCAAAAAATCATTTGATCAGGTGCTATCAGTATTCGATCTATAGGTACCGCGAGTCTCTGATGTCTACGCTTTTTCTTTTCTCTTTGGTTTAGAGGTAAGGAAGGTAAAATCTAGGCTATAAACGTCACGTGGGGTTTGGTTGATCTTTGTAAACGGATATTATTTTTTTTAGTACTGTCTTCAGTTATTATTTTGAAGAAATCATGATTTCTAAAAATACCAAAAAGAAACCTCTTAACTCTACAGCTGAATTAAAAGAGAAAAAAATGGTAATTTTCTTTCTTAATTAATAGTTTATATGAGGTCTTGTTCACATTCACCATTAACCCCAGTATGAATGTTTTATTTAACCATAATCTCCATTGTAAAAACACCCAACTCATCCTAGGAAAGTTTTAAAAAAAATTAGAAAGTGTTTTAGAAAATTTTAGATCAAGAGCCTAACTTTTGATATAAGAACTTTTTTAGAAAAAAATTATGTTTACAATTTTAAATGTATTACACCGTCTTACATCTCAAGTGTTTTAATTTAGGTCCTCGCAATTTTATCTTCAATTACATGGGTTCTTACTTTGATTTGCAGAAAATAATTCAGAAAAAGAAAGCAGAGCGAATTAAAGAACAGTTGTCTGGAAAAATTGATTCTCCTATTGTTGCCAAAGCTAAAAGTGCTGCAAAAGCAGCATTGAAAAACAAAGTTCCCTCTCAATCACCTTCTGTCTTGGTTAAGAAACCTTTGGCCAACAAAGCTGAAAAATTGAAGCAAACCACAGACAAAGGGAGGAAAAAGGCCGAAGAACCAAATGGCAAGTATAGATATAATTTTTAAATAAACAGTTATACAAATATTCCACTCTAGGAATTACATAGTCTAGCCATTAATGTATGTATCATATGAGTGCATATTATTGCAATTTAATTGAAGTATTTAACTTGCAGAGTCCATTTAAATTGAGTTTACTTTTAAGGAAAGCAGAATCTCCCCTTAAGAGAGGGAGGCTTTTAAGGAAAGCAGAATCTCCCCTTAAGAGAGGGAGGCTTTTAAGGAAAGCAGAATCTCCCCTTAAGAGAGGGAGGCTTTTACCCATTTTCTACAGCTACACTTTCTTTTCATTTTTCTCCTAATGTCTTCAGAGTTTTCAGTATCCTGTAAAACTTGTAACATGGGTCGAACCATTCAGCATCTGTTTTCATGAATTTAAATAACTATGTTTTAGTGCGAGAGTGAAAGGAAAGTGCAGGAGGGGGTCGATGGGAGAATTTTGTTTCACAGAACATCTTCTCCCCTTTCTTCTTACAGTCAAATTCAATGAGACATTCTGTTCTCCCATTTGACCTTCAATGCTTATGTAATGTGCTAACAGAGACCCGATGGCCGTGAGGGTTAAGGCGTGAGCACTTAACACTCCGTGCCAAAGGTCGTGGGTTCGATTCCCACTAGGGGTGGAGGCTTTTCTTTAGAAAAAAGAAAAGGCATCACCCCTATCCTGGCTAGAAAAGGGTGGTAACCTATAGATAACCCATCCTAAAATTCCTAGTTAATAATAAATGGACGTTAAAATTTAAATAAATAAATAATGTGCTAACCACCCACTATTGCACTTAAAATTTCATAATGCATCTTACTTCTCTGGGACGTTGAATTTTATGCTTGTGATGTCAAAGTGTTCGTGTAGCATCATAGTTTCTTTCTTTTGTTTTATGAATGCTCCTCTGATAAATAATCTATTTTTTTAGTTATGGCCTAAACTAATGTAGTCTAGAAGTTAGTATGAATAATCAGAGGTCTGAAAAGGAGTTTTGTTTTCAGCTTATAAAATATCTAAAATAAAAAATTTATGTGATGCCTCCAATTTTTATGTATCCATCCCTATGCATTACTTTATCACAGTATATTTTCATTTATTACTCTTTCCTTGCTTTTAGTTAAGTCTACAGAAATTCCTCAGCCCAAGGCAGAAGTGAAGCCAAAATCAAAAGCCCTTAAGAGGAAACCTGATGAAATAGCGAATGAAGTATCAAAGAAAAAAGTCAAAGTAGCTCCTCTAGTTGGTGT
Organism: Gonocerus acuteangulatus; assembly: GCA_946811695.1. Lineage (NCBI taxonomy): Eukaryota > Metazoa > Arthropoda > Insecta > Hemiptera > Coreidae > Gonocerus > Gonocerus acuteangulatus. The sequence goes on from OX328131.1 coordinate 77,922,964, forward strand.
GTCTCTGAGAAAAACTGAACTTGTTTCAACCTCTCCTAAGAAACAGAAAGTAAAATCAGAGAAACAAAGCGTAACTACTGATAATAAAATAATTCAAAAGAGCGCTGAAAGTAGTGTAGTAAAAACAAAAAAAGCAAAACTCGCTGATAAGAAAGGAAATAATTCTGGCAATAAAACTTCTGAGAAACTTAATAAAAAAGGAGCATTAAAAGTCAAGCCACAAAAGAAAAATGTTGTAAGTAATGAATTAAAATCCACCTTTATAGTTTATTATTCCTAATTATACTGTAAATTGGGAGATTTGATATCCATTTTTTTTTTATTCTTCTATATCATTCATAAGAGATTGAGAAGGTATAGATAGTTGGGATTCGATTGTATGGTAAATAAAAATAAAGTTTATAACAAAAAAGAGTTGTATTTTTTCCGACATTTCGGCTTCACATTCAAGCCTTCTTCAGGGCTATGGAAGGGAGGGAGAACAATGAATGGCTCATGGATGTATCACACAGGACTTTTCTCCCTCTCTTTCATAACCCTGAAAAAGGCTTGAATGTTAAGCTAAAATGTCGGCAAAAATACAATTCATTTTTGTTATTGTTCTACATATTATAGGAGCTCCAAGGTTTTTGTTATTGTTAAGTTAAATACCAGATATTGTTAAGTCAACAAGCCAGATAGCATTCATTTATTTTTTCTTCTTTAAACAATATAAGCTCCAAAACATATGATCTAATTCCATTTACAACATATGATCTAAATACAATTAAATATATTCCTAACATCTCACTCTTCATTGATAACGTCCAATGATAAAGTTTAACCACCTAATAAATCTTCTATTCCTTAGATAGAGCCTTCCATTCACTTCTACTTGATACCTTCTTATTCCTTCCTTCTTCACTACCTTTCCTTCAATCCAAGGTTGCTTTGGTTCTGCAGATGCAGCTTCCCCCAGACCTTCTGTCCTTCAACTAGCTCTAGTAGAACTCGGGATCCATGATCGTAGGCAGTCTTGTAATTCTTCTTTCTTCGGTCCCGCTTCTCAGTAACATTCTGCGGAACCGTCGGCCTGAGTGGAGCAGCTTCGTCTGATAAGCGAGGAACAAATTTTCCAAGATAGGTGACAAATCCAAGAAAGCGTTGAAGCTCTTCTTTGTTTTCCGGTGATTTCATTTCTTGGACTGCAGCTACTTTTGATGGATCAGGCTTCAATCCATCCTTTGATATTATATGCCCCATATATTTCACCTGGTCCAGACCAATTTTGCACTTTTGGTAATTAAATTTCAAGTTGAGATCTCTCGCTCGATCCAATAATCCAACTAAATTCCTGTTGTAGTCCTGTAAAGCTTGTTCGTCTGTATCTCCTGATCCAAAAAGCAGGATGTCGTCTGCTATGCTACATATACCACTAAGGCCTTCCAGAGCTTCATGTATTCTTCTTTGAAATTCTTCTGGCGCAGACTTTATTCCAAAAGGCAATCGTTTCCATCGATACCTTCCAAGAGGGGTCCAAAATGTGGTTTTCTTGCTTGATTCTTCAGTGAGTTGAACATGCCAGAAGCCATCTTTCAGATTCAGCACACTGAAAATCCTTGCTTTGGCGAGCGTTGGTGCTATCTCCTCGATTGTCGGTGCTTGATAATGAGGACGCTGGATAGCGTTATTAAGGTGATAGGGATCTATGCATATCCTCAGCTTATTGGGCGTCTTCACTACTACCATGGCACTGACCCATTCGGACGGTTCGATCATCCTTTCAATTACCCCAACAAGGAGTTTTCAAGGCGCTGGATTTCTGAGCATATCTCTTCTTTCAAGGCGATAGGATATCTTCTTGGTGGTACTACTGTTGGCGAGATAGATTGATCCAATTTAAAATCATACAGCCTTTGTAGACAACCGAGCCCTTTACCAACTTTTTTTTTTTTTTTTTTTTTTTTTTTTTTTTAAATTTAACTGTTTATTTGATATAAAAACAAAACATGATATAAACATTGTGTACCTACAGACCACAAGGATAAATTTACAATATAAAACAATTTAACTTTAATGTCAATGACAATAACTTTAATGCATGAAATGTATCTTCTTCATTTCCTTGCTCTATTACATTGTGAGAGTAAATATAAAATTCATTATTTGGAAGGAAAATAGTTAATAATAAGAAGTACTATTTATATATATACAATAGAATATACAGTTAGGGATTAATGAGTAAATGTTTATGTATAGTTATCTCACTCCTGATAGTATAATCCAGTCCTTGGCATGCACTCGGCATAGTCTTTTATACTTATTTCAATAATATATGTTTTGTCCTTTTATGTACATATCTCTTAGTGCTACTTTTGCTATAGTTACCTATATTCTTAATCAGTGGGTTAGGTTTTCCCTTGCATGCTTTAAAAAACTTATATGTGAGCTTGTGTATGAAGAATTTTATGTGCGGAATATTGGATATTTTATGAAGTGTTTCTATTTTGGTGCATCTGGGTAAGTTATTTGCTATTCTTATACATTTATTTTGAAAAATTTGTAATTTCTTATAGTTACTATTACATGTAGAACTCTAGACGGGACAAGCATAGGTTAATATAGATCTAATGCAGGATTTGTATAATTGTATTTTATTTTCAGAGCTTAACTTTGATTTTCTGTTGAAGTAGGGGTATATTTGGCAAAGAGCTTTATTCGCTTTATTGCATACTTCGTTTATATGTTGAGTAAAAGTTAGCCCTCTATCGAGAACTACACCTAAATATTTAATTTTACTTTGCCAGGGTATTATTTCATTATCAATGATTATATTGTGTTCCAGCTGGGGCCTGCGTTTTGTGAATATTATGGCTTGGATTTTGTTTTTGTTTACTCTGATTTTCCACTTTTTGAAATATATATTTAATAACCTGTAATGATTAATTATTATAAAAAAAATGATTGCGCCACGTTGGGTCGCCAATAACTGATAAGATTAATTATTTTAATAAAAAGAATGAAACAATTGTAATTACTTTTATTATATGAATTTAAATTAATCTCAGGGATAAAAGTTCCGAGTGAATAAAGAATATAATATTGATTCTTAGACAATTCCGAAATACAAAACAATATTAAAATACACACAAACAATAATAAAATAATCGACAACTACAAAAAAAACAATTTTTACCTCTAAATCAATCCGCTTCCAACAAAACCTCAATACACTCCGTATTCCTTGGAGGAGAGCTCTGCATTCGACCAACGCTGAGAATCAACTGACTTCTCTCTATCGCTGCTGAGAATCCACACAGGACAGACCCCAGCTCCTCATTCCATGAATGCTGGGAATCGACTGACGCCATTCGAGAGGGAAACTTTGGCTTCCCTTTTTCCAACTTCCGCAGTTTGCCGGATTATATATAAAGATAATAATTATGTTTTTTGCAATACCAAATAATTAATTTATTGTTATCTGAATGTAAATTTAATATGGATATATTGTATACCAGTATTGTCCAAAAATATTATTAATTTTGATCGTATATAATACGATGTTAATTGTACATATGGTTTGTGATTTGCGCGGGCTTTTCAAAATATCGATGGTTATTTGAATTTAAAAATATTTTCAAGAATGTAATATATCATTACAAACCCTTTACCAACTTTGGGAAATGAAGACAGTGTAGATTTCGGATCTTGCGCGTTTTTCACCAGAAACACATCTTTGTCCAGTGTGATGAGGCCTAGCCTTAAAGCATCTGCAGCTCCTATGAGTGGGTTATGTCTCGTATCAATAACCTCAAACTTCAGTCGAAATCTTCTGGTCTTCCAAGTTGTATGTAGGCTTATTCTACCCCTAGATATTTGAGAATCTCCGCCATAAAAAGTCAAAATAGTAGAGCTTGGTTCTAACCTTAAATTGGATGTGCCTAAGAGATGTTTTAAATCATTTATCCCAATAACATTGCAGGAGGCACCACTGTCTACCTGGCATTTTAACATTTTAGAGCCGGCTTGCATGGGCACTGTTAGGTTCACATAAAGTCTTTCTTTATAGGCCGCATTTTCAATTTTAAAAACGTCATTGTCTTCATCAGACTGACTATCCGTTGCCATGTCTTTTCTGATTGAATCAGATTGCTTGACCGATGCTCTCTTCTGCATACATACTTTGCTAAAATGGTTCTTTTTTTTTTTCCATTTCATACAAGTCTTCCCAAAAGCCGGACAGTTACCAGCGCCACGTATGTGGCAAAATTTACATTTGGGCCCACTGCTAACTGCAAAACCAGAATCAGACGGGCTTGATTCATCGCGCATTTTCGAAGCTAAACAAGCCGATTGTTCCTCAGCAATACACAGTTCCCTTGCCTGGTCTAATGTTAATGATTTTCTAGCTAATAGACCTTTGCGCATTCTTAAATCAGATAGTCCCGCAACTAAACGATCGCAAATGAGGTTTTCTTCAATTTCAAACTTTGATAAATTAGCTAATGTTTCAAACTCGTACCTACTGGCCTGTTCGTGAAGGCGGTTTATGGAAACCTTTCAGGTTTCATCAGGCATTTGAACTGCACTATTGAATATAACGCATTCATATGTGACATTCTTCCTATCAGTAAAGTATCTATCGAGACGAGCAATTATGTCTTCTAACGTGGCTTCATGATTGCATATCTTTCTTATTAATTGCAGGCCTCTTTTACCAATTAAGGAACTAAATAAAGCTAGGCTTACCTCTTCACAAGAGAGCTTTGCCGATTTTGTGCCAAAGGATTCAGTGATGTAATTTTTCCACTGAGCTTTGAAGATTTCCCAGTTTTCAGCAGCACCATCTTTGCTTGAAAAATCAAGGGTTTCTGACTGTGGGATATTACTAGACATTTTCTATACACCTGACACCATGTTAAGTTAAATACTTTCGAGCTAAATTAAATTAAAATGAAATAAAGCATGTTCAGTAAACAAGCCAGATAGCATTCATTTATTTTTTCTTCTTTAAACAATATAAGCTCCAAATCATATGATCTAATTACATTTAACAACATATGATCTAAATACAATTTAATATATTCCTAACAGTTATACAACAAAAATCATTTTTATTTTGGACCAAAACGAATAGTTTTTTACACAAATCGAAGAGAAAAAAGGAAAGAAAAAATAAATAAATAAAATAAAAGAAAATTAAAACAAAATGTCTTGGTACAGCCTCGGCTTGAGGCGTCGGGCTGTAGGTTCTCCCAGATGGTAATTCGTGGCACCAGAAGAGAGAGCCAGTTTTTCGAGGTATCTGCGGGTTAATTCTTCTATATGAAATGCGAGAGGATCAACTCCCAGTTCTCGATGGAGCAAGGTGTTTCGAACGAACCAAGGGGCGTTGGCTGCTATCCGTAGGACTTTGTTCTGTAAAGTCTGAAGTCTTTTGATGTTCGTCGTGTTTGTTCCATACCACACAGGGCAGGCGTAAGTCAGTATTGGGAGGATCATGGTCTTGTAAAGGAGTAAGACTAGTGAAGGTCTGAGTAATGTTTTTCTGTTCATCAGTGGGTATAGTTTTGAAAGTCTGGTGTGTGCATGTCGTAATTTTATATTAGTGTGGAGCTTCCATGTAAGTCGTGTATCGAAGTGTAGTCCCAGGTAACACACACCCTGGTCCTTCGGACACCAAGGAACCGGGAGTCCATCCAATCAAATTTCTGGAATTTCTTCGTTTGAGAACCTCCGAAGTGAAAATACTTTTGCCTCAGACTTGGTTGAATTAAGGGCTAGAGTTCGCCGATGTTTGTAGATTGTGAACCATCGTATTCAGACTCCTGTGACTGGATAAGACGAGTGTGTCGTCGGCAAATGTTGCGAGCTGAGCGTATGAATCTTCCTCGGGCATGTCGGAGACGTAGAGAAGATAGAGAAGGGGGCTCAATATGGCTCCTTGTGGTACTCCAGCTTCCAAGGTGATCTTGCGGCTTAGGGTTGTCCCGACACGGATTTGGCACGTTCGATCTTCCAGAAAGGACTTTATGGAAGAGAGAAGATTGGCTGGTGGTGATGTTTTCTTCAGTTTATATAATAAACCCGGGTGCCAAACTGAATCGAAGGCCCCCTTCAAGTCCAAGAATAAGCCACCTGTGTATTCCTTGGCTTCGAACCCTTTAACTATTGCCTCTGCAACTCTCTGTGCTTGGTGCGTGGCAGAGTGATGGTGTCGGAAGCCAAACTGATGAGATGGAATGATTGATGTTTCTTCAAGATGTTGCCGTAGTCTTTTCTCTATGCATTTTTCCAGCAGTTTGCCCAGAGTACATAATAGGCTTATGGGGCGATAACTGGCAGGACTATGCTTAGGCTTCCCCTCCTTATAGAACATTAGTACGATCGCATTCTTCCATGCCTTTGGAAAGTACCCCAACCTCAAGCAGGCGTTAAAGAGTCCGACCAAATAGGCGATCGTCTTCCTGGGCAGCTTTTTCAGAATAAAATTCGGAATCTGATCCTCCCCTGGCGCTTTTCGGTTCTTCAGTTTCCTGATATACCCCTTGAGCTCCTGTGGAGTTATATAGTCAGTAAGTGCACCGTCTGCGGTCAAAGGTTCTCTTAAAAAATCGTCCACTGTAGTATCGGTCTCAGGGTCGTGTCTGTCTAGCGGTCTTGCAATAGTCTGTAAGTGAGTGCCAAAAATATCGCATTTCTCTTCGTCAGTAGTCGCTGTCCGTTGGTCTGTTTTCAGGGTAGGGAGTGCAGGAATTTTACCAAGGATTCTCCTTGTTTCTCTCCAAAGACTATTCTAACAGTTATAAATTTAGTTTATTCATCATACCAATACAAAAACGGTTTTACGATTCTTCGATCATTTGTCACTTAAGCACGATGCTGTAGTTGTCATGTTTATAATAAAACTCATACAGAGAGAACAATAGAGCTAAAAATCTATGTATAAAAAGCAAACTCTTCTGCAATTATTAATATTAGTATCCAATCTGTACCTACATTATAAATTATAAAACAAATTTCAAACCTTCCAAATATGTAGAACCTAAAAAATTTCATTACTTTGTCGTTATGTTTATTATTACTATGAATTAAAAATTAGAATATAAATCTAATTAGCAGTTACTTTACAGAATATAAAAGTTTATATTAATGAAATACATTTTATATTTAGGTTAAAAAAATTGTCAAATCGCCTGGAGCAGCCGACAAGAGCGAGCCAAAAGTAGAAGGAACCTCAGATCCAGCGGTCCAGACCGTCGCAGTTAAATCTGTAAAGAAGCCGAGGAGGAAAGCAAGAAGCAGCATTTCCAAACTGAAGCCTATTAGTAACATAAAGAGTCTTAAGAAAAAACCTTCACCAAGTACTCTCAGGGTATGTAAGCCCCCGTGATATCTATTAAATTTCTTTCTTCAATCTCCATCATCCAGCCGCCCATCCCTTGTTTTCATTTGTAGCTCTGCCATTCTTGACTACACAGGAATGTCTTATTTACTTAGAACATCATTACGTGATGTGGGTCCTTGGATAGATAACATGAGGCTGACTTCTTTCTTCTTCTAAAATATTCTTTTTCTTCTTTCTTGTTGCGCAAGAGCGTGAATCCTGTTAATTTACTAATATCTATAATCCCCGGTCCATTTATCGTAATTAATACATTTATTTAGCGTAATTTTTATCTTTGCAAACTTAAAACTTTCAAATAATAATTTTTACTCTGAATGTTTGCAGATATAGGAACCTTAATGTTTAGTTTGAAGTTGAAAGAGCAATTATACCTTCTATTGCAAATCATATTACAATAATTTAAAATGCTTACTCTACTATTTATTTAAACAATAATGATTAATCTTTATGAAAATATACAAAGATATTATTGAGAGGTTGTTGACTATTGGTGATGCGAAGGTAGAAGAAATTGTCAGGGTTCGATCGTTGTGTCTTTATAAAACTGCATTTTATATGTGAAAATGGGTTTTATTGTTTGCCGACATTTTGGCTTGAAATTCAAGCCTTCATCAGGGCTGTAAAACAAGTAGGACAGAGTATACTAATATATAATATAGATTTTTTGTATCTTATATGTTTTTTGAATATGTTGTATATATATATATATATATATATATATATATATATATATATATATATATATACATACATACATATACATACATACATACATACATTTATACAAACAAGATTTTAAAAACTGAAAAACATTATACAGTAAGCAAGAGCTATAGCTTAAATTAGAGGTAGATCAATATTGGTTTAAGACGTAGATGGGTAACATGGATTCAGATATAAAATTAACATATACATTATGAAAATAGGCTTTCCAATGAGAAGACGGAGAACTAGGCCTCACGGATGCGTAATCATTTCTGACTGTTTATCAAGGTTTGGGGAAACGAGTGGGTGGGGGAGGAGGAGTTTTTGACCGCCCATTAAGTTGAGGGTGGTAGTAGAGGATCAAAGAATGGCGGTGTCATAAAGTGAGTGTGGTGTTAATGGAAGGGAGGCAGGTATGAAGGACTTTATTGCAGGCATTATAGAGTTTTAGCAACTCAGTTCAAGCCAAAATGTAGGCAAACAATAAAACCCATTTTCACATAAAAAAATGCAGTTTTATTAAGACACAACGACCGAACCCTGACAATTTCTACCTTTACAAAGATATTAGGTTAATCGATATTGATTGTATTTGTCACAAGGCCGGAAACTCAAATATTTTTACAAAGAACCTTTTTTCCCCCTTAATTGTTTTAATTCTGGTACATAGTATATCAGATTGATGAAGTTTTGAAGACATTTTTAAAAATTCTTTCATTGATACAATCTCAGTAACTCAATTTCAAATTTATTAAAAGGGCAAATAACGTTTGTTTAATTTTGCAGGGAAGAGAACTAAGAAGGAAGAAACTGGCTGCCAAATACCCTGAACGTGGAGTGGTATATTTCAGCCGCATCCCACATGGGTTTTATGAAAAGGAACTTAAGAAGTACTGTAGCCAGTTTGGAAGGGTTACTGGAGTCTACCATCCCACTAGCAAGGTATTCCTTCTACTATGAATGAACTTATATTTCCGTGTGAGAGTTAGTTTTGTTGGGGCGGACGATGAAAGAGTAATTGTGGTTTTGGTGGTTAACGAACTTGTTCAATCGTTTGCTAATTGAACACTATATACCACGATTCGTGAAGAAAAAAATAAAAACTCTGGCCACTATCGTGTTAACAGACATATATATATATATATATATTGTAATGATATATTAAATTCACGAAAATATTTTTAAATTCAAATAACCATCGATATTTTGAAAAGCCCGCGCAATTCACAAACCATATATACAAATAACATCGTATTATATACGATCAAAATTAATAATGTTTTTGGACAATACTGGTATACAATATATCCATATTAAATGTACATCCAGATAACAATAAATTAATTATTTGGTATTGCAAAAAACATAATTATTATCTTTATATATAATCCGGCAAACTGCGGAAGTTGGAAAGAGGGAAGCCAAAGTTTCTCTCTCGAATGGGTCACTCTATTCTCAGCGTTGGACGAAGACAGAGCTCTCCTCCAAGGAATACGGAGCGTATTGAAGTTTGTTGGAAGCGGATTGATTTAGAGGTAGGAATTGTTTTTTTTTTGTGATTGCTGATTATTTTATTGTTGTTTGCGTGTAGTTTTAATATTGTGTGTATATTCGGAATTGTCTGGAGATAAATGTAATACCGTTCATTCACTCGGAACCTTCATCCTTGAGATTAAGTTAAATTAACATAATAAAACTAATTAAAATTTCTTTATTTCTTATTGTAAAAATTAATCATTACATTTATTGGCGACCCAACGTGGCGCAATCTTTTTATAATAATTTATCATTACATTTAATGACGCCCAACGTGGCGAATCAAGTTATAACAAATAAAATCATTACATTTAATGGCGCCCAACGTAGACGGCCGAGTGAATTGAAATTAAAAGCGGTAAATAAATATTGAAAATAAAACTTAAAAATAATTTTTTTTTTTAAATAAAAATGTCTGACGTGAATATTGAACAAATTCAAAATAACGGTGAGGAAAATAGTGTAGAATCACCGGAATACGTATTTTTTACAACACCGGGAGAAATAAATATTATAGTCGAGACACGTGAGAGCGAATTGCAGGAGGATGATGCAATAGCATTCAGAGAATCGACGGCGGGTTCCTTAGGAACGGAAATTATATCCAATGGCGGGAACCGTACTTCCGAGAGGGATAATGAGATGCATCCTCGAGGCCTAGAACATTTGATGAGGCTATTATTGGAACAAAGTAAAAGATTGGAAAATAAAATAGATGCAATTAGAATAGAACAAAATCAAAAATTTGACGATTTATGTAATGCTTTAGATAATATGGGTAAAAATCATAATGAAGAGACAATAGAGTTGGAAAAATCGAATAACCTTTTCAATAAAAAGAATAGAAGTTGTAAAGAAATTATTGAGATTAATGAAAATAATAATGAAAATTTAATTAAAAATACCGGAAATGACGATACATTAATAAATAATGACAATTTAAATGAAACTATAAAATACAGTTTAAATATTAATGATAGTAGTAATGACCAAATATTAGAAGATAAAATATTGATTGAAAATAAAAATGACTATAATTGTTTAATAAATGAAGATGGTACAATTCAAGAAAAAATATTAACTGAAGTAAATAATGATAAGGAGGGTACAAATGAAATAATTAATAAAAAGATAATAAATGATAATTTCAAAAATACAATAAGAACAAAATTTATAAACAAAATGATGAAACAAAATAAAATTGAAAAATTATCTGATAACTATAAATTCAAAATAAATGAAAAGAGTTATAATAAAAGAAGTGAAAATATACCAATGAAGAAACTGAATAGAACTATTAATAATAATAATAATTTAAAGATTTTGAATGTCAAATTTGGAAATAAAATAAAAATTCTTTATAAATATAAAAGACAACTTGGAATAGAAAAAAATTCAAAGCTAAATCGGCCTCCAAGGAAAAGAATAAAACACTTTTATAGAAAGAAATTGGACTACTGCAAAGAAAATATTAACGACCAGGAATAAATTCATGAAAAAATTTAAAATTAGTACCTATTAGATTAGTGTGTTTTTATAAAAATTATTAGTTTAGCATTTTTTAGTACAATAAGATTTATATTAATATAAGACTAAATTGATAAAAATAATAATTAAAAATTAGTAGAAATTTTGAAATTGTGTTTGTTTAGACTAAAAGAAATGTTGATAATTTGTAAAATTGATATAAATTAAATAAAAATGGTAGTATTATATAAAAATCATTTGTTTAACCTATAATAAAATTGATTATCATAATAAAAATTTAAAATAAGTATATTAATAAAATACTATATTCATATAATCAAAATAATTAAAAATTATGTAACGAAATAAGTTATTGAAAATTTGAATAAATAACAGGCTGACCAATCTAATTAATAGTTCTGTATCCCGAAACTCCAAATTAAAAAATTCAATTTTAAATTTATTTTTTATACCGGACTAAAAACATTTTTTTTTTAAATTTTTTTTTTTTTTAGACAGGAGTGCAAATGTAATGATATATTAAATTCACGAAAATATTTTTAAATTCAAATAACCATCGATATTTTGAAAAGCCCGCGCAATTCACAAACCATATATACAAATAACATCGTATTATATACGATCAAAATTAATAATGTTTTTGGACAATACTGGTATACAATATATCCATATTAAATGTACATCCAGATAACAATAAATTAATTATTTGGTATTGCAAAAAACATAATTATTATCTTTATATATAATCCGGCAAACTGCGGAAGTTGGAAAGAGGGAAGCCAAAGTTTCTCTCTCGAATGGGTCACTCTATTCTCAGCGTTGGACGAAGACAGAGCTCTCCTCCAAGGAATACGGAGCGTATTGAAGTTTGTTGGAAGCGGATTGATTTAGAGGTAGGAATTGTTTTTTTTTTTGTGATTGCTGATTATTTTATTGTTGTTTGCGTGTAGTTTTAATATAGTGTGTATATTCGGAATTGTCTGGAGATAAATGTAATACCGTTCATTCACTCGGAACCTTCATCCTTGAGATTAAGTTAAATTAACATAATAAAACTAATTAAAATTTCTTTATTTCTTATTGTAAAAATTAATCATTACATTTATTGGCGACCCAACGTGGCGCAATCTTTTTATAATAATTTATCATTACATTTAATGACGCCCAACGTGGCGAATCAAGTTATAACAAATAAAATCATTACAATATATATATATATATATATATATATAGGTATATATAAATTTTAACGGGGGCCATTTTCGGTGTCTACTAGGTAGGATCGATGGAGATTTGAAGACATTTTTCAAAAATTCCGTCATGAGTGCAACCTCAATAGCTACTTTCCTTTGGAGGAAAGTGCTAAAAGACAAGCTATCTGCTGACACATATGTCACGACGCTGGGCATGCAGAACACATCTCTCAGACGCTCGGCCGGAACGTGTTAAGCATTATTAGTGATTATTCATTCTTCAAAGAGAGGGTAGGATGAAAATTTATTATTCTGAGCAAGAAAAACGTCGGAGGCTTTTATTCTACCTGTTTCAGGTTTCCCCCTTTACAAACAAGAAACTGACAATTTCTTCTGATAAAACAAATAATTTCTTATTCTCTTTCTCCACAATATTAACCCTGATAATTTTTGAAGACAACAGTCCCTCTCAATGTTACGGCGAAAAAATATTTTAAAAAAAATTTTATTCTGTCAATTTCGAGTGCTAAAACTGATATAAAAGTCTGACTCGCAGGAACTGCTTCATCTCAGCGTGTTCCCATTTTTATCCATAGTGTCATTTGGAAAGCTTAGAATAGAAACAGTTTATGTTTTGTCTTCATCTTCCATGAAAAATGTAATCACTTGTAAAAATATATAAATAAATCTAAAAGCGAAGCAAGATCTTAGGCGCCACAGTAGAAAATTGTCAGTATCCTAAGCAGAAATTACTCTATTTAAGCACAAATTTCTCCAAATAAGGTCGAACAATAAAAAATCACACAAGAATTGTATTTGTAGAAAATTTAATAGGTTTTTGAATAGATGCTTTACATTTACTACAATTTCCCAACACGTTTCGTGATAAACAGGAATACATCCAAAAATACACCAAAATATCTACTTTTTTACCATTTTCCTCAATAACGTTTATAGATATGGCATTGGACATTGTCTCATTAGATTCTCCACGTCCAATTACTTATCAAACGTTTATGTGGTAGCCTAGTAACGTAAAAACGTTAGTGTTAAAATTTTTTTCTTTCAAAGTTCCCCCTAAAAACCATGTTCTAGTGGATGTATTCTGCTTATTAACGAACTTGACCTTTCAAATCACGCAAAGCATTTTGTACCAAATTTCATTAAAATCGGTCCATATATATAAAAGAATTTGAACCACCAGTACTTTTGCGATCTATGGGTTCTGAAACATGAAATTTTCTAGTTGGCAATTCCAGAGTGCGTCATGAAATCAACCTCATAAGCGTGTTTCCTCCTTATGGAAGGAGGGAGGAAACACGCTAAAATGGTTATTGAAAGATTTAAGAAATAACCTAATTGAGACATTTAGAAAACAATTTAGTCCAGAAGAAGCATGTATGCTTAAATACGATCCTCATATAGTTACCTCGGTTTCAAAGGAGTTTCAATGTCTATATTTATTACAATTTATGTTCTTGTTATTTCCTTATTCATAAGTTTGTTTTTGTAATTATGAATCAATTAAGCTTAAAAATTCAATATTTTCTTTCCAGAAAGGTAATTCAAAAGGCTATGCATTTGTTGAGTTTGAGCATAAAGAAGTTGCACAGGTGGTCGCTGAAACAATGAATAATTATCTCATGTTTTATAGACTTATTAAGTGTAAGTATGTTTCGATTAAATACTATTTTATTGATTTATGTTTAGCCTTTTGGCATTAATACCTCGAAAAACAGGACTATATAATATAATGTAAGGTCAGGAGGAAATCTTTTAACGTGTGGTGTTAAACGCAGCACTTTGCTTAACTGAAATGGAAGCTTCCCACATTTCCTATGTTTTTCGATTAGATTGAGCCATGAGCTAGAGCATTGGTGGTTTGAAGGGTTTATAAGGGCCAACTCACCTGTGGTCGGGACAGTTTGCATCTGTTACTGTTTAACAGGCCCAGATATGTCACAGGTATGTCAGCAAGAAATTGTTTTATCCCCCCAGTCGCTCTAACTTGGTCTCTCTTGTGAACTTGTCTCTCATCTTAGCGGTGTTTTATCTGTCTTGATCTTTGTTTATGTAACTGTATTCCTAATGTAAATCAAAGCTTGAAATGGAATTCCGCTTCTCTAAAATATTTTCCCTATCATCTATCCCATTTACTCCCGTCCATGCTGATCGATCCCTTACAAAACAAAAAAAGCGTTTTATTTTTTAGTATCTATACATGGAAGAAGAAAGTTAAACTCGTATATTATTAGTACTCTATTTATTTTATAAGTTATAATTTGAATTTTTCTGTTTTATATTATTTTACTTAATTTTTGAGCATGAAGGTGCTTCAGAAATTGAAAATATAATTGATTGGTGCATTTTGCTTAATTGATGATTAACACAAAGAACAGTATCTTCTGAACCACTTTTTCTAGGAAAATCAGAATGCTAAATTTTTGTTTTGTTTTTATTTATTTATTTATGTTTTTTTTTTTTTTTTCAATTTGAGTGATATGTTGGGATCTAACCTTTAATGGGTTTAAAAGTTTACAGTTAACAGAATATTGTCAATTTTATTCAGGTAAATCAAGAGATAGGCAGCTGACAGATTTCTCTTCTTTCCATAGCATGTTTTGATTAAAGAGAAGATGTCCACTTCTTAAGCCTAGTGCACTATTGTTTAAATAGTTGCATTACTTTCATATTATTTTATCCCTTGGTTACTAACCTCGGGTCAAATTGACGATTGATAGGCTTCATTATTGTCCATATATTATATTTATGTGATAAATTTGATTATCCTAAGACTTCTGGAATGTGTTTTTATTGTATTTATATAATTATTCCTTATTTTTTTAGTTACGGGTCAATATGACCCAAGCTTAGTGTGAGTGGTATAAAGTAAGGTTAGTAACTAAGGGTTATTGGTTAACTTTAAGATAAAAGTTCTGCCCGTGAAAACATGTTTGTTGAAAAAGTGATTTCTCTTTCCTTAGTCTAATTTCATTATAATTATTATTCTGTCAAAGTCAATAAAAGAACCTGGAAAATATTCTCACAGAAAAAACTTCATTTATCCAATTTCTTGAAAATGCCATTATTATCAATTTAATGTAATACATCTAATTTTAGGTAAGTACCTTCCTCCCGACGAACAAAAGCCCTGGGTGTTCAGGCGTAAGCTCACCTTGAAGAAAATAGCCGATGAGAATAGGGAACGAGATATTAAACAGCGAAACAAGACCCTGACAGAGGAAGAGGAGAAGAAATGGCAAGAACGAAAGGCAGAGAAGATTAAAGAACTCCATAAAAAACTTGCAGCGATGGGAGTAGACTACGAGTTTCAGGTTAATATTGTTACAGTTGTTTTATATTTTACTTTTACATACGTTTTCTGTCGCTATTTGATTATAAATTTGTATAAAGGTTTTAAACGTAATATGTAATATAAAAGACAAATAGCAACTGAACTGAATGATTACAACAGAAAACAAACTTACAAATTTAGGCAGACTATAACAGAAAGGACTATAGGAATCATATAAGGATTGACCCCAAGAAGAATTTGTTTTAGCCAGACGATGGGTAGGTTTTATATATACTGACAGACTATAACTTGAGGCAAGACTTGTATGCTCCATGCGACATCAATGAACCACTTTGTTATACCAGTAATAAAAACAACACACTACTTATATTTTTTAAATATAAAAATGTTAATAAATGCCAGAAAACGTTTCAAGTAATTAATATTTATTATATATATTACACAATAATACAATTATAAATTATGGGTGTATGAACTGCTATGGCCTTTTTATTATTTTCATGTTGTTCAATTACTGCCTTTGATTGTCTAAACATTTCAAACAGTTTGATTTTTTACTTTGTATTTGAAAGGTAAATCCAAATAATTTTGTACGTTATGCATTCTAAAATAAAATAAAATAAATTAAAATTTGAGGTTAAGAATTATTTGGAAAAGTGTTGTTTTTTTCTTGTAAATCCAAAATACATTTTTTCTTCTTTTTTTTTCTATATTTTAGCTAACCTAAAGAAAAAAAAAAATGTTGATGTTCCCAGATGATATCATCGATACAAATGCAAACTAACGAATATGAAAAAATGCATCTTTCATTGTCCATCTTTAATAATTTCTGCTGGACTTATTTACGGCAAATTCTTCAATCTGACTTCACTCTATTAAAGGGAAAGTATTCCACTATCAAAAGGTCAAATCTGCCGAATATTTGACTGTCCAAAAAAAAGTTATGAATAAATACTTTTCCACTCTGAAAAGTGGTGATTTTCATATTCGTTAGTTTGCTTTTGTATCGACGATATAGCCAAATGCTCAAAACATGCTTGACAGATATGAATCGATCCATGCAAAAAGGGCTTCAGTCCATTTTTTCCCAATATGATTTCGGATAATATTGTCGTTCATATGAGTCCAGTGATGGATTCGTTGTCTCTGAACGTAACTACACATTTCAATGTTCAAATGACTAATACAAAGTTCCCATAGAAACATAACCATAACGAGTCCATCACTCATATTAACGAAAATATTATCCAAATGCATATTGGGAAAAAATGGACTCAAGCCTTTTTTGCATGGATCGATTCATATTGGCTCTTAGAGTGATCCCTACCATTTCTAGAATATATATATATATATATATATATATATATATATATATATATATATATATATATATATATATATTGTTATGGCTTTATTTTTTTATAAAATGATTGCGCCATGTTGGGTCGCCAATAATGTTAAGATTTTATTGTTTATAAAAAGAATGAAAAAATTTTAATTACTTGAGTAAGTTTTATTATATGAATTTGACTTGATCTCAGGGATTAAAGTTCCGAGTGAATTAATGATATAATATTCATTTTCAGACAATTCTGAGATACAAACATCAATATTAAAAACAATACAAATGACAATAAAAGAATTAACAATTACAAAAAAATAAATTTTACCTCTAAATTAATTTGCTTCCAATAAGGCTTCAATACACTGCGCTTCAGTAATTCCTTCTTCAATGTGATACGCTTTATTGCCAGGTCTTGTGCCTCTAAATTAATTTGCTTCCACTAAGGCTTCAATACACTGCGCTTCGGTAATTAATGGACTCAAGCTCCGCAAGCGACCAATGCTGAGAATAGAGAGACGCTCCGTTCGAGCGGGCTGCTGGGACTCAACTGACGCTTTATAGCAGGAAAGCTTGACGTCCTTTTTTCTTAACTTCCGCAGTTTTGTTGGTTCATATATAGAGATAATAATTATGTTTTTATAACTTCAAATAATTAATTTATTACCATATTGTACACCAGTATTGTCCAAAAATATTATTAATTTTGATCGTATATAATACGATGTTATTTGTATATATGGTTTGTGATTTGCGCGGGCTTTTCAAAATATCGATGGTTATTTGAATTTTAAAAATATTTTTGTGAATGTAATATATCATTACAATATATTTAAATGATATAATATTTGAATAAAATATACAATTTTTATGATATCATTTAAATTCAAAATAAATTAACATAATTTTGGGATAATATTTTTTTATTTTTATTTTCAGGTGGTATCAGGGAATGAAGAAAAACAAGAAGTATCTTAAAATGAACTTATTAATTTGTACTTCCTTTGTATAAAATGTATATACATTTTTAATAAATATAATTTAAGACTATTTTATTTTTATTATATTTTCTACCAGCCGTATTCATATTGTGAATATTTTTTGTGTAAAATAATTTGGACATTTTAAGTTTAGTCATAATGATGGATATTAACACAATTAGAGGAATAAATTTTATCTGCGACTAACACTGAAGCAACTTAAGCGATTTTTTTTGTGTGCCATGACCAGCAGAGCTCTAAGAAAAATAAAGGTAATATGTTGTGATGTAACATTACTTGTCTTATTTATGAAGGGAAAACAACATTTTTTTAAATAAGAATTTTCCAAAAAGGCTTCAGTGATTTTCATTCTACTTACTATGTTTTGAAGTCTTCTTAATGATTGTGAAAGTGTGGAATAATGATTTTACTGATCAATCCATTTTGACGTTATAGCTGCTGAAGGGTAAAAATGCTCACAAATTTAAATATTGTTTTACTTCTGAAACATGTTTTTGAATTTTGTTTTAATAATTGAGTCAACTGATGTAATCTGGTTATCACAGCTAGAAACGTCAATGTTGCTGAACCAACTTCCCAAAATTAATTGAGCATTTCCCGGAATTCGAAGGCCATTTATAGGAATTAGTAGTTCATTACTTTTAATTAGTAGAGTTGAATATACAACTAAAAAAAATTTGGTTTTGAATGTTAGGCACATATTTTGTTATACTAAACACTTTTAAATGTAATTTTTATAAAACACCCCAAACAGTTCATCAAACATTTATTTTTGGCATTATATAGAAAAAGAAATATTCTAGCTTTCCAAAAAAAAAAAAAATAGAAAAACTGCAAATCAATTATGTTAAAATGCTTGTAGAAAAAGTAAAGCTTTATCAGTTTCTCTCATTGATTAGGGTATAATATATTTGACTTGCTGGCACTTCCTGGTCATTTATAGATTACCGACCTCAACTGTACATTCTTTGGGGGAAGGCTAAAACTGGTCTCTTTCACATCATTTACTGAAGGAATTAAATTATGAGTAAGTTTAATAAACATTATTTTTTTTTTTTTTAAATAATTTTAATGCCATGTCGAAGTATTTTACCTTGGTAGAGCTCTTAAAAATTTAGTAACGGTATGAATTGCTAACTACAGGTTGGAACTATTTTATAATGTGGTCGGGCACCCACTCATGTATTGGTCATGCTCGACGCTTAACGTTGGCGATCAACAGGAACCGGTGTATTCAACGTGGCTACGGCTCTTGGCTCTATGAATATAATTTATTTATTTAAATTTTTAATGTCCATTATCATTAACTAAGAATTCTATGAATATAATATTTCCAAACCATGCTGTGATATATATATCATTAAAAAAAAACTGATACCCCCACGGAAAATGCCAAAGCAGACCTGAAATCTGAAGACTCAATTTTTAATTGTACTCATTGTTTTAATCTTTAATAATTTTTGTACTGTTGATTAACTCAAATATTAAACCACAATGTTTTAAATGAGTTTAAATAATAATGAAGATGAAAAAATAATTAATTATTCTATAAATAAATAAAAAAAAATCAATCAATCAATAAGTTAATAAATTGTTATTCAATAAAAATGTCTTGATTAATGAGCCAACTCTGTTATTCACAGAATAATGATCCAACCCTGTTATTCACAGAATAAATAAAAACAGTGTATGAATAACTTAATCAATGAATACATTTTTATTGATTAAAGAATTTATTGAATAATGCCCGACTCTGGTTGTACTGTGGAGAGCAAACTCTTTTTTTTGTACAAATTAATTTATTTATTTTTAGATCTCCTTTTCCATACTCTCTGCTTCCTGACTTGCCAAGGCGCTGACTGTAATTTGGACTGCAGACAGCTATGCTCAAACTGTGTGGGGTGCTCATCTTGCTGCTCTCCTCACCCGTACAACTGCATGTATTTCTTCCATTGCGATCAAGGAAAATTCAACATCCAACAGTGCCCTCCTAATACCGGGTTCAATCCGAATACTCACATTTGTGAGTCCAATTTCCCTTGCTACCTTAACGACTGCTTAAACTTATGCACTACGTTGGACTGTAAGGAAGACTGCTGTGCACCGAACGACTGCACTTCTTATTTCCAGTGCCGAAATGGCTCGAGGGATTTGAAGTTTTGTTCGTCTGGTAATTTCAATCCGGAAACATTAAGATGTGAGAAAAGTTTTAATTGTTCGATAATGAATATTCCAAATGATAGGCCAATATTGAACAAGGAGGAGTTTTTGAATATGATATATAATATATATAGAAATGTTACAAATAGCATTACTAAACCATGTTAACATTAAACCTTTTGGAATGTTTTCAAATATTTGGCTAGATTTTGGAACAGAAATGTGGCCTTTTCTTCAAGAACCTCCACAGGCTTTATTATTATAGAGTTCATTTCAGAGGAATACGTCCATCTTCAGCGATCTGTATCGAATTAATACAATTATTCATAATAGAATAAGTATATTACAACAAGGAAATAAAACTTTTTTTATTTTATATTTCAATTTTTTAAATAAAAATTTGGTCCATTTTTTTTTTTTTTATTTTAATGTTCCTATAATTAAACACAGATATATTTTGGGAGAAAATACATCTACAGGTTACCACACTGCCTATTCTATAGTCTGTTCAGAAAGGCGGGAAAGTTCTATTTTGCATGCACGAAATTTTGAGGGAAATATTCCTGGGAGTTCCGTCATTTGCTAATTCTCATTTCGAGGGCAACACGATAGTAACATTATAAAAACTGATTATCTCTGAGGAGGGAGATAGTGTTTAATATTTATCAATACATATCCAAACCTTATGCTAAAAATGTTTTAAAACTCCTATTGATAAGGTTATAACAGAGAGAATTTGTACCGCCAATTTCTGCACTGGAAATATACCCCACTTCCTTTTTCCTCCAAATAAACCATCTATTTGAACAGGCTTAGTTTAAATTGTTTTTAGCTTTGGCTTAGCATTGTTAAACATTAAACAATATCTCCCTTGCCTGACCTCTTAAAGCCTTCCCTAGTCCTAAACGATACATAGGTTTTTATAGTGCTTCATTGGCGTAATGTTCATGGAAATGGGAATTCGTAAATGGGTCGGAACCATCGGGGATATTTCTCTCAAAGTTTCGCTTAATTTAACTTTTTCATCTAACTGAACAGGCTATAGACACCTTTACAAAGAAAAGCCTCCAATACTATTAGGAATCGAACACACAAGATGAATTGAATTCGAATAATCCTCCCCTCCCTCTACCAGGTGTACATGACCAAGGGGTCAATAATTACAGCTGGCATTTATTTCAAACTCGTTATATGCAGATTATCGCAACAAGGGGCCTCATTATGTCTGGACTAATTGATTAAAAAAAGTATAGATATACATTTTTTAAGTAAAGAATTCAAATGTCTTTGATTAGTAAAATTATATATAGGAAATTAATGGTAAGGTGTAGTTATAAACAATGGAAAACAAATAAAAGTAAAAAATGTTTATTTTATATAAAATTTACAACTAGATTTATCGAAATGGTAGGAAAGGGCTAGGCGCAAAGTATGGTGCAGGTACTCTTGCTGCTCCAAGAAGAGGAGCAGCAGGTGCCAAATAGGGGGCTGAGGGAGCATATACAGGGCCTGGAAAAGCAGCTACAGGTGCTGGCACTGGTGCTGAAGTTGCTACGAATGGTCCTACAGGTGCGGCCAATGTTGTTGGTCTGAGGAAAGGTGCAGGTGCTACAAACGGGGCAGCAGCTGGTGTTCCAGGAGTAAAGAGAGGTCCTGGTGCAAAAACTGGCGCAGGAGCGACGACTGGAGCCCTTGCTATGACTGGCACTGGTGGTGGTCCAGCCAGTAGAGGCGCTGGTAATACCTGTGCCGCCAGGCTGTGGTCGATGGCATGTGCAGCTAGAGATTGGCCTACTGTCACTATGGGCCCGACACTTGCACTGACTGTGCAAGCACCAATCAGAACTAAAACCTGTAAAATATATAAAGGAAATCCTATTTTATTGATCATCTATCATTCATTCGTCAAAATTTAAAATTCTAAAAACTGCTCTTTGGATATATATGTACATATACCTATATATTAAAATAGGAAAACCCAAAAACTCCAGGTCCCCACCACAAATGATTTATTTTATTTTCATAGCAAGGTTTCGGAGTCTTTAAAAATTAATCACATAGGAGCTGCATAACTAAGCACATTCCTCAGAAGGCGAGATTTGTACCCAGCAGTCCCGAATAATTTGTTTAAATACGAAATAGGAGGCCCGGTGGCCGTGAGCACTTAACACTTCGTGCCAAGGGCCTGGGTTCGATTCCCCCTAAAGGTGATAGCTTTTCTTTTGTAAAAAGAAAAGTCATCAGCACTATCGGGGTTTCCCGTGGTCTAGTGGCTAGCGCCTTAGATTCACAAGCGGGAGATGGTGGGTTCGAGCCCCACCGGTGGCAGGAATTTTCTCATCTCAGGGCTCGTTGAGAAAATTCATGGATGTCGGCGCTAATGGCTCAGATTTGTCGATGCGCCGTTAAAAAAAAAATCAACACTATCCTAGATAAAAAAGGGTTGTAACCTGGGTCAACACCGTCCCTGTATAAGTGGACGTTGAAATTTAAATGAATTTTAACAGGGGTAATTTTCGTTATCTAGTATGTAGGATCGATCAAGATTTGAAGACATTTGTCGAAACTTCTTTCAAGTGAGCAACCTCAATAGCTACATCCATTCGGAAAGTGCTTAAAGAGAAACTTGAGTTGGCCAAAAGAAGAAAAATGAATGTGTGTGTGTATATATAAATATATATATATATATATATATATATATATATATATATATATATACACACACACACACAAACACACATACATATATATACATACATACGACCACTTCGTCAAAGTAAACGGTTTCGGAAATCCAAGCAACAACGTTTTAAATAAAATATTGAGGTGGAAAACACATGAGGTGAAATACTCACAGCTGTGACAGGAGACATTGTTAACTGGAGTCGTGCTGAGCTGAAACTACCACAAGAAGAAGCGGTGTTGGATTATATAGTATGAAGGCAGGTACGTTGCACCACAGTGTTTGTGATGCTTTGCCAGTCCTCACCACGCCCAGAGCTGCCGCTTCCTGGCTCTTCATCGGCCTAAAATAATTAGGACAGTAGCCCATTGGGATGTCTTATCGCCTTCGGGCTTTCACTGCTTTACGTGTGTGACCTTGTCTTTGTATTGTGCTTCCTCTTTGGATTTTCGAAGATTGCTTCCTCTTTGGATTTTCGAAGATTGCTTCCTCTTTGCCGCGCTCTAAGTACGATTGAATCACAGCTTCCAATTTTTGGGTAGACCAAAGAGTCTAGGGATTCTGGTTTTTGATTCTATGGTGGGACGCTTTCATGCAGGGCCGCCACATGGGGGGGGGGGGGGGGGGGCAGCCGGGTACTGTTGTCCCGGGCCCGGGCGCCGTGGGGGCTCGGGCCGGGCCTCACTAATTGGGAAACAATCTATAGGTTATGAGCTTCTCAAAAGAATGGGGTTTGGAAATATAGACGGGCCTAGCCTTTATTTGTTGGAATGGGATCTATATTTTTTTTAATATATATAAACGACAAAACAAGTCCCAGAATAGTTTGCTGCACCGATTGTCGGCTTTTATTCTCCTTTGCTGAAAACTCAAGACGAAAATAATTTTAAAATGTACTAGAATTTTCAGTTTTGTGGGTTTGAAATCCTAAAATGTACACGCTACTTGTATTAAGTTTTTTTTTTTTTTTTTTTTTTTTAGAACATATTACATTTTTTGTAAAGCAATGCATTGGAGATTAGTATAAGTTTATTAAACATTTCAACCATTATTAGTAACTATGAGTTTTGTGTGGGAAGGGGAGAAGGTTTATTATCAATATTGGGGGCCCGTGATCTGGTCCTGGGCCCGGCTCTGAAATGTGACGACCCTGCTCTCATGACTGGTAAATATAGAAAATACAACATAAGGTTGTAGACATACAGTAATTCTGGTAGTTCATAATATTATTGACATGAAAAAAGTCCACATAAATAAGCAGACTCCTGAGAAAGGTGATTATATATCACCATATTACTGAAAAATGTGCTTACAATCACAACTAGTGTGGTGGGGTCTCTCAGACACAGACGTATTTCCTTTACTTAATA
Source organism: Gonocerus acuteangulatus (assembly GCA_946811695.1). Lineage (NCBI taxonomy): Eukaryota > Metazoa > Arthropoda > Insecta > Hemiptera > Coreidae > Gonocerus > Gonocerus acuteangulatus. Next base: position 77,947,145 of record OX328131.1, read on the forward strand.
CTTCCTCAATTTTCAGAAGGCCTATAAAATTTTAAACATAGTATTTTGCCCCATTAGCTTGAACTTATTCAATCCATTAACTTAAACTAAATCAAAATAAAAATCTAAATAATTAGTGTTAAGAAATAGATGTAAAAATTTTCTTTTTCTAACAATTTACGTTTAAAAAAATAGTAAACTCTTAAATTGTCTGAAGCAAAAAGTTATTTAGTTACAGATTAGGATATACAAGGTACAGCCAATGTCGACTAAAATAATACATATTAATATTTTGGAATTTATACACCGTATATAAACATAATTTTTGCATAAAGGCGTCCTCACACTGATAACAAGTTTGCACAAAAATTTGAAGATGTCTGTTTTGAGCAAAAATATTGCGAGTGTGAGGTAAAATATTGTGCAAAAAAAAGGAGTACTCAATATTTTGTAGGGCGTTCAAATATTTTCTGAAAGTTTAGAAAATTCTTGCGGACTTGTTTTCCGCTAAGGGGGGGGGGATGTCACGGAAGGCAATTGGTCAAGGGCCCGGTGTCATTTTTTTACTCGCATTATAATTTAACAAATCAAAGTTATATGAGTACCATTTTCCACTCCGTTCAATTACTAATGTAGTAAATTTCATTTTAAGATAAATGTCAGTTTTAAATAAAATCATTTATACTTTTTTGTAATGTGCCTTGACTTCATCACGAATGTTTAGTCAACACTGTAATTTTGTGCAATATTTTTGTGCAGTGTAAGGGGGTCCACGACCATTCAATCTTTTGTACAAGAATAAGCTAAATTTTTGTGCTCAAAATTTTGATTAATCTTTTTGCAAGTGTGAGGGCCCCTTAAGGGATCCGCACATTTTCCACAAACATTTTGGCTGCTCAAAAGAGTTTGCCCAAGGCATAGCGGCAAGAAGACATTGGCTGTCTTCTTGCCGCTATGCCTTGGGTTTGTAGCTAATGTTCGTTAAACTTTTTCTTTCTTTTTCTTTTTTTTGTTATTGACATGTACCAATTGTCGTAAATAGTGTTCTAGTTTGTCTTCTCAATGGGTTTTGCTGGAGTGACATCAGCCTGTGTAGGGATGGAACGTTTTTTTTTTCTTCGTTTGGCAGTCCAATCCCATTTGAATCCCCCCCCCCATACAAATACCACGGCCCTACCGCTGTGTCTTGGCTTTTCTTTACTCCAAAAATAAATGCATTCCCTCTTCCTCTGTAAACATCAGCAGGCAGCCTATCAATGCTGCTATGTCCTTCCAGGGCCCCTGAGAGTGGAGGGGCAAGGAGGACAATTGGTCAGGGGCCCATGGTCTCAGGGGGCCCAGAATATTTTTTTTTACTCGCATTATAATTTGAAATAACAAAGTTACATACCTACCATTTTCCTCTCCGTTCAATTACAAATGTATTTAGTTACTTGGTTTTGGTAAGGTTAATGGAGGGGGGGGGGGGTTTAAGGGACCCGTGGAGTTTCTTGAGCAGGGGCCAGTAATACCTCTAGGAGGCCCTGTGTCCTTCAATAGTGTAACATTCACCCAAAATGTTTCTAGAAAAAAATGGGTTTCTCTGAAAGAACTTTCTTTCATGAGACATTTTATTTAGACAATTAAAGTAAATTTCCAAAGAAGCACACACAGTATATCTTTCATAACCTAATATAGTAAACAAACTGACAAGATATGCTACAACGAAATCATGTTGAGACAGGAAAAGTCAGAGGAGGACAAGATTTTATGAAATATGGGAGGGGAAACCAAGAAGACCTGCTGGGTTCCACTTGACACCACCTCACCAGGTAAAAAGTTAAAATAATCTATATAAATAAAATATAAACATAAATAGTTTGGCTCTTCTTAATTATTAATTATTTATTTAATCTTATTCTGCAGGAAACTCCAACTGACCAAAATTTGGCACATACTTATTCTAAAATGAAAGAAACACCTTTTGCCATTTTAATATAAATATAATCCAATAAATCATAACAACGTATATAATAATTACTTTAAAAAATCTGACATTTTTCCCCAAAAATTAAAATATATATTAGATCAATATTCCTATTACTTTATTTATTAGAAATACATAGACATAAACCGTTTACATATCTCATACTATTGTAAATATGCACACATAAAATGTATAATATAATAAAATTAAAATTGATCAATAAAATAAATATAACCTATTAGGTATATATATATATATATATTATTATTATGTCATGCTGGAGTTATTTAGTCTAGAGTTAACATAAAAACTAACGATATTATGTAAGAGATGCTATCAGCAAACTTACATTACATCTATTTTGACAATTGGCATTCTTATACCTTATATCAGAGAATCTACAGGTATATTTTTTGTGTTGAGTTTGCTCTTCCTTCCCTTACAAAACACATAGATAATGAAAACAAGTTGCCTGGAAATTGCCATAGGAAGGCGGATATGAAAGGCGAATTCACCCCTCCATGCTCTTTTCGTTGAAAGTGAAGTTCAACAAATTCCTGGTCAATTATTATATAATCTGTTGAACAATATAAATGAATAAACAAACAATGAGACGTCCACAACAAAAAAATGTTTTGAATATACTCTAGCTGAGTTCACCGTTATGAAAATAATATTCAAACACTTTATCCTGAAAACTATCTATTGTTGAGTTCGCCCTTGGTATCAGTAACGCCTTATAATATGAGGACATAATATATGCTCCACGCAGTTCCCACATTAGGCTCACCTGAAATTATTGAGATTCTCAAGCATTATTATTTATGAAATATTGAACTATATATTTTAAATTACAAATATTATAGTCTTCTGGTATTGACCGTGTCACAAACTTCTTTGCCGACGTTTCGCTAGTCATACTGCCAGCTTCCTCAGGGCTTAGTCTGAGAATGAGGATGTTCTTCTAGATGTTCAGTATAAATACTCGTCTTTGTATTCATCCACGGGCATAATCTGCTCTTCCATGTATCTGATTGGTTGGTCCCTGTCTTGCTTGAACCTGGTTGGTGGGTTCCATCTGGACCGTTGACTGGTTGAATTTCGTTTCTTCTTTTTTCCTTCCGCTTCATCACCGGATGCCATAATTTGCTGAGCCTATACCCATCTTCTTTGTTAAAATTTCCCGGGCAGCGTACTATCTCTATGGCTAAGCCCTGAGGAAGCTGGCAGTATGACTAGCAAAACGTCGGCAAAGAAGTGTGTGACACGGTCAATACCAGAAGACTATAATATTTGTAATGACTCGGACCGTGGAAGCCTAAGAGTTAAATTTAAATATATATTTTAAACTTTATTCTTCAGGAAATATTTTAGGTTTAAAGAATTAAATAACTAGACGTTTAAGTCATTTATCAGATGATTGAAATTTCTCATTAGACGATTAATTCAGCTGGGATATAAATATAATTTGTAGCATAACATCTTAACTTATATATTCGGAAAATAAAATATCGATATTTTAACCTTAATGAGATTAACTAGATATCAACCGACGGACGTTTAGGAAGGCTGGCAACCCATAGATAGCCCGGTGTCAATTAATTCTTCTGCGCTCGAGAGACTGAATGCCTAGGGCGCACATTAAATCAAGATTTCTAACATCATTACACCAAAAACCTAATCCGGTAACCTACAGGTTCAAAACATTTCTTTGAGATATTTTCTAAAGGGCTCAAAAAATATGGACACCATATCACTGAGTTTTATAGATCCCATTAATCTTGGATATTCTTTCTTCTAACACGACCCATATTCTGGTCTCATTCAATAAGTAAAAACAGATAGAGAGAAAGAAAAAATAAATGAAATTAATTATGATAATCTGATATGTTTATTATTATTTATATAGCACTAATAATTTTTAAGTTCCAAAAAAATATATATTTTTTCTTAATGTTTCATCTCACTTCATTCCAGGATGTTGATTCTTTTTTTATGTGATGCGACATAAAAATACATTTTCTTTTTATATTCTCATTCATCCTGAAATAAATTGCATTAAAAATTGTATTTAAATTAAAATTAACAGGAAAAAGACCTCTTCTGTCATTATTTTGATTAGCGCTGAGCGCATTAAGAGATCAAGATCATCAGTGCTCTTAGAACTGACTAGTTCTTACGAGGATTGCCCCAAGATTCTGAAAAGAAAGGAAAATGCCTTTTCCTTTGTCATGAAAATGTATGTCATCCAACCGCCAGCATGATATTTCAATTAATTCCATTCTATTTTAAAAATTCATAAGAGAAAAATTTAGAGATAACTTTTTCTCACATCAGCTTACATCATGAACCTGCGTCTCATCTTGCAGCTAGGCTTGCCATCTACATAGAGATATATTCATTTTTATCTATGTCTGTCTCTATTTATTCATATTTTATGGCTTGGGCAATGATGGTTCACCAAGTTATACGGGAGAAGATGAATCCAAGGCAGCTTACATCATGAACCTGCGTCTCATCTTGCAGCTAGGCTTGCCATCTACATAACGATATATTCATTTTTATCTATGTCTGTCTCTATTTATTCATATTTTATGGCTTGGGCAATGATGGTTCACCAAGTTATACGAGAGAAGATGAATCCAAGGCAGCTTACATCATTGCTCCTACAGTAAGGTATGAGGCGAATTATCCCCTGCAGGTGGAAGAAGTCAAAAAAAAAAAAAAAAAAAAAAAAAAAAGAAAAGAAAAAGAATGGCATATACAACAAGGGCATCAACCTTTATTAAGAACAATTCTATGATATATTAGGGTGAAGAGTGTCCGTGGTGAAACACCTGTAGTTTTGAAGAGGGACGATCCCAAGACTGACGCATCAATTCCTACAAGATCTAGGAGTGGACCCTAACAAATTATCCATCCTTGTGGAATCAATTTTAATTAGGTTATCAAAAAAATGGTAATCATTTGACCCAATTTTCTTTCAGACCTACATAATTAACTGTATAGATTTAAAATGGATTTTGTTTTGAAACTCATAATCAAAAATTTGTTTTGGCAATTTCCAAATCATTAAAAATACTCTATTAACCAACTGAAATGAATTATTGAAAGATTGATAAGCATGTTTTGAGTGTAACAATCCAATATATTTGGGCAGCAAACTTTGTTTAATTAAATAAAAAGATATTATTCTAGAATTGTCCTTGTAACCAAATAGCAAAAATTGAGTTGAACATTGATATGCAGCAAAAGAAAGGTTGAGTTTATTAATTGTAAAATTCGGCCCACCTTATAATATTCTTCAGACCAAAATATTTATTTGAGTCTAGTGGCTAGAAATTGTCTATTGCAACAAATTTATAAGATCCAAAATTCATGAGAGGGAAGTGGTGAGACAATAAGCATTGTCCGTCTATGAGAAGCAGTTTTTTTTTTTTTTTTTTTTTTTTTTTTCAGAATCCAACAATCACGATTTTTTTTTTTAAATGTCATCCTATTGACTGGTGTTTCCCAACCTTTTTAGACTGAAGTACCTCTTGGTTGTACATGACGCTAAATTCTTCTACTTCCTAAAATGTTTGTATTTTGTGAAACATTTTATTGTGAGTATGTCATTTTATTATTATTCTAAATTTTATAGGATGACCATGCAATCACATCACATAACAAGACAAATTACCTTGAAATAAGTCAAAACATCACTCGAGATTATAAACTTACTGTAATGTGTAAATATATTATTATTGTAATATTATTCTACTGTATGAGATTATTAATTCAAATAATTTATTATGAATTGAGGAAAAATTATTCTACGATGCTTTTATGATTACATATTGTTTTTATTTTTCATATCTGTCATTATTGATTATTTGTTGTGTACCACCAATCAGCAACTAGTAGTGCCACCAGTGATATGGATAGCACAGATTGGGAAAAGCTGCTGTAGACAAATCAAGAAGGCATGTTTTTTTTTTACCTTTTTTGTATATATGTGGCGTAGGTCTTTAAAAATAATTATTTCTTTTGGCACTCCTTTATTATACAATTGCCCTACATGTTTTGTCACATCCATGCCATGTCCTCATGGGCCAATAAAACCCTGCATTTATGGCCCCCTCGCCACCCATATTAGGACCCATGCTGGGGTTGAATCCTGAGGAGGTCACAAGGAGGCCATGTCCTCATGGGCCAATAAAACCCTGCATTTATGGCCTGCTCGCCACCCATATTAGGACCCATGCTCGAGTTGAATCCTGAGGAGGTCACATGGAGGCCATGTCCTCATGGGCCAATAAAACCCTGCATTTATGGCCCCCTCGCCACCCATATTAGGACCCATGCTCGAGTTGAATCCTGAGGAGGTCACATGGAGGCCATGTCCTCATGGGCCAATAAAACCCTGCATTTATGGCCTGCTCGCCACCCATATTAGGACCCATGCTCGAGTTGAATCCTGAGGAGGTCAAATGGATGGCATGAAACATGTAGGGAATATAATATAAAGCAGTGCCAAAAAAGAAAGAAAATAAAACAAATTTTAAAGACCTACGCCAAATAAATCCAAAAAAGTAAAAATATTTAATTGGGTCAGAAATACTGCAGATAATGTGATTTCATATATATTTACCTAAAATAAACTGTCTGATCTTCAGTTACTTGCAATTACCAAATACACTCCTTCTGAAATGGCAAAATTGTTACACCAGACAGCTCTCTGCATATTTTTATGGAAACTAGGAAGAAAATAGCACTCCTGTAAACATTAAGAGATTTTCCTTAATATTTTATATCTCATTCTTATTTCTTTAAATTTTAATATTCATTTACACACAGCACAGATTTTCAGGACAAGTTGACTAGTGGTTACAACTCTATTTTAGCAAGAATAGGGCTGATGCCTTTTTTTTTTTTTTTTCGAAGAAAATCCCCCTAGTGTGAACAGAACATTATATATATATATATATATATATATATATATATATATATGCAAAACACATTACCAATTTGCCACTACCAGCCGTAATTTTTGTTACATTTCAACGAAACTCGATATTCGTGGTGATAATCAACAGAGAAAAATGGGTTGTAAAAATAAACTAAATCGGGTTATTTAGAGGGGGGGGTTTACTCCGGACCTAAAGAACTAATATACTCATACCGGTCGTAATTTCTGCCGTATTGTAACGAAACGCGGTATACGTCATGGGCATCTCATGAGAAAGAAGTGTTGTAAAAATGAAGTAAATCTGTCTATTGGAAAGGAGGGTTTACTTTAAACTCTGTTTCATTAGAATTAGCCTGCCAGACGTAGGTTCCTAAAGCCGCCGCGAGGAGCGCTATCTCCCACTAGAGGGACTGTATCCTGTTCCTGCGTCAGATCAAAAGACGAAAAATGAAGTTTTTGTGTATTTATTAAGTAGTACTATTCACTATAACTATTGGTCCTATTAGTGTTTTGGATCCGGAGTAAACCCCCCTCCCGGTGGACCGATTTTGAAGGTTAACTCGTTCAATCGTTTGCTAATTGAACGCTATATACCACGTTTCGTGAAGAAAAAACAAAAACTCTGGCCGCTATCGTGTTAACAGACACACACACACACACACACACACACACATATATATATATATATGTATATATATATATATATATATATATATATATATATATATAAATTTGAACGGGGGTCATTTTCGGTGTCTACTAGGTAGGATCGATAAAGATTTGAAGAAATTTTTCAAAAATTCCAACCTCAATAGCTACTTTCCTTCGGAGGAAAGTGCTAAAAAGGCACACAACAAATTTCAGTTTCCAATTATGTAACTCGATGGCCTAAATCACTCCGCATTTACCCGCGAAATGCCAAATTTTTCGCGGGAGTCATGGAAATAGGCAAGTGAATACATATTAAAAGCCTACCTGAAGAAATGTTTGGGGAAGCCACAGTTGAGTTGCTCCAGGAATTTGGGGTGTTCTGAAGATCTGCGATATGTCGGCATATCTTTTCCGGCTGAAATACTTTTTGAAAAGGAATATCACTATTTAGTGAGAGGTTAAGAATTAATTATTCCATATGTTATTTAGTTTTGAAACTGTGACGAATTATTCGATTTTTTTTCTTAATAACATAATAAAGCACATAAAGAAGAGGTGTAGTGGCCAGGACTGCTAATGCTTGTGCACTTCGTGCATAAGGTCATGGGTTCGATTCTCACTAGGCTTTTCTTTCAAATATAGAAATGGCATCAGGCCTACCCTGGCTACAAAAGGGTGGTAACTTGTAGAAACCCCGTCCCAAAACTCCTTGTTGTGTATAAGTGGATGTAAAAATTTAAATAAAAATACCATAAAGAAAATTGAAATAGGTTTTTCCCAAGAAGCTCGCGTCCAAAGAATGTGATTACTAGAATGTAGGTTGAAAACTGCGTCATCTTAACAGGTTTCTAAGTAAAATCTATTCCTGTTACGATTTTCCAGATGTGTTCGTGTGAGTGGATTCTGGTTGTATTCTGGCTCGTTTTAGAGATATCAAGAAAACGCACGAAAATCATAAAACTGCTTACGTCTATTAATAGAATAGTTTTTTTCGAATACTTATTTACCTCCTATCGTTCACAAAATTTTAATATCTTAGTTTGGACGAATTTTAAACTTGTAGAAAATCCTTGAATTGAATACAAAGATTCTTCTTGTATCCCAACCGAAAATTAGTCCGAAAAACTATTTTTATCCACTTTTCTACAAAACAGATGTCGCGGTGAAAATGATTTCATTCGTTTTCCTACGTCAGAGGACCTATAGAATGTGTACCTGGAAGCCTACAAACGATAAGACGTAGGTGCAACCATTGTTGCACCTTGGGTGAACGAACTTGACCTTTTAAATTAGGGAACGTATATTTGTTCCAAATTATATCAAAATCGGCACATTTGTAAAAAAATTACACGTATCAAATTTCGTTTTGTCGTATAGCTTTTGCGTTTCTCTAATTTCGGGCTTAAACATTCCTTGGGCATGTATAGAAAGACCCCAGACTGAAATTAGCTGCATAAGTCTGCCTACTTCGATGCTAGAATTGAACCAACTCGGTAAATGACTAACAGACAGACGCGCGTTAATTCTATGTAAACATTGAAATCAAATCGAGGACAGATTTTTTTTGCAATACTCAAGTCAGTGTTGACTGCAAAGAATGTCTGAAGTGATCCGCGTGAAAAATCGTGCCCTAGTTGAAATATTGTTGAATTCAAACGACAAAAGTGTACTTTCGGTATGCGAGTATTTGACAGATCAATTTCCAATTGCCGATGAGCATATTTGGTTACTCCTACGGAAATTATCTCAAACTGTTGTGCTGAAATTTTTAAATAAAGTCTGCTAAGATAGGAACAGATGTATTTTTTTTAATTGGTTTTGAGCCCCTGAGCCCAGCCGAGTGCAGTTCAGAGGCGGGGGCGACCACAAACAAATGTTTCATGTGAGTGATTTATCAATATCTTCATTGTAGTTACGACTGGTAAGTGTGCACAATTTCAGGTTTCTAAATCAACAATATCAAATGTTATTGAGTTCTGAGCGCTTTTCGGCGGTTTTTGACCACAGTGCGCCGTGGGGGCCCGGGCCAAGCCTCGCTAATTGGAAAAAAATGTATAGGTTATGAGCTTGTAAAAAGAATGGGGTTTAGAAATATAGACGGGCGTAGCCTATATTTATTTGAATTGGATCTATATTTTTTTAATGTACATAGACGACAAAACAAGTGCAGTCCCAGAATAGTATATTTCATTAGGAGTTGCAATAAAACTACAAGTACCGAGTAAGTGACCTTTGCTGCACCAATTGTCGGCTTTTATTCTCATTTCGCTCATGAAGATGAAAATAATTTTTAAATGTCCAAAGTACTATAGCAAAGTACTAGAATTTTCAGTTTGGCTCTGAGAAGTGGAGGCCCGTGATCTGAGAAGCGGGGGCCCGTGATCTGGTCCTGGGGCCCAGCTCTGAGATGTGGCGGCCCTGATAACACAAACAAATTTGAACCACCGCTATTTCCGTTATCTGAAACGTGATGTTTTCCCGTCAACACTTTCGGATTGCGTCATGAGGCCAACCTCATAATCGGGGTTCCTCACTTTAGGCAGAGGGAGAAAACGCGCTAAAAATCATTGACATATTTTGGTTCACTTTTGATTTATAATCAGTTGAGGATGGAAATACAGCAGTGCTGTGCGTGAACCCCCTCGGAAATGGGATGTGACCCCGATCATTCGAACAATACCTAATGAAATTCAATGCGTATCGCCTCGAGAGTTCAAAGTTCTAATAGTAGCTATTGAACGAAATATTTTACTTAGGAATATCTTCAGTTATTTTGATTAATTAAAAAAAATCAATTGTCCGCATTCGCCTTCCCACCTAAAGCAGCCTAAATTTTTGGCGTCTGCCGAATTTGACTGTTCAAATTTTCCCCCTGAATCCAACTTTAAGATTTAACCATGTATACGCTAGTAGTTACCATGTATACGCTAGTAGTTACCATGTATACGCTAGTAGTTACCATGTATACGCTAGTAGTTACCATGTATACGCTAGTAGTTACCAAGTATACGCTAGTATTTACCATGTATACGCTAGCAGTTACCATGTATACGCTAGTAGTTACCATGTATACGCTAGTAGTTACCATGTATACGCTAGTAGTTACCATGTATACGCTAGTAGTTACCATGTATACGCTAGTAGTTACCATGTATACTCTAGTAGTTACCATGTATACGCTAGTAGTTACCATGTATAAGCTAGTAGTTACCATGTATACGCTAGTAGTTACCATGGATACGCTGGTCAACTAGTAGTTACCCGTAATTGTAACGACCTTTCAAAACTAAAGCCATCCTTTTGGACAGTTTTTCGTTTCTACTGTCTTAAATGTATGCCCTGGCGGGTTATTTGTTTCAGAAGAATTAATAAAATAGCAGTAATGCAGATAACTTTTTTATCTACATTGACGGGCTATTTACAGGTTGCAAACGGCACTGAGGATCATATCATAACAAGGTCAATATATAAATGGGTCTCGATAAGGCGGGGATGGCGTAGTTATTGTTGTGTTTCGCCTGGGCATCCAGCTGTGACAGCCGAACGAGTCGTTTCCGTGTTTCAGTTTTGTGTTTACCTCCATTCGAAATGAAGACGCTCACGGTGTCTTTAACTTTTTATATAACTTCAAAAGATATTTTTGTTGACTGTTAACGATTGTTAGTATCTATAACGAAACATAAATTAAGAGTTCTAACGATTTAAAATTATTTGTATTAATTCTGATGGAATAAGTATAGTTGTTTTCACCAGCCGATGGGACAGATGAAGGAGAAATACCTTTTGACATGGAAATGCCTTTAATAATCACATAATAATAATGAAATTCAACTATAATTCGATTAAAAAAAAAAAATCAGTCCCGTAACAGGCCACGAGGGCCCTGAGGGGCAGATACTATAGAGGTGTCTGATTCATGACCATACGGCACACTGGGGAGATAGAGTGGTCAGTACTATGCTCCGGCCACCTGATTTTCCCCTTGGCTGCTTCGACTGATAGAGTCATTAGCAACCAAGGTACCCATTATTTTTTTTTTCTTTTTTTTTTTTTTTTTTTTTTTTTTTTTTACGGCACATCTACATCTAGGTCATTAGCGCCGGGTACCCATTATTAAATTAATTAAAGGCTGGGTTGGCCTAGGCACGGTCAGGGAGGCCGAATTCAACCCATGAACTAAGACACTAGAAGAAAAATCTTTAGTGCTTGCTCGGGATTTGAACTCAGGTCCTCCAGATTATTAGTCCAGTGCTCTCTCTGCCACTGAGCTAACCTCGCCCCCATATTTCGATTTATTTTGGTTAAAAAAAATTCTCCATGGCTTCCATGAGGCCTTTAAATTAATCCTCTGAAACGGAAGAAGTAAACAGTCCTAAGTGTAAACACTTAAGAAGCATGCTGGAATTTCTAATTACCTCCAACCTGTAAAATTCATCAACCTCACAATCATATAAGGAAGTAAACAGTGTTTGACAACTGAGAGGAGTGAGGGAAATATTGCATGACGTCACCTTTCCCAGCTTGCACCGGGCGCACACTTGCCGCCCAGCTCTCGCTGTGTAGGGGTGTTTACTCGCTGATTGTCCCACTCTTTGCTGAGTCATTTGAATCTACGTGCTCATCGTCAATACAGTCAGTGTTCCGCCTTGTCCAATGATGACATTAGCATTTTCGCCTTATATTAATTGTCGTTTTTGTTAAAATGAACTGAGTTTGATGCCGCCCGGCGCGAGTTCTGATGTACGGCCTGAGTTTCGAACCGGTGTTTTCCGTTATCATCATCTCCGTCCGGTCATGTGGAGGGATTTGTGCTGATAATTGTTGATGTGTACTAAATGTGTCGTCTATACAATATTATTGGAGAAATCGTTCTTGTGAAAACCATATTTATCTAATAGTGCTGGGCTGAGTGCGAGGAGTGTCAACGATTTCTTATCAGTGCTCGTTATAGGTGAGTTGATAATTGTTCGTACCTTAATTTCCTAATTAGCCCAAAAAATTTGTACATTCTGATTTTAGGAAATTAATGACTGAAACATTCATTAGCTTTTGTCATGTAATTATACTGCCTATATTTTCCTGGTGAGGTTGCATCTGTCAAGGTTAGGGTGTTTCAATTTGAATAGATATGACAGCTTTTGTACTCATCATGCAACGTTATGACCTCAGAACAAACTGACACAATTTTTTCATTATAGTTACGAGCAATTCCCTTTGACTACATTACTATCATTTGCCTTGAGATAAAGCTGCTATGTTTTATCAGATAAAACATTGCAAAAACTACCTTCAAATCACCTTTGTTTCTTTCTTTTGTTTTACATTTTATACTTTGTGATGGTATCTTTACCTATAATTTGTTTTTATTAAGGCCATTTTTTGACTTTGATTATTAATAGTCTATATTTGTCTATTTACACTATATTTTTGACCATTTTAAAATAGTTTTATTCATCAATAATTAGTTCTTTATAGCTGACATATTTGCCAATCAAATGTTTATTTCTTTTTTTTTTCTTCGTAGTATACTTATTTTCAATTTCGTCCATCTTTATATGACAGAGTCCTTCTGTGCACATTCTTGACAGTAGGTTGAGAAATCTGCCTTCACATAAACAAATCATTGTGTTTGCAAACCCCTTCGGCTAAATTTAGTTCTACCCCTCCTATATAGAGGACTGGCACTGTGTCACCGAGCCCATTTGATTTCTAGCCGGTCTATGCACCTAGCTCCCTCTTGTACTTATAATTTTGTAATAATGTTTTCGTAATATATATCCGATTTTTTATTTTATCCGTTCATGATACACTGGAGTCGACTATGTTAAGGTGTTTATTTTAGTTAGCATTACTTAGTTTGCTTTGGAAGAAGTATACATTAAGTGTATCAAATTTTTTTTGTTAAATGTGGTGTATGTGTTCCACATACTCTTCAGTGGTTTTACGATTTGCTAGGGGTATCTGGCATTTAGGAATATTTCTATGTTATATTTCTTGCACAACGTTTATGATTAGGTTTAAGACCTTATGCGATAACATTCATTGATTAGTATATTTCATATTAATTAGTCCAATGTTTGTGTTGGATTATTAAGTGCTCTTGGTGGGAATGTCTTGGAATAAATTAATCACATTAAAGCTTTAACTTTGTGTCAAATATTTGAGGACAGTACTATTTTATTTATTTATTCTATAGGTGTAAGAGGAAAACATTTAATTTATCAAGTCAAGACAAATTTTCTAATTAAAAAAAAACAACAACATTTTATCCCTTTTTAATTTTCATAAAATAGATGAGCTATGAATTGTTTGGGGGGGCCTTGTTCAAGAATGAGACTTTCTTGTTATAAATACACTTTATGAAACTCATTTAACATTCATATAGAAGATTAATAAAAGATAAAAGAAATGTGAACCTCATTATTCATATTCTTCTTCTCTCAAGGTTTTTTATTTATTTTTTAAATTTTAATATCCTATTTTTTTTTTTTTTTTTTTTTTTTTTTTTTTTTTTTTTTTTTTTTTTTACGGCGCATCTACTTCTAGGTCATTAGCGCCGTAATATCCTATTTATTTATTTTTTAATGAAAAAACACCATCCTTAGTGGGAATCGTATGTAAATCTAGTGGAGTGTTTACGCCTTAAAAGTCACAGCCATCGGGCCTCCTATTTTTTTGTTAATAATTAATAATTTTGTTCGATTTATTGTTTGGTAATTCTGTTGAAGTCATAATAAAAGAATGATTCCGTTTGGGAGGTTTGTCTCCTGCAGTGGTTTGATTTGACTTTCTCTCTTACACCTCTCTGCGATGGTGCTAGAGCCGTTGTTGGTAATTCTGTTGAAGTCATAATAAAAGAATGATTCCGTTTGGGAGGTTTGTCTCCTGCAGTGGTTTGATTTGACTTTCTCTCTTACACCTCTCTGCGATGGTGCTAGAGCCGTTGTTTCAATGCTTTGTCAGATTCTTCTCTGACTTTTCCAATGTATAGATACTCTTCTCCTTGTGCTGTAATGAGTATTTTCTCCTCATCCACTTTTCTCAATTGGGCTTCCCAATTGATCTCAACTGCCACTTCTATTCCTTCCAAATCCTTGCTTTTCATAACTCTTCCGGTCTTCTTCTAATAACACCAATAATTCAACTATTTTTATCAACCTAAGCCTCCCATATTTCTAATGCTTCTAAACCTCCTCTTATACTATTTTTAATTTGCTTATCAACAATTTCTTAAACCACCTTTCCTCTTAATAAATATGATTACACTCTTTTCATAATTCTTGTAATACTTTGCTTCTCCAAAAGGCAGCAATTCCCCCATCTGTAAATGTATCTCATAAAATTCTTCTCACTATCTTCCTCAATCTTATCTTATTTCTTTCATTATTTCTCTTTTCTTAATCGGTGTGAATTTCTTTGTCACCGAGGTATATTGTGGCTTATAAACCTCCTGAAACGTCTATTCTAATAATTTAGACTGACAATTATTTTATTTTATCTTAATGAGTCTAATCCATTTCTTACCATAAAATATCTGACAAATTTTCTTGAGAATTCTCTTCTAGATCTTCTCGCAATGTACCTAAACCTCCTCCTGTCTTCTGGAATCTATTTTAGCTCATTATAGATTCCTTTTAAATCCCATTACAGAGTCTAATATATTTTATCATAATTTTCTGACATCTCTTCTAATTTTCCTCACACAAATTACCTAAGCCTCATTATAACTTAAAGGAGTCTATTTCAGTTTTTTTCAGTCCTTTTCAATCCAATTTTGGGGTAATTGAGTTATTATAGCTCTTTTCATAATCTTTCAAAATATTCTCGTGTATTATTCAGTATTTTTCATGATTTTCCCAAACAGTCTCTCTTATCATTATGGATAATTCTTGTAGAATTCTTATTCTTCTGAGTGTAATACTCCATTTTTATCATTTATCTCCATTATAATTAAGACATTGTGAGAATAAAGATAAGATTTCCCATTTGATTTTTCTGTTTCAATGTATGGTGTTTCTTTTCCAAACATCTAATCAGAATTATTTTTCAAAAAATATTTAAATTCAGTTAAGACAGGAGTAGGAAGATTTAATACACATTTATGTCCAAAAGGAATATTTTAAACCACACTGAACGTAGTTTTTATGGCACTAATCCTTTTTATTGACACTAGCTTAGATAAATTGGTTTTCTGGATCCCACAGGGGACCTAAAGTTTTATACATGTAAGTTTAAGTGGGGGTGGGAAAGGATCAATGGATTCTTGAAGAAAGTGGCAGGAGTTGCTCCCCAAATTAAAAAAGTTAATTAAAAAAAACAGCTTACAAAATAATCAATTGAAATTAACTTTTATGAAGATTCCGCCATTAATTACAAAACTGACAGTATAAATATTGGTTAAAATTATAATTCTATTATCAAAAGATTAAAACTTTAAATTTCAGTTATAATGTACAGATTATGTTGGCACACTTGCAAACTTACTCTTGAAATATAACTCATCCACTTAACACATCATGGTAAAATTATTTTCTCCTTTTTTTTCTTTTATTAATCAATTTTAATGTCACTACTATAATTCTTAAACCCTTTCAGGAGGATTTTACCCAGATTTAATGTTCCACTCTCAAAATTTAATATGTATAGACCCAAAATGAAATTTAAAATCACATAAGACTTTAACACAACTTAATATATTGTATCATTATATACCTCATTTCAATGTATCTGAATATTTATTAGTAACATAGGAGATGTTTCTTCCATATTTTTCATTTTACTTTTATTTTATTTTAATTATGTAGATGCCTGAAGATGAACCTGAATAGGTTCGAAACGTGGCCAATATAAGTTAATAATATAAACAATATTCGGGAGCAACTCCTGCCACTTTCTTCAAGAATCTAAAGTTCTTTTGTACCTCCTGCTGAATCACTGGGTTATATAAACAGCCCAGTATCTTTGACAAATACTCTGATCCTTCGGGCTTTCACTTCAGGGACAGCCCTAGGATCCGTTATTTCCACACATCTTAAGTGCTTGAATCTTCTTGCCAGTGCTCGGCAGTAGAAGATAAAATGAAGAGGAGTTTCCTCCTTTGCTTCGAATTTCCTGAACAGTGAGATGGTTACGTTGCCTAAAATTCGAAGAAGCTTATTCAACGTAACGTGGCCTTTTTAAATATATATCGGCACTAACTTATATATAGATATAACACTAACAAAATGTATATAAGGCCATCTACTTGTGAGAAACCTTGTATGCAATAAATAAATAATAAGTTTAAAATATGATATCTAACCCAATTAATTTTTTTTTTTTTTTTTTATATCAATTATTGTGCATAAGCTGCTGAGGCCATGAGCACACCCTAACCCAATTAATGTTATTAATTTTGTTTCTTTCTGGTATGTTAATTAAGAAATTTGTTTTTTTACTTGTTTCAGAATGACAGTTGTTTGAACACACTAAGAAGAGAACCACAATGATGCTCTCCCTAAAGAAAGTGTACCGAGATGAACTTCTCCAGATAGCCATTCTTTTGAGCCTTCTTCGCATTGAGCCGAATGAGTGGTCTACTCGAGTCCCAGCCGTAGGTGTTGGGGGGCCGGATTCTTGGGAGTTCTCTCCGAGGGAAACCATCCGAGTCCATCCAAAGTCTCTTCTTGTCGACCACGAACAGAGAGTCCTTAACGAATTGAGTTCCCTCGGGCGGTACAATCGGGTAGCGAATCTCTGGCAGAATGTCACCGCTTACATGGGCCTTACTAACAACGACGACGAAGTTACTGCTTCGACTTCACGAGAGGAGTTACCTGATGGGACGCACTGGGGTCTACTAGTAGAACCTGATGACGACATGCTTACTCCTGAGGTGAGTCATGTTAATATTTAATATTAGTGTTACTGTACAATTAGAATCATTTCATTGCAGGAGAGACGGTGGACTCTGAAAAAGAACTGGTTTACAGAAACTTTGTCAGTCCTTTATTTATATTTCTTATTGGGAGTAAACATAATTTAGATTAATGATTAGAAATGATTAAAATTTTCAAATGTTGAGCTGGTGTATTACAATTTTACTGTTCTTATCTCTTTTTTTTTTAATGATTGGTTAATATTTCTCTTACTTACTGGATTAAGTGCCTTTTCTCTTTACAATAAGATTAAGCCTACAATGCTCTGATAGGAATGAAATAAGCTCCCACTCCACAAATCTAAACTGGTTTACCGGTAACAATCTTTAAAAATTCTCATTTAAATAATGAGGTAAGGGGGTGGGCAGGAGAACGTAGTGCTAATCCACATCAGTCTCTTCTCTCTACTCACCGGAAAGCTTCTACAATAATAATAATAATTTCAGTAAATTTATGGACATCAATCTAACAAATTAAAAATCGTTTTGACTTTTTGCAGGCATAAAAAATCGATATGAACTATGTGTGTTGTAAATGAAGTATAACTGGTTTTGTATACAGTTGTATTATATAAAAAAAAAACTATAATAAAATTGTATAAAATAATATAATACAAAAAAATCAAAACTGGTTATGTGTAACAATCAGATTGAAGAATCACTTACTGATAAGTATTTAAATTACTTATTATTAAAGAAGCGTGAGTTTAATAGTAAGATAAAATAGTAGTAATCTATAGCATTTATGGCCTGAATAAAATATCTATGATGTTAAAAACATCAAAAATTAATTCACTTAAAACTAAAAATAAATCATAGACGAAATATTATAAAATTCATTCGACAGCCACTTGACTTAAATTAAATGACATACTAGGACCTGCACAGGCCTCATCTAAGATACATATTACGGATAAATGGCAAGAATCCTGATACAACATGGCAAGCATCAAGAAATCAACCATACATAACATGAATGATCTGTAAAAGACCAAATAGACGAGAAGAAATTATTTTATGCCGTCTCAAGCTCTTACATTATATCAAGGCAGGCCTACTCGTAGCTACTGTAATACAGAATTATCCATGAAACATATTCTAACAATCTTACATTTTGTGACAATATGACAGAATTGCTTTCCGATGCCAGCCAGCACATTGATGAACTCATTAAATACCTATTAGACATACATTTGTACACGAATATTTAAAAAATAAAAGATTACCAAAGCCATTTTGAAATGTTGATTTGACATTCATTGACCTGACGAGGTTTTTTTTTTTTTTTTTTTTTTTTTTTTTTTTTTTTTTTTTTTTTTTTTTCCCGAGTCAATGGAACAAGAAGTACATAATTCGACAAATCAATGGAACTAAATTTTTTGCTTCATTCCCAAACCATAACTTTAAAAGTCAATAACTAGCAAAGGGAGAAATTCATTTTTTAAAAATAAAGTTTGCTGCCGAAATGTTTTGGAGGTGCTATAAACAAACCAGACTTATCAATGTGTCAAAAATTCATTTCAGATGTTTAAATGTGTTGGCCTTTGGAATTAAACAAATGTTGATAATATTATAAATGCATGGAATTATGATGATGAGTTTCAACAAACTTGGTGAAATGATTGATAAACAGCCTATTAGCTCCAATATATGAGTTTGTTCAGTATCCCCAGAGAATCGATTAAAATTGATTCCGCGAGGATAGTTTGTTGGGGTCCATGCCTAGATCTTGTAGGAAATTTTGTGTCAGTTTTGGAATCGTCCCTCTTGCTCCAAACCAAAGGCTTTGAGCTCAATATTCTCTTATTTTAAGAGGAAAACGTTTAGTCACCAAATAGTGGAAAACTAAAACAAAATAAATAACAATGAAATTGATATTCTATACTATAAACATAAAGGTACTTGCTCTTTCGTTCTTTGAAAAAAATTACTTTTTACTAAAAATTCAAAGGCATATTGAAATTGAACTACCATGCTCTTTAACTTTAACAAAATATTGAATTTTATTGATGTTTTCTGGTAGTGGGGTTGCTCAATTCCAGAGGATGAAACAAAATTCAGTCTTCCCACAAATTTTCTTTATTTTGCACTAGGCCTTTCAACAAAAATGTGCCATCATCAGGTGCTCCGTGCAGTGATAGTTGTTACCAGGGCTGTGTTCGGGCTAGGCCTTTCTGTGTTGAAAGGCCTAGTGCAAAATAAAGAAAATTTGTGGGAAGAATGAATGGGTTTCACCCTTTGGAAAATATTGAATGTTTTAAGGACTCTGGAAGGCCTCGGAATAATAAATGCTTAAATGACTAGTTAATAATTAATTATTAATGATACAAATCAAAATAAATTAGGTTGAGAATATTTCTAGTATACAAAAAAAAAAAAAAAAAAAAAATTCTTTCCCATTCATCAGCTTATTATGTTGCTACCAACATAATAAAGAAGGACTCCATTCTTTTTTAATCCCAAGGAGAAAACTATTTCACTTAATGGATATCGTTAGCATAACATCTTTCGTAATTATCCTTCAATTCTCCTTGAAGGAAACCTGCATCTTTTACATTCATTAGTTTCATCATATTTCTATTGTCAAAACTGTTGGAATTATTTAGAAAAATGAATTTTAATTTATGTCAAGAGGCTATCAGGAACTTTTGCAACTCATAAATTGGTATTAAAGAGTTTATAATACTCCTGAATCCTTACCCTAAGGGCTTGAATCATTAAATGTCAGAAATTTTATAATAAATCCGATCGTTATACTGGCCATCATTTAACGAAAACTGGCCAATTTCGAATTGTACAAATAAGTGAGAGGGTATTATTAGGTTCTTGACAAGGTATTAAGAGCCTAAAACTTGGCACAATACTACGATATCATAACTTTCATAGGCAAACTGTTTTTGGGAGGGACCTGGAACTTCGCCTTGTTTTTTCCACGTTAGTTTTTTGGGGGGATAAATTTTAACGGCTGTCATTTGTGCCTAGTACATAGGATCGATGAAGATTTGAAGACTTTTCTCATAAACTTCGTCATGAGGTCAACCTCAGTTCCTTCAGAATGTGCTAATGAAGTTGATTGGGGATCTCCATCTTCTGCCCCAGGAGCTCTTAACCCTTAATAACCTATCGCACCCATATGGGTACGTCTTACTTCGTGACGGAAAGCAGGCTCCAGCTTGTCTGTCATGCCTTTTGGGACCTGCAAACCTCCCCTTCTAATATCTAGATCATAAAATTTTAAAATTATTTTTTACATGCTTCAGGAAGGCTAAACATATAAAAAAAACTCGTATACTCATTCATTTTTAACGAAAAAAAAAATCAGGTTTTCAAGGGTTAAGCTTCAGTCCGCAGGCTCCCTCCTGAGTAAAATTATTTTTTGCGGGCCCCCTCTCAACCCCAGTCATTTCAAGAATTAATTTCTGGCTCACTATAGGAGTCATAATATAATAAATATGCCACTCGATAATCTAATAAAAAGTCTTGCACATTTATAGAGAACATTTTCATTAGTAGATTTACATAGGTAATAGTTGCGCGCGCGGACCCTAGTTTAAGAAACGCTGTTCCACCCTAACCTGCGTATAATGGCTGCAATTTCGGCTCTAATACTGAATGGGATCCAGTTAAACAAATCGCTGCTCCTGAAGTATATAATGGAACATTTTCTGAAATGTTTTTTGACATTATTGTGTTGGCGGGCTTAAAAATGTATTTACTAGATATTTGTAAATGGAGTTAATTGTAGCTACAAACTTCATTCACAGGGAAGATCATAGATGCTTATTTACCTTAGCCGAATAACGAGTCATTGTTCAGTGATCAAAAATACAAAGTGCAATAATAACCCACAATATCTACAAACTACTCCCATTAAAGAATCAAACCGAATCTATAATTCATTCTATTATGGGATAATTCAACCTTTCAACTTTTTTTTTAACATTTTCTTTTTTATGCCTGACTTTATGACCGATATTCGACGGATTTTTTAATATAAAAATGAAAAATTGTTTACCATCTTCGAAAAAATTAATATTTCTTAAAAATCCTTCGTACCTTACTTGATTTTACCTTCTTCTATCAAAAACGTTTTAGTTTTTTTTCTATATTAAAAATTGCCGCCTGCTTGCTGTAAAAAAAGAGGGTTTCCGTTCATCAGACAAAGCGCCACCATTTTGTTTTCGAAGAATTAAACAATTTTTTTTTGTTGATACTTTTAACATCCCATGACACAAAGAATTGAAAGATATTGATTTATTTGGGTAAAACTGAAGGAGAGCGTCCTCAGCACCGATTTTTTTTCAAATTTTGCACTATAACGTATTTTGATGCACTCATTACGAATCCGTAAAAAAAAAGTTGCTCTCAACTAGGTAAGAAGTTATTAAGCACTAAAATTCACTGTTATTGTGGTTAAAGTTGGCGTAAACAGCGTATTTGTAAATATGCGCTTGCGCAGTAATCTAACATTGGGAAACTCTTATTTGAAATGTTGATAAACTATTTATAACCTCCATAACATCGGAATTCCATCCATAACAGCGAGTTGGATTGACTAGAGTTTTGATATCTTCTTGAGCGAGCGGAGACGCATAGCACGTCTGCCCAAAAGTCCTCCTAGACATTCTTCTTAATATACATGATTATTAATACGCTGTTTATGCCAACTTTTATAACCTTAATAACAGTGTACTTTAGTGATTAATAACTTCTTTCCTTGTTGAGAGCAATTTTTTTTTTTTTTTTTTTTTTTAACGATTCGTGTTTATTGCATCAAAATACGTTATAGTGCAAAATTTGAAAAACATCGGTGCTGAGGACGCTCTCCTGCAGTTTTATCTTTATTTGTTATCCATAAATTGGAGACAATTACTTTGATTTTGATCACAAAAATAGTATTACCCCTTAAGAAAAATCGGAATTATCTTTCTTTTGCTCGTCCTATAAAATTTCAATTTTTGCATTGTGTCATTATACTTTCAGAGCAGCGATGTCTACTTCCAGGGATTTCAAAACTGCCTTCCATTCATGATATATATATATATATATATATATATATATATATATATATATATATATACATACATACGGGTGAACTATATATATTCACCCGTAGACTCACGGTGAACCGCAGTCTACGGGTGAACCGCCTGCAGTGAAGAACGGGAAGCACTGAGGATGGAGCTGTAGACTCCGAAAGCATGCTTTGTTGGTGAATAAAATAAACCATTTGTGGTGGAGACCTTGGAGTTTGTTGGTTTTCCTATTTGGATGCAGTACCACCACCGTCCAGCAAATTCAATGTCAAGATATATATATATATATATATATATATATATATATAGTTTTTGCCCGAGATAGGATTTCATGGGGATAGAGTAGCGAATGTGTACTATAATGAATGCTGTCCTTATGTACAAGACGTAGATCGTTCGTTAAAGGAGTTTAATTGTTGGTCATTAAGACCTTCAAGATTAGGTCAACCAAACTCAGATTTCAAGTCAGGATACTTGCAAAGAATGTCGTTTTACAACCTTCTAAAAACTCTTTTAATTATTTATTTATTTATGAGCTCTGTAACGTAAGGCGATGAGCTCATCAAACAGATGATTTCACTACTTCGACAAGAAAAACAAAAAGTGTCAAAAAAAAATCAAATAATTTAAACATAAATAAGTAATGTGACAAAATATGAAAAACGTTTAAATAAAATACAACCAAAAAAAAAAAAAAAAAAAAAAAAAAAAAAAAAGAACAAAACCAGCTTATGGCAATAATTTCAATATTAAAATTATGAAAAGACTTGTGATTATTAATTCAGCTCCATTATAGACAAATATAAAGAATAGTCAATGCTTGGAAATTAAAATTTAGTTTTACCTAATAAAGAAAGGGGACGAGGTTAGCTCAGTGGTAGAGTACTCGACTAATATGCTAGGGGGCGAGGTTAGCTCAGTGGTAGAGCACTCGACTAATCAACTGGAGGACCTGAGGTTAGCTCAGTGGTAGAGCACTCGACTAATCAACTGGAGGACCTGAGGTTAGCTCAGTGGTAGAGCACTCGACTAATCAACTGGAGGACCTGAGGTTAGCTCAGTGGTAGAGCACTCGACTAATCAACTGGAGGACCTGAGGTTAGCTCAGTGGTAGAGCACTCGACTAATCAACTGGAGGACCTGAGGTTAGCTCAGTGGTAGAGCACTCGACTAATCAACTGGAGGACCTGAGGTTAGCTCAGTGGTAGAGCACTCGACTAATCAACTGGAGGACCTGAGGTTAGCTCAGTGGTAGAGCACTCGACTAATCAACTGGAGGACCTGAGGTTAGCTCAGTGGTAGAGCACTCGACTAATCAACTGGAGGACCTGAGGTTAGCTCAGTGGTAGAGCACTCGACTAATCAACTGGAGGACCTGAGGTTAGCTCAGTGGTAGAGCACTCGACTAATCAACTGGAGGACCTGAGGTTAGCTCAGTGGTAGAGCACTCGACTAATCAACTGGAGGACCTGAGGTTAGCTCAGTGGTAGAGCACTCGACTAATCAACTGGAGGACCTGAGGTTAGCTCAGTGGTAGAGCACTCGACTAATCAACTGGAGGACCTGAGGTTAGCTCAGTGGTAGAGCACTCGACTAATCAACTGGAGGACCTGAGGTTAGCTCAGTGGTAGAGCACTCGACTAATCAACTGGAGGACCTGAGGTTAGCTCAGTGGTAGAGCACTCGACTAATGAACTGGAGGACCAGGTTCTAAACCCGAGCATACTACTAAAGATTTTTTCTTCAAGTGCTGCCGTTCGAGGGTTGGATTTGGGGTCCCAGACCGTCCCTAGGCTCACCCAGCCTTTAATTAATTTAATTAATAATGGGTACCTTGGGTGCTAATGGCTCTAGCAGTCGAAGCAGCCAAGGGGAAAAATCAGGCGGCCGGAGCATAGTGTTGACAACACTATCTCCCTAGTTTGCCTATGGTCAAGAATCAGATACCTCTACAGTATCTGCCCCTCTGGGCCCTCGTGGCCTGTTACGGGACTGATTTTTTTTTTTTTTTAAATAAGGAAAACAAAAAAAGTACTTAGGCTTAGATAAAATTACTGAAGTGGGTACTAACAAAATTAAATTCCAAAATACAAAGGAAAATTGAACTTAAAATTAAGAATTTTACTTTTAAATTATAAATTGAAAAAAAAGAAAAGAAAATTTAATAAAAAGAAGAGCTGAACTGACTTTATGCCGAATAAAGCGGGTTGGGTTTTGGAAGATTATATGGAGAGTAAAATAGTTTTGAAAATAAATAATAAGTAAAGGTCCTATTAGTAGTTGATGTTACAGTTTCTTTCCTTTAAGGAAGTCTTGTTGTCTGTTTGTTGATGTGTTTGTAGGTTTTGATGATTTAGGGCTTTCTGGAGCACCATCTTCATTCATTTTCTTCTTCTTCTCCTTTACATCTTCACCAGGATTATCCTTCTTGTCTTCTCTGCATTCCTTCCCTGCTCTTCCTTCATCAGCATCCTGATCTTGGGGAGGTCTTGATGTGCTTCGCGTTGGCTTGGAGTCACCTCCTAAAGTCCTTCCTTCTGAGAGACTAGGCTTCGATAAGGAGACCTGTTTTACCAACAGCTTCTCTAATAATAGTCCAGTCACCTAAGACAAAAAAAGGGCAAACATCGCAACAAAAAAAAACGCGCAACGCTGTTTTTTTGGGGAGTTGGTCGGAGCCACCCCAGTAGTGTGTACCCAATACGTCAGCTTCGAAAGACCTGTGCTAACTGCGCAACAGTCGAAAAATATTAAACGTTTTGGACATTTTTTTGTTGTTTTTCTTATAGCTTCTAAACCCTGCATCGTACAACAATTTGTATTCTTTGCTTTTTAAAAGTAGATAAAATTTAAAAACTTGTGGTGCTAAAACAAACTTTTTAGATAGAATAACTTCCGAGATACAGTTTGGCTTTCTTCAAAGTTTGGCTTTTTTTCCCAAAAAGTGCAAAATTTAACTATCAGGCGTGTTTGGAGGAATATGCAGTTTTTAAATTTTATCTACTTTTAAAAAGCAAAGAATACAAATTGTTGTATGATGCACGGTTTAGGACCTATAAGCAAAAAACAAAAAAATGTCCAAATATTTTATTGTTTTTCGACTGTTGCGCAGTTAGCACAAGTCTTACGAAGCTGACAAATTGGGTACACACTACTGGGGTGGTCCCGAACAACACCCCCAAAAAATCAGCGTTGTGCGTTTTTTTTGCGACCTCAATGTCTTATGAGACTGGACTATAACTCTATTCTCTTGCTCATACCCTTTATTAGGGAACTGAGTTTCTTAAATTGACTCATTTCTTCCTTATCACTTAACACTTTCTTGACGCAAGTTTCTGTTTTGCCTCTTTTTGATATTCTTTTAGCTTCCAAGTATCCGAGTTTTTGAAATACCATGATTTTTAATTATTAAAAACTTTATACATTTGTGAAGCATCCATAAGTAAACATAACGAAACACGCCAAATGGAGTCTCTTAAGTCATTCCTGGTTTGCAAAAATTCTTCGAAGGATATAAAATCAACATCAACGCCCCTCAGTACTTGCCAAAACAAAACAACAGAAAATATTCTATGAATGAATTCTGTGGAACCGCCTAACTCTCTCTCCCAATCCGAAGAACCTTGGAGAAGTGATTCTCTTGTCCGTCTCCTCCTTTGCATCATGGTTGGCTGATGATGGTGTCGTCAGCCCTGACCTCTATTGTATAATACGATTACGTGATGAATTATATTAATGTTATTTTGA
Organism: Gonocerus acuteangulatus; assembly: GCA_946811695.1. Lineage (NCBI taxonomy): Eukaryota > Metazoa > Arthropoda > Insecta > Hemiptera > Coreidae > Gonocerus > Gonocerus acuteangulatus. The sequence goes on from OX328131.1 coordinate 77,973,391, forward strand.
GCAATAGACGACGACACTAGGTAAATATCATGCCTAAATGTGGAACATACGTCGTAAAAACGAGTGAACTCGGTCCAATAGAAGTTAAGATTTGAACAGGATATCGGCGCAAACTAACCAACTTGCTGAAAAAAGTGTCCGTCACGCAGGGGCTGCATGACTAAGCCATCTCCTGCCCGATGGATTTTTTCCTCTCTTAACATTGCTAGGTTATTCTTTATCTTGATTAGTTTTTTATGTGAATGATAACTCGAAGGCATTCCTTCCGTTTAATTTCTTTTTCCGCGGTCATCAATCCCACTTCAATATTTTTTATTATTCTGTAATAATTTTTATTTTATCCGATAACAAATCTTTTGTTTACATATGCCTTATATTTCATTATTTTGATATGTATTGGATTGTCTGGAAAGTTCTTAAATATTTTGAAAATAAGGGTTTATTTTAATTATTTCTGTTTATAATGAAAGAAAGGCTTGTTTTGACAGAGCTTTAATCCTCAAGCTACTGTGTTTATATTCGTAATGGGTCTTTGTCAAAGGACAGTATGACTAGTTTCAGCTAACCTTATCTTTATGATTCCCTTCTCTTTTTTTAATCATAAATATGCTTTAGTGATGACTAAACTGGGAAAAACGCTTAAAAAAAAAAGTGTCCGCTGACGTTCGCGCTGGCGGAGTGGCCATGTAGGAAAAAGAAGACTGTATGTTATACAGTTCATTACATAGGTTTGTCGGGTGGAGCTAAAGCATATTTATGTTCCTGAATTTGAGCAGAAGGCTCTAAACGATCTAGACGAGTTTTTTTAAGGAATAACGTGCAATAACATTCTCGCTGTGCATGTGTGACAACACTGTTGAGATGTGAATTTAGCGGGTCAGATGAGTAGATTTCGATCTGGAAGACCGTTCCAGGGTTGGCCGGAGTTCAATCATCCTTATTAAGGATATCGCGGCTGTTGTTGCACAGAATCCATGTATTACTGTACTCTGGGAAATGACAGTCGCTAATTGTGGTAATTATATTTAATTTGAATATAATACGTTTTTATGGGTCTCCCGGTGGTGGCTAACGCCTTGGATTTTCATGTGGGAGATGGGGGTCCGAGTCTCTCAAGCAGCAGGGATTTCTCTCATCTCAGGGCCCGTTGAGAAAATTCCAGGCTGCACCATGGATGTCGGCACTAATAGCCGTGATGTCGGTACGCCGTGAAAAAAGTAAAATAAAAAAACATACATTTTTACTAATCTTTCGGGACAGCCCAATAGTTTCTTTGAAAATCGTCCTTTTTTATCAAGCAGGTTTTTCTCTGGTGGGTTAGAAAAACGCAATTCTATCGTTTTAGAACATAAAGACCATTAATTAGATTGTATTGTGTACATTTTTATTCATTTATTTTCCATTTAGGTAACTTCTCTTATGAGTTGTCGGGCATCCCAGATACACCGGGAGTTGTCGGGCATCCCAGATACACCGGGAGTTGTCGGGCATCCCAGATACACCGGGAGAAATATGATAAATATATTTATTTATTTTACGTGCTTCGTCTCGTGGACGATAAGCACAGTGAGGTAAGTCTTCTAAGAAACCAGGATGTCAAAAATAAATATCTGTCGTGATAAATATATACGAAGATATTGTTAATAGAAATAAAATAATTCAAATATAAGACTACGTATGGTCTGTCACCAATTCGAAAAATCCTTGGAGAAATAGGTAAACTGGAATCGCAGCTCGAGTGCTACCTTGTTAGATCGATACCTGAGACGCAAATTAATATTTAATATAATTACAAAAAAAAAAAACATAAAATAAAAAGTCGATCGAGGAAATAGGTGTGTTTTGTTTATTTCATTTTTTTTTTAATTAAAAAATTACAATTTCTCAATCCTAAGTTATTTCTAAAAAGGAGCACCTGACTGGTAGAATTAGTTGTTCCTCTCCTCATAGCCCTGTCGAAGGTTTGCAATCAAAGCCGAATCCTTGTAAAAGAAACTCAGATCGTTTTATTTTCTACTAGATCCTAACCCCGACAATCTCAACTTCCAACAATCTCTTTCAATTAACTATTTTTTTCTCATTTTTAACTTCCCCCTCACAAAATGACGAAAACTGATTGAAGTGAGTCTCTTCTTACTCAAAAAACGATACTCATACTATTTTGGCGGTTCACCACGATGACGAGACTCGCCAACCACAAACCTTTATATTGCACCCAATCAGCAGCAGATTTTCAAGGCAGAATCTAACCTAATCTCATTTTGGCCTACGTGCTGAGCCTTTATTCACTAAATAGGCTCAATCTTAATTTGGGCGTTTATTAAATACATTTAGAAACATTAAAACGCTGCATACTGTTTCAACAGCAGCAGATATCACTCGAACAGACGTTTCAGTCAGGGACATTTTCTGACAATGTTTTAGTCGGTCCGAGGGGGATTAAATAATGAGTGGAGCAGCTTGCTCTGATGACAGAAAAATATTTCATTCAGAAAGAATGTAACAAGTCCTCAAAGAAAATCAAGCTTGTCAAAACAGCAGTAATAATAAAATTTTCTGTACTAAAAATCCAAAATCACATGAGATGTTTTTGATTCTGACCATGTAGGTGTGTGAACATCCTGTCATGAATACCAATATCAATTCCTTTCTTATTACCCTATAATTACAATTATTTTTTATATTATTGATTAGCTCCGGGTATTAATGTTTGCATAATTTATTGATATGTCATGCAACAATTTTTGTGTATTATCAGTGGAATAATCTTTAAATCCAATGTCACTGATAAAATAGTTGGCGTCCTTCGTGGATAGATGTATTCTATAAATACGCCCTTAAGTATAAATAGAAAATAGACTGCATATATTTGAGGGGACAGGGGGAAATATGCTGTTTTCACACGGGGGCTGTACATTACTCGTACATTGCACTTTCCAAAATAGATTATAGATGGATTTGAAAATAGTTTAAAAATAACAGAGAAATGTACCGAAGCGTTTGTGATTAAGCTTTGGAATTGAGAATATATACTTATTTATAATGAAATAGTTTCTTTAGAATAATTGTCTTCTATACAATGTGAGCTGAAAATCTGCACAAGTTCCATGCTTCTTGAGAACTATTACTGAGACTTAGGAGGTCAGGGATTCTGTTAGAGATTTCCTTCAAATATTAGCTTTAGTAGCAATAAATATTTATATATATATATATATATATATATATATATATATATATATATATATATATATATATATATTGGTTACGTCTCAGCTGTATTTCTGAAGGACTTTTTTTTAACTCAATTAACTCTTGCCCAATCACCCGTTTGGTATTCGACCCATTTTATTCGTTGGACCTTGAGAATTTCACAGGCATTCTAACACAAATTCAAAGGTGGTCTTTCGCTTTGGCATCCTCTTCGTCCCAGTTTCACAAATTATTTTTAAATTTTACTATTTTATTAGAACTTTGTTTCCCTCTCACTGTTTGGAGTAAAAGCCGATAGGGGAGAGTTGACCCGATGACGAAATCATTAACCCATTATCTACGGGAAAATCCGTCCTTTAAATTTATGTATATACATATTAAATACATTTATATCTAGATAATAAAACTTTTACGTTTGAAGGTTTATTTATTTATTTTTTTTTTAATGTTGATTCCCTTCCAAACACAAATATGTAGTTGTATTAGTAATATATATATTTATTTATTCATAAAAAAATAAATAAATATTAATATTGCTCTACAGTATATCATTATTAGCTTTAGTGCAAATAGTTGTATTAGCAAATACTATTAGTGTAACATAAAATTACCAACCCGTTCAAAGAGTATATATATACTATACACGACAATGTTACATTTCACTTCAGGGCAGTGATGACCTAGACCCTTTCCGCTCTCTAACACCCAACCCAACCCTTCCAAACAAAATTATAGTTTTGGGACGTCTCTTTGGGACGTCATGGGTTAGATATAATACATAAGCATATATGTTGATTAAATGCGAAATCAGTTAGTGTTGAACATTTTTCAAAAAGTTTAAATTTCTTAGAAACTAAGACATAGGTAAATAATAAAAGTTTTAATTTAAGGAAGTAATGGATAAAAATGCATTGGCAGCCAAGGGCGGGTTTTGAGAATTTCCTATATTTCTTAAAGATCTCGAAACATGAAGGGAAATCGTGATAAAAATCCTGAAGAACCGTTTATGCAGGAAATTGAGCGTGCATTCGAATGGTTGCCTTACCATTCGAACGCTTCCTCAATTTCCTCCATAAACGGTTCATCAGGATTTTTTGATACAGCGATCAAGAGCGTGCTTCATATTGTTTGGAACGCTATTTTTCGGTGGTTTCCACGGTTATCAATTTATTATTGTTGGGTTTTAAATTCCATTTAAAACACAACAATAATAAATTATGGAGGCACAGTGGCCGTGTGTGCCCAGTAGCGGGCGGCGCCTTTTCTTTAAAAAAAGAAAATGCATCAGCCCTATCCTAGCTAGAAAAGGGCTGTGACCTATAGATAACACGCACTAAAATTCTGAGTTAATTATAAATGGACGTTAAAATTTAAATAAAGTCAATTTAGAAATAAAATAAATGTTTCAGTAAAATATTGCAAATAAAGGGGAAACATGTTTTTAAAAGGCATTCCTGAAAAAAGAACGGAACTTGAGGAGGAGGAGTAAGAAATTTTCGCTCAGAATTAGCATTTCCTGTACATTGTGGCGCCCGTTGTGGAGTTCTCACAACATATCAAAACTGTTTCTATCAAGTCTTCAAAAATGCCACTAGAGATGAGAAAGGACACACGCTGAAACTAGGAAGTTCCTGCGAGTCGGTCTACTCTATAATTTTCACCCAAAGTGATTTAACAATTTCTAGGTTTGTGAGTACCGTGTTTACTGTACTGCGTCCATTCACAAGCAGTTGACAGTTCAGTAATGCGAGTCTTATACTCGGTCGATATCTTCGCATCCCTCCTGGTCTTGGAACTGCTGAAAAGAAAGTTCATTATCTCCTGTTAATGAACTTGTTGGCAGCCAGAACTTGGCAAGCTTCCTGGGTACTGCACAGCTTGGTTTGTTATTATGCTCCTTCTGCTCAAATGGTATTTTTATACTCGCTACACTCTCTATTCTTGTTAAACGTCTGTTCAGTATTTATACATTTTTTTGTTGCTTTAGCGCTTTCCAAAGAAATCTTGCTTATTTGAGATTCTTCTTATGAGTGAATTTCTGAAAACTTTCTTCAAATCTGTATACACCCTGCCTACAAGATGCGGAAAATGACCCCCGTTAAAATTTAGAGAAACACATACACACATATATATTATTTCTTCTGAAGGATGACCTAAGTGTTTCTAAATACTGTTCACTTCATTAAAGGCTGGGGGTCGGTAAATCAGTAAACTGACATATTTAGCCATATTATTTATTATTAATACCTGATATAGTGTGGTTAGTACTATGCTCCAACCGCCTGATTTGTCCCTTTGCTGCTTTGACTGCTAGGGTCATTAGCACCAAGGTACCCATTAAATGAAGACACTAGAAGAAAAAATCTTTAGTGCTTGCTCAAGATTTGAACTCAGGTCCTCCAGCTTATTAGTCCAGTACTCTACCACTGAGCTAACTCTCTCTCTCTCTCTCTCTCTCTCTCTCTCTCTATATATATATATATATATATATATATATATATATATATATATAAACAAAACTATATTTCCTGCTGAAATTTGCTTAGTTATGCATCTCCTGCCCAAAGACTTATTAGCTTTTTAAACAGTTCATGAATTTATTTGCAATGGCTTCTAAAATAATATTTTACTGATTGTGAGATGATTATAATTTTAATTTTCCAATTTCAATGTTAAGTTCCTTTTATTGTAGTTTATACGCGGATGAAATTATAAGTTTGTTGTTTGGTAGATGATGAGGTAGGTACGCGGCCTTCAGTGGAAGGCTCCAGTTGGCGTCACGGGGATAATTGTCAATCTTATGTCTGGAATTTATCCATTTATTATTTTCGTTTTGTGTTATAGTTTCATTGTAACGAGCTGGTAATATTTTATTCTAGAATTGGCTATTTTTGGGATATTCGTATATTTTCTTTAATATATCGAAAGCGGTCGGGAAATCGTTGCAAGTGGAAGGTGACCATTCGAAATCTTATTAAATTCTCTTCTGAAGCAATTATCGGTTAGGCGACGTCAGTTGGAGAAAGAAGTGCTTAAAATGAAAATTAAATATTAAATTTAAATTAGACAAAGGATTTTTTACAATTTGTCTAATTTAAAAGGTCAAGTTCGTTAACCAGCAGAATCCGCCTACCACCTGAACAGTGCTTTATGAGCGAAATTCGCGCGACAAAAATCGTTGTGTTTACGGTTTTCCGTTTGTAGGCTTCCAGGTACACTTTTTATATGTTACCTGACATATAAAAACGAATGGAACCAGTATTAAGGCGATATCTGTAACGGTTTTTGAGAATAGTGGAACAATAGTTTTTGTATTTAAGATTTGGTTTGGGTACTTTTAATCATGGAATGAATTTGAAATATTTTCTACATGTTTAAGATTCATTCAAACTAAGATGTTAAAAGTTTGATTACGTTTAGAATTAAGGAAGTATTAAAAAAATACAATTTTATTAACAGCCATGAAAGGTTTTGGGATCTTCGTATATTTTCTTTAATACATCTGAAACGGTTGGAAAATCATGGCAAGTAGAAGGTGACCAATCGAAAAACTACTAAATTCTCTACAAACAAGATTCAGAAGCAATTATGGATTAGGCGACCTCAGTCGGAGAAATAAGTGCTTTTAAAACCTTAAGAGTGTTAATTTTGTTATTTTAAACGAGTTTTTGTCTCTATTTACCTTACTTTTTAATTGTTTTTTTTTTTATTTCATTCAACAGTAAAATTATAGCTTAGTAAAACACGTTAAACAAGAAGTATTTTATTCATTTTGTACGACTGATTGAGCCTTCCATAAGATTGTGAGAGAAGACTGAGTAATTTCCTCTTCTTTGTAAGTTGGCTAATGTTAGTTTCCTGTGATTTTTTTTCACGAAAGATGAAAATAAAATACCAACCGGTACTATTTTCCTACATCCTAACATACATAACATCATCATATCAAGCAGTCGTTTATAGAAAAGAACACTGAGGGATGCCTCATTTCGAAATTGTATTTCTTGAGCTCCATAGACTCATCGTCCTTCATTCAAGATTCCCCCTTAACTACACCCCTCCTCCCTGTTAGAAATGAGGGTTGTTTTGCTCCATTCAGGAGAATTACCTTCATTATCCTATGCAATTTAGTTAATAATACCCAATACTGATTCATTAAAGAGTCTTATAAGACAGCAATTTCAATTTGTAAAGCTCAGCACGTGTACAAGTTTGCTCAATCGTCCATTGATGAATTTATCAAAACCCGTCGTTGGCCACATAGACTATTTTCGGTACTAATGTTTTGAATATGTATTGCGTCAAAGAGTAAAATTTCATAAAATACACAATTTCCTTCACGAATTGTTTATTTTGTTCTACATTTTTCTGGTCCCTTTGACGAATCTTGAGGAGCACTTCACCTTCGAGAATCCAGTTTCCAAGGGTCTTGGCGGAAAAATAAAACGTTTAGGCTTTCGTGTAACAGTCACAGAAATTTATTTAACTTTTAACAAGGTTCAGGCTTTTTTTTTTTTTTTTTTAGTGTTAGGAAAAGCCACTTTCGGAATTATTTTCCCATCATCAGTGCCTTACTGAACCAGAAAACCACATTGTACTATACCTTACTAAGTTTTAAGAATATAAACTTTTATTTATTTTTCTTGCATTGTTGTACTTATAGTGTTTACTGTTTAGTTTTCTTGCGCGATTCGGTCAATATTTTTACAACTTGGCTTCTATAATCAGCAGTGGTGGATTTTGACATATTTATTTTCATTTGAATTTATGCTAGGAAGATAATCTCAGAAAAACTCTAAACTTTTTATCAGCATCAATAATGTAGTGTTCTTTTTGTACGTTCCTGGTCATTTTAAAACTATCTGCACTAACATTCTTGCCTTTACCCAGAATAGACCCAGAAATGCTTGAACAACAAACGGTGTATGGTTAAGGGAGCTTCTTGTCTGGAATGTGCACTTAGAGAAATGCTTGAACAACAAACGGTGTATGGTTAAGGGAACTTCTTGTCTGGAATGTGCACTTAGAGAAATGCTTGAACAACAAACGGTGTATGGTTAAGGGAACTTCTTGTCTGGTTTGTGCACTTAGAGAAATGCTTGAACAACAAACGGTGTATGGTTAAGGGAACTTCTTGTCTGGAATGTGCACTTAGAGAAATGCTTGAACAACAAACGGTGTATGGTTAAGGGAGCTTCTTGTCTGGAATGTGCACTTAGAGAAATGCTTGAACAACAAACGGTGTATGGTTAAGGGAGCTTCTTGTCTGGAATGTGCACTTAGAGAAATGCTTGAACAACAAACGGTGTATGGTTAAAGGAACTTCTTGTCTGGAATGTGCACTTAGAGAAATGCTTGAACAACAAACGGTGTATGGTTAAGGGAGCTTCTTGTCTGGAATGTGCACTTAGAGAAATGCTTGAACAACAAACGGTGTATGGTTAAGGGAGCTTCTTGTCTGGAATGTGCACTTAGAGAAATGCTTGAACAACAAACGGTGTATGGTTAAGGGAACTTCTTGTCTGGAATGTGCACTTAGAGAAATGCTTGAACAACAAACGGTGTATGGTTAAGGGAGCTTCTTGTCTGGAATGTGCACTTAGAGAAATGCTTGAACAACAAACGGTGTATGGTTAAGGGAACTTCTTGTCTGGAATGTGCACTTAGAGAAATGCTTGAACAACAAACGGTGTATGGTTAAGGGAGCTTCTTGTCTGGAATGTGCACTTAGAGAAAGGTCAAAACCCAAATTCCTCAACCCATTCATTATTATTTGTTCTAATCAAAATGTCACATGACAGATGTACACTTGAACATTAAATTAAAACAATTAGTGTAGATATTTGTAAAACCGATTATTCTAAAATAGTACCGTTGCTAAAACTATAGGACTCCACCTCTAATATGAAAATTATCTACTGGACCAAACACAGTTTTCAGCATTTCGTATTTAGGTGGTTTACGGTAAAGTCTCTATTAAATATGTCACAAATTGGTTTGTTAAGTCCTGTCTTGAGATATTCATGTTATAGTCTTGTTTGGTCAATTAGGAGTCGAGCAAGTACAATATCTTTTCGTCTGTTGTCCCGGTAGCTGTTTGTCCACTCCCGAGTTGTTTTTTCGATTTTACGAAATTTATTGTCGGTTAGTCGAATGCAGATGTCTTGCCAAGAATTTTTAATGTTTGATTTAATTGGATTTGTCAAGTGTTGGTCTGCTAGGGAGCGTTACCCCAAACCTAGCAGCCAGTACATTGGCATGTGCTTGTTATGTGAGTGAATTGTTTTAAAAATGTCTATTGTTATTGGATGCGAGGAATATCTGCAAGTTTTATACGTTACAGGCATCACAGCTGCCTTTAAAATAATTCTGTATATCAAACAGAATTTTCTCAATGAAAGATCTTCGAATTTTGAAAATATTGAAGTGAATTTATCAAGAAAATGAATTTTTTACACGGCACAAGGCCTTGAAACATCAGCTGATAAACCACTATTTTAGTTAACGATAATTCTAATTGTAGAGGGTTTGTCATTAGCATTAGTCAAGAATCATATCGCAATATTTGAGCTCTTCAGAGTATGATGTAATCTTGTTGGCGTCTTTCTTTGTACCCAGAGGGAGAAAACCCCGCTTATTATTGTGTGTTTGGCGAAAAATCTCAAGTTTCATAACCCACAGGTCACAAAAAAAAGGCCATTAAACTAGCTATATTAAAGAATTAAGTAGGCAATATTGAAGAATTAAGCAGTCAATATTAAAGAATTAAGCAATCAGGGAATATTTGGGATTCGGCTAACAAAAACATCAATTCGATTTTTTTTTTTTAAATCTGTATAAAGGACGTTTCGGCTACTCTTTGGTAGCCTTTGTCAGCAATGAAGTGCCAGGGGGCAGAGAAAGACCAAAGTTATCAGTTAGTGACCATCGTGAAAATATATGTCTGTATATTCTTTCTCTACCCCGGCACTTCATTGCTGACGATGGCTACCGAAGAGTAGCCGAAATGTCCTTAATAACAATTAAAAAAAAAAAAACAAAAAAAAAAACGTTTTGATGTTTTTTTTTAGCCGGACCCCAACTATTCCCTGATTGCTTATCACCTCGACGGCTAACTATGTACACCTAAGGAAAAAGATAATTAGTTGACTAGGTCAAATTGATATAATGCCGAATGCAAGAGTCGCCAAAAAAAACAAAAAAAAAAAAAAAAACTCTTCGTTAGGCAATTCCTGGCTTCATGAGTGTTGGATTAAGGGCGTCAAATAGGACCTTAGCAAAGTTAGAGTGACCAACTAGAAGAGGTATGTAGAGAGATGGTAGGTGGAGCACTGTTAGAAAGGCCATAGTTTATGTTGGGCAGTATAATAGGATAAGATAGTAAGGGAGCACGGCAAGTTGAACAAACCTTTGACTACGTCTCAATTAGCATTCCTATTAACAATCTTGTTTACAGAGAAGGTGGCCAAATAGAACTGAATGAGATGTCAGGTCGATGGCGCTCGTTCGGTCTCTATTTCATGAGCTCATGACATTAGATGGATTCTAGACCGGAGATTCTCTTGAGAAACTGCTCCCATAAAGAACATTGAAGGTTCATTAGTGTATATATACACTATATTGAACTATAAAGTGCGAAGCAACAGGTGTCCGAGGCAATATTTCACTATCGGACGTGGACAGGCGCCAAGAAACGTTGCGGATTTGTGGGGTCACTGGTACACAAGGGACTAAATCCGACTTGCGTTGCGAAACGTTTGGCAATGTGCTAGTTATTTAGGAGCTGTCCACTCGACGTTTACTGCTACGTGTACTTCGTTTCCTAGGTAACAGAAAGGGAATACGAGGTCATTGCTGGCCATGAATAGACAGCATACGTCGTGCCGAACACGGTCGAACAAATTAAATTACGCCATGCAAAGCTGCAAGAAAACATAATTTAACATTCTTAATGAAATTAAAGTTTCAATTCTTAAAACATTTAACAATGGACGAATACATACTTAAAAAAAAAATAATAATAATTTCTTCTTCTAATAATTCCTGACAATCAATTCAAAAACTGTTGAGAGGTTTGGCCCCTTGCAGCATTACAGGCTTCACATCGCACTTAGACTTAGGTTGGGATTTGTGCATTTTTCTGCTGTAATCTATTCCCAGGCTCATCTGATGCGATGGATGAGCTGCTTCTTTGAGCCAATGGGCTCCCTCTAGGCCAAATCTATGCATATACTCATACATACAGGTCGGCCCCAAAATAGTTTTTAAGTTTCACGGCTCTTATAGGTAATTCGATTCTGAGTAAAATAGTTCCTATCAACAAGGGTCTGGAAATACTTTCTGGAGGCGCTGGACCTAAAAAACCTGCTAAAATTCCGTTTTTCAGACTCCAAATCCCTCTAACTTCATATTCATAGGAAAATCAAGAATGTGTAATCAAGTTGTAGATGAACATTATTCTGGAAATGCTTCCTGGTAGGGCTGTAGTTAGGAGTCTTAACTGAATCGCCACAAGATAAACGCTGGAAAACCGCTGATTATTAAAGATTGAACAAGGGACTTTCCAGAACCCGTGATGCAGTAAATTCATTGCTACCAAAATCTGCAGAATTTAGTGGCCTACAACTTTTTTTCGACGATTCTTTTCTGTAACACCAGTACTTGAGAAGTTATCAGTATTTGAAGCTTAAAAACGCGTTTCCAGGAGATTGTCCAATAACAAGTTGGTCTCAGAGGAATAAACAAAGAAAGAGAATTTGTCAGCAAAACACTAAATATCCGCATCGGAATGAGGACATGTTTACTCGATGCAGCGTACGACAGCAAGAAATGTGAGGTGGTTGCTTGCAATGAGTTTAACGAATGGTGACAGCATTAGTTTGTTAATACAAATAGACTTGTATATCCGTTAATATACGAGGCATAGAGGTAGGAATAGCCAAGGGTGAGAAAATACGAGGCATAGAGGTAGGAATAGCCAAAGGGGAGAAAATACGAGGCATAGAGGTAGGAATAGCCAAGGGTGAGAAAATACGATGCACTGTGCATTCAGGAGGCTGATGCATGTCGTAAATTACAAGATCCCATTTGAATTAGTTCACTCCGAAGGGTCTGGTCAGTGGAGGAGCTTACAATAAATGTCTCAACACTTACAGTGAGATGGAACTATTAGCTCTTTCCTAGTGAGGTTGCACTCATAACAGAACTTTCAGAAATATCTTTACACTTTTAGAGTTCTTATAGATCCGAAGATGACCCAGGGACGCCACATCTCAGAGCCGGACTCAGGACCAGATTTTGACCACGGGCCTCAACATGGGCGTATATAGAAAGTATTTTCGGTGGGGGGGGGGGGGGGGCTTGGAGCATTTGTGGGTATGGATTGCTATCAATCTAGAAATTCGAATAGTTAGCCAACTAGGGGTCTTCCGTGGTCTAGTGGCTAGCGCCTTGGATTCATAAGCGGGAGATGATGGGTTCGATTCCCACGTCCGCCAGGAATTTTCTCATCTCAGGCCTCGCTGGGAAAATTCCTCGCTAAAAAAAAACATATTTTTTTCTGAACTAAGTGATCTTATTTAATTTGTTTTTAAAGCTTTTACTAGTGGTTGAAATAAATGTATACTGATCTGCAAAGTATTGTTTTACAAAAAATGTAATATTTTCTCAAAATCACCATTAAAAAAAATCTTAATACAAGTAGCGTGATCATTTTGGGATTTCAAATCCACTAAACTGAAAATTGTAGAGGAGGCTAGAATTGAATTCTAGTCGTTTAACATTGGACTTAAAAAAAATGTACATCCCATTAAATATGGGCTATGCCGGCCTTTATTTCTAAAATCTATTCTTTTTTCATAACCTATAAAATATTTTCTGCGACGCCCGTGCCGGGGAAAACAGTACCCAACAGTCCCCCCCCCCATGTGGCGGCCATATGCACACATATGGTAGACTTTTATTATATAAGAATGGGTTAGAAGGCTTTGTCCAATCAGGGGCGTTTATAGGAACTAATTTCGGGGGGTGGGGGCTGGGATCATTGAATACTAACAATACATAACTTGGAATAGCTAGTCAACTAAAACACTATTACACCAAAAACAATTTTTTTTTTCTGAAGTAAGTGATATTGTTTATTTTTAATGATTTATGAAACTTTTTTACCGATTAAATCAAAATGTTGGGTGTCCAATATAAGGCCTCCTCAAAATCACTTGCCCAGGTTTCTATATTGATTATGGTTTTTCTTAATTCTAAAACCATAATTATGAAAATATATTAATATGCTTTGAAATCTATTTTCGCTTATCTATTGATACTAAAGGGGTCCATATCTCATAAACGTTTAACCGAGATTCGTTTTTGGTGAATAAAGAGATGGAGACACGGAAGTACAGAGTGTGGTGAAGAATAAAGAAGATAAGCGAATCGAATGGACCTTTCTTTTTGTGGAGTCGACGCGCTCCCTGGTTTTGGGTCATGTTGCCAGATTCCTTCTTTCCATCTCCTAGCTATACACGTACTTTCTCTATCCTACATAATTTTGAGGAATCCTGATATGTTAGCTCACATACATTCGGAAGAAATAACGAAAGTCTGTGTTCAAGTCAACGTAAAAATTCTGATCTTTAATTTCTAACGTTTGTTTTAGTTTTACCTTTTAAATATGCGAATTTCAAAATTTAGAAATATATTTTAGGCCACATTGGCTATTATGGGGCGATATTAAATATTAATTTCTTTGGTAGACAATTTCGAAACTGATATTTGACCTCTTTCCTGACAGCACCTTTTTATCTATTTGTTCCTTCTGATTGTGAAATTCTCCTACAGTCTCCTTTTAAAGCTCCTTGTGCTCATGGCATGTAACACCATATGTGTAATCGAGGTCAGAAATGCAAGAGAACCTGAAGCCGTTCATACCTTCGTTACCAATTTTGGTTAGTTTTAAGCCGTTGTCTTTGGATGGGTTACAAGTGCCTTACCTGGGCAACGGAGCGTGCCCATTCTTGGTTTGGTATTGCCAATAAACCGAGGTGATTGACTTTTGACTCTAGTTGAGGCTTTAGGAAGCTCCTGATTTTGATTTTTATTATAGTTAATAGTTTATCAGAATTGAGGCGATTAAGCTGCAACAATATAAATGATAACAATGTAGCAAAGATAAAGATATGGTTGTAGTATTGTTAAAGACAAACAGATTTTAAGATAACATGAGAGTGAAATAATATTTGTGAAAATTTCATTGGCTCAATATACCTAGAAAATTAATTAAATTAGTGTAATACATGTTGTTAATTGGAGGGTTCAGAGTACTACTAGACCACGTCCATTTTTGGCATTTTATGTTGTAATAGCATTCAAGAGAATTACTAAAATAGCTCTTTTCAGTGCTACAGGAGACCAAGTCCTAACTTCATTATTTTGCCACTTGTAGCAGTTCTTGCTACACATCTGGAAGTCATTCTTATTAGTTTTCAGAGCACAAGTAGGCCAAGTCCAAGTTATAACTATTTTATGAAGAAAACTATACATAAATAATGTCAGTGTTTAAATTCAAATCTTTTTAAGACTTATACTGGCCAATAGGATTTATACAAAGTCTCTGTAATTAAAACAAATAATACTCATTTTCTGAAAACTGTATAACATGGACTTGGTCTAGTTCTGCTCTGAACCTTCCATTTATAAATACAAAAATGATGGTACCTTAAAATGGAGTCATTAGTACAGTGTGGTGAAATTCGTACAAACCTATACTGCTCAAAAATGCTTAGTTATTTGTCTGAGAACGAACAGACACACACACACACACACACACATATATATATATATATATATATATTTGTCTGTGTGCACTTTTTGGGCAAAGTTTAACCCTTTGGTATCAGTTAAATAAAAATATCCCAGGAGTGTAGGTTTGCACCAATATCACCACTCTGTACTAATGTGACCCCATTCACATGGGAGTTGATCGACATCCCAAAACTTGTTCTTATTTTAATCATAATGTTATCCTTTAAGAACAGCAACGATCATTACATTGTTATATTTTCGTTGCGTGTTGTGTATGTCTGTTTGCCGCGCGCGGGAAATGGGCCAAAGCAACCAGCTGGTGGATCGGGGCCACGGGAGAGTGTTACTCACTGGTGTAAATATGGAAATAACCTTGTCGAATCAAGGATATCCCCGTGAGTTGTTGAAAGCTTTGTGCTTTGGCAATTCTAATAAACCCTTAGATATTATTTATTTTAGTTTCTCGCAGCCATGTCGACTAAACGGCGATAACATAATATAAATACATAACAATAATATGTCTCTTTAGAAGGACTGGTAGTTCGGTAGTCGTGGTAATACATAATGTTTGTGACGTCTAGAGTGTCAAAACAACTTATAATTCTTCCAAGAAAATGTTTGAAAAAAGGCCGATTCTTATGTCTAGTGTCATTTGGATAGCTTTGAATGTTATTATATTATTCTTTCCTTGTTATTTAATGAAAAATGTAAACACTTCTTTCAAAAATGTTTCAATGACAAGCGAGACAATGCACAGGACACTGACAATATCAAACTATAAGCGTAAATTACTCACTCCAGCTCCTCAACTTTCGCTCATTCTAAAAGTAACATCTGCTACAAAGAACAAGTTTCACATTTACATATCGTGTTTTAGGTACTGAAAGACAAAAAAAATAAAAAAATAAAAATCCCCAAAAAAACATAAATGTGAAATAGAAGCCAAGTTCCTGCCCCCACAAAGAAACACTCCCTTCCTCAAAAATATACCCTCCTAAAAGCCCCCAAAAACGCCTTACCATTCTACACTCCAAAAAAGTAGTATGGGTTTGTGTATTAATTCAACCAAAAATATTTGCCAATACAAGAGATGATACAAGAAAGAAATGTCCAAGTTCATTTCTTGGAAGTCCTCATAGTTACTTACTAAGAACAGTAAAGACACTTCAACTGACCTTTAAAAACAACAATAAAAATACTTATATCCAGTTACTAAAATATCACTTTCCTCAACCAGGTATATTCTTAAACTTGGCAATGTTTTTTTTGTGCCGAAATTATCTTTAGAGAAAAACTAAACATTGCCAAGTTTATGAATATACCTGGTTGAGGAAAGTGATATTTTAGTAACTGGATATAAGTATTTTTATTGTTGTTTTTAAAGGTCAGTTGAAGTGTCTTTACTGTTCTTAGTAAGTAACTATGAGGTCTTCCAAGTAATGAACTTGGACCTTCCTTTCTTGTATCATCTCTTGTATTGGCAAATATTTTTGGTTGAATTAATACACCAACTCATACTACTTTTTTGGAGTTTAGAATGGTAAGGCGTTTTTGGGGGCTTTTAGGAGGGGATGTTTTTGAGGAAGGCAGTGTTTCTTTGTGGGGGCAGGAAATGGCCTCTATTTCACATTTATGTTTTTTTGGGGATCTCATTACTTTTTTCTAAGTATTAAATAGAATTTAGTTGCCGCATGCCTACTGGCTTTTGTACTTCATATAAAACCAGGGTCTTTGGATTCTGCATAAGGTTCTCCTTACTGTTTAATATTTGATACCAATAATCAACCTACATACATCTAATCACTAGACTAGAAAAGTTAGAAGCTCTTCCAGATGACATTACTCTAGAGGACAAATTGATTGCTCTCTTAACTAAACTATTACACTGTAAAACACAGGAACCTTATTCCGAGGATAAAGACCGCAATAGGGAAAGTGCAGAAGGCCTTCAAGAAAAATATAAGAACAAAGACGATACATTTTGGGTTTGTGATCCTAAACTTTGTAATTTAGATGGCTCGACTTTTAAAAACTTAGTATCTGCTTTGGAGTATATTATGCAGTGAACCCGTACGACTTTATTTACTACATTTAAGAAAGAAGTCACAACTGTTTTTGTTAAGATGCGTCGAAATGTTTTTTTAAAACATCAAATATAGGTTCTCCTTACCAAGACGATTCATTTGATACCCCACATGATGGGTTTCAGAAGGAATGATGGCATTTCGATGGAACAAAAAGTAGAAAACGTCATAGGTAATATGACACTCCCGTATGAAGACCTACCTGCTTGCCAAGTTTGGTCAAAATAGGCCAAATGGTGTGAATTTGTGTAAGGAAGAAGCATGCAGACAGACAGCTGATAGACGATTTTGACTAGCCTATGACACTACCCGGATAAACACCGACATGTGTGTCAAATTTTTTCAAAATCAAAGGAACAAACAGACAGACAGACAGCTGGTATAAGATTTTTACCAAGCCTATATGCGTCTAATTGTTTCTTAAAACATCAAATATAGGTTCTTCATACCGGGACAATTCATTTGATACCCCACATCTTGGGTTTCGGACGGAATGATGGGTTTCCGAAGGAAGTACAAAACTGGCACGCCCCCGCCCCGGAAGCGGAGTCAAACACAACTTATCGCGATTTTTCGATTTTTTCCTTTAATAACGTCTTCATATCTATCTTCATGCAAAATTTCAAGTCTCTAGCATCATGGGAAGTGCCTAATAATTTTGATGAGTCAGTGAGTGAGTCCTATAAATCCCGATTTTCGATCGCTTATATCTCAGAAACTATTCGATGTAGAATTATGAAAATTTCCAGTTTTACTCAAATCTCGTAGTATAATACCTGTGTAAAATTTCATAACTTTATCTTTACCTGGCTGAAAGTTATGAGAGGGTAAAAATCGGCTCTAAGACCGCCTGTAATATACACACAGTATGCTTAGGCCGGAACTTGGCCTGGCCATCTACCCACCGCCTAGACTGAGGCTAGCATAGCCAGTTTGTAAGAACGAACATTGCTCCTTCCAATTTTTGCACCTTTCACCCCCCCCCCCCCCAGGTTCCAAACGTTTCACTCTATAAATCTTCGTTGCCTGGACTAATGAGGTCGATAGTGATATTTTTCCGTATAGGGGGAGGGAGGAAAGTCGCTAAAAGAGGTTTCAGTAATAACCAAGAGATATGGACAAAACGTTATCATGGACTTAGGTTGGTGTTAATTTAAGCACCAATATCTCTGAATAAGATCGCTCTACTAAAACTTGCACAAGAAAAGGGTTCTCATGGACTTAGGTTGGTGGTAATTTAAGCACCAATATCTCTGAATAAGATCGCTCTACTAAAACTTGCTCAAGAAAAGGGTTGTCAAGGACTTAGGTTGGTGGTAATTTAAGCACCAATATCTCTGAATAAGATCGCTCTACTAAACCTTGCACAAGAAAGGGGTTGTCATGGACTTAGGTTGGTGTTAATTTAAGCACCAATATCTCTGAATACGATCGCTTAACTAAAACTTGCACAAGAAAAGGGTTGTCATGGACTTAGGTTGGTGGTAATTTAAGCACCAATATCTCTGAATAAGATCGCTCTACTAAAACTTGCTCAAGAAAAGGGTTGTCATGGACTTAGGTTGGTGGTAATTTAAGCACCATTATCTCTGAATAAGATCGCTCTACTAAAACTTGCACAAGAAAAGGGTTGTCATGGACTTAGGTTGGTGTTAATTTAAGCACCAATATCTCTGAATAAGATCGCTCTACTAAAACTTGCACAAGAAAAGGGTTGTCATGGACTTAGGTTGGTGTTAATTTAAGCACCATTATCTCTGAATAAGATCGCTCTACTAAAACTTGCTCAAGAAAAGGGTTGTCATGGACTTAGGTTGGTGTTAATTTAAGCACCAATATCTCTGAATAAGATCGCTCTATCAAAACTTGCTCAAGAAAAGGGTTGTCATGGACTTAGGTTGGTGTTAATTTAAGCACCATTATCTCTGAATAAGATCGCTCTACTAAAACTTGCACAAGAAAAGGGTTGTCATGGACTTAGGTTGGTGGTAATTTAAGAACCAATATCTCTGAATAAGATCGCTCTACTAAAACTTGCACAAGAAAAGGGTTGTCATGGACTTAGGTTGGTGTTAATTTAAGCAACAATATCTCTGAATAAGATCGCTCTATCAAAACTTGCTCAAGAAAAGGGTTGTCATGGACTTAGGTTGGTGTTAATTTAAGCACCATTATCTCTGAATAAGATCGCTCTACTAAAACTTGCACAAGAAAAGGGTTGTCATGGACTTAGGTTGGTGGTAATTTAAGCACCAATATCTCTGAATAAGATCGCTCTACTAAAACTTGCACAAGAAAAGGGTTGTCATGGACTTAGGTTGGTGTTAATTTAAGCAACAATATCTCTGAATAAGATCGCTCTACTAAAACTTGCACAAGAAAAGGGTTGTCATGGACTTAGGTTTGTGTTAATTTAAGCACCAATATCTCTGAATAAGATCGCTCTACTAAAACTTGCTCAAGAAAAGGGTTGTCATCGACTTAGGTTGGTGTTAATTTAAGCACCAATATCTCTGAATAAGATCGCTCTACTAAAACTTGCTCAAGAAAAGGGTTGTCATCGACTTAGGTTGGTGGTAATTTAAGCACCAATATCTCTGAATAAGATCGCTCTATCAAAACTTGCACAAGAAAAGGGTTGTCATGGACTTAGGTTGGTGTTAATTTAAGCACCTATATCTCTGAATAAGATCGCTCTACTAAAACTTGCACAAGAAAAGGGTTGTCATGGACTTAGGTTGGTGTTAATTTAAGCACCTATATCTCTGAATAAGATCGCTCTACTAAAACTTGCACAAGAAAAGGGTTGTCATGGACTTAGGTTTGTGTTAATTTAAGCACCAATATCTCTGAATAAGATCGCTCTACTAAAACTTGCTCAAGAAAAGGGTTGTCATCGACTTAGGTTGGTGGTAATTTAAGCACCAATATCTCTGAATAAGATCGCTCTACTAAAACTTGCTCAAGAAAAGGGTTGTCATCGACTTAGGTTGGTGGTAATTTAAGCACCAATATCTCTGAATAAGATCGCTCTATCAAAACTTGCACAAGAAAAGGGTTGTCATGGACTTAGGTTGGTGTTAATTTAAGCACCTATATCTCTGAATAAGATCGCTCTACTAAAACTTGCACAAGAAAAGGGTTGTCATGGACTTAGGTTGGTGTTAATTTAAGCACCTATATCTCTGAATAAGATCGCTCTACTAAAACTTGCACAAGAAAAGGGTTGTCATGGACTTAGGTTGGTGTTAATTTAAGCACCAATATCTCTGAATAAGATCGCTCTACTAAAACTTGCACAAGAAAAGGGTTGTCATGGACTTAGGTTGGTGGTAATTTAAGCACCAATATCTCTGAATAAGATCGCTCTACTAAAACTTGCACAAGAAAAGGGTTGTCATGGACTTAGGTTGGTGGTAATTTAAGCACCATTATCTCTGAATAAGATCGCTCTACTAAAACTTGCACAAGAAAAGGGTTGTCATGGACTTAGGTTTGTGTTAATTTAAGCACCAATATCTCTGAATAAGATCGCTCTACTAAAACTTGCTCAAGAAAAGGGTTGTCATGGACTTAGGTTGGTGTTAATTTAAGCACCATTATCTCTGAATAAGATCGCTCTACTAAAACTTGCTCAAGCAAAGGGTTGTCATGGACTTAGGTTGGTGGTAATTTAAGCACCAATATCTCTGAATAAGATCGCTCTATCAAAACTTGCACAAGAAAAGGGTTGTCATGGACTTAGGTTGGTGTTAATTTAAGCACCTATATCTCTGAATAAGATCGCTCTACTAAAACTTGCTCAAGAAAAGGGTTGTCATGGACTTAGGTTGGTGTTAATTTAAGCACCTATATCTCTGAATAAGATCGCTCTACTAAAACTTGCACAAGAAAAGGGTTGTCATGGACTTAGGTTGGTGTTAATTTAAGCACCAATATCTCTGAATAAGATCGCTCTACTAAAACTTGCACAAGAAAAGGGTTGTCATGGACTTAGGTTGGTGGTAATTTAAGCACCAATATCTCTGAATAAGATCGCTCTACTAAAACTTGCACAAGAAAAGGGTTGTCATGGACTTAGGTTGGTGGTAATTTAAGCACCATTATCTCTGAATAAGATCGCTCTACTAAAACTTGCACAAGAAAAGGGTTGTCATGGACTTAGGTTTGTGTTAATTTAAGCACCAATATCTCTGAATAAGATCGCTCTACTAAAACTTGCTCAAGAAAAGGGTTGTCATGGACTTAGGTTGGTGTTAATTTAAGCACCATTATCTCTGAATAAGATCGCTCTACTAAAACTTGCTCAAGCAAAGGGTTGTCATGGACTTAGGTTGGTGGTAATTTAAGCACCAATATCTCTGAATAAGATCGCTCTATCAAAACTTGCACAAGAAAAGGGTTGTCATGGACTTAGGTTGGTGTTAATTTAAGCACCTATATCTCTGAATAAGATCGCTCTACTAAAACTTGCTCAAGAAAAGGGTTGTCATGGACTTAGGTTGGTGTTAATTTAAGCACCAATATCTCTGAATAAGATCGCTCTATCAAAACTTGCTCAAGAAAAGGGTTGTCATGGACTTAGGTTGGTGTTAATTTAAGCACCATTATCTCTGAATAAGTTCGCTCTACTAAAACTTGCACAAGAAAAGGGTTGTCATGGACTTAGGTTGGTGGTAATTTAAGCACCAATATCTCTGAATAAGATCGCTCTACTAAAACTTGCTCAAGAAAAGGGTTGTCATGGACTTAGGTTGGTGGTAATTTAAGCACCATTATCTCTGAATAAGATCGCTCTACTAAAACTTGCACAAGAAAAGGGTTGTCATGGACTTAGGTTGGTGTTAATTTAAGCACCAATATCTCTGAATAAGATCGCTCTACTAAAACTTGCTCAAGAAAAGGGTTGTCATGGACTTAGGTTGGTGGTAATTTAAGCACCAATATCTCTGAATAAGATCGCTCTATCAAAACTTGCACAAGAAAAGGGTTGTCATGGACTTAGGTTGGTGTTAATTTAAGCACCTATATCTCTGAATAAGATCGCTCTACTAAAACTTGCACAAGAAAAGGGTTGTCATGGACTTAGGTTGGTGTTAATTTAAGCACCTATATCTCTGAATAAGATCGCTCTACTAAAACTTGCACAAGAAAAGGGTTGTCATGGACTTAGGTTGGTGTTAATTTAAGCACCATTATCTCTGAATAAGATCGCTCTAACAAAACTTGCACAAGAAAAGGGTTGTCATGGACTTAGGTTGGTGTTAATTTAAGCACCAATATCTCTGAATAAGATCGCTCTACTAAAACTTGCACAAGAAAAGGGTTGTCATGGACTTAGGTTTGTGTTAATTTAAGCACCAATATCTCTGAATAAGATCGCTCTACTAAAACTTGCACAAGAAAAGGGTTGTCATGGACTTAGGTTGGTGGTAATTTAAGCACCAATATCTCTGAATAAGATCGCTCTACTAAAACTTGCACAAGAAAAGGGTTGTCATGGACTTAGGTTGGTGGTAATTTAAGCATCAATATCTCTGAATAAGATCGCTCTACTAAAACTTGCACAAGAAAAGGGTTGTCATGGACTTAGGTTGGTGGTAATTTAAGCACCAATATCTCTGAATAAGATCGCTCTACTAAAACTTGCACAAGAAAAGGGTTGTCATGGACTTAGGTTGGTGTTAACTTAAGCACCATTATCTCTGAATAAGATCGCTCTATCAAAACTTGCTCAAGAAAAGGGTTGTCATGGACTTAGGTTGGTGTTAATTTAAGCACCAATATCTCTGAATAAGATCGCTCTACTAAAACTTGCTCAAGAAAAGGGTTGTCATGGACTTAGGTTGGTGGTAATTTAAGCACCATTATCTCTGAATAAGATCGCTCTACTAAAACTTGCACAAGAAAAGGGTTGTCATGGACTTAGGTTGGTGGTAATTTAAGCACCAATATCTCTGAATAAGATCGCTCTACTAAAACTTGCACAAGAAAAGGGTTGTCATGGACTTAGGTTGGTGTTAATTTAAGCACCAATATCTCTGAATAAGATCGCTCTACTAAAACTTGCACAAGAAAAGGGTTGTCATGGACTTAGGTTTGTGTTAATTTAAGCACCAATATCTCTGAATAAGATCGCTCTACTAAAACTTGCTCAAGAAAAGGGTTGTCATGGACTTAGGTTGGTGGTAATTTAAGCACCAATATCTCTGAATAAGATCGCTCTATCAAAACTTGCACAAGAAAAGGGTTGTCATGGACTTAGGTTGGTGTTAATTTAAGCACCTATATCTCTGAATAAGATCGCTCTACTAAAACTTGCTCAAGAAAAGGGTTGTCATGGACTTAGGTTGGTGTTAATTTAAGCACCAATATCTCTGAATAAGATCGCTCTATCAAAACTTGCTCAAGAAAAGGGTTGTCATGGACTTAGGTTGGTGTTAATTTAAGCACCATTATCTCTGAATAAGATCGCTCTACTAAAACTTGCACAAGAAAAGGGTTGTCATGGACTTAGGTTGGTGGTAATTTAAGCACCAATATCTCTGAATAAGATCGCTCTACTAAAACTTGCTCAAGAAAAGGGTTGTCATGGACTTAGGTTGGTGGTAATTTAAGCACCATTATCTCTGAATAAGATCGCTCTACTAAAACTTGCACAAGAAAAGGGTTGTCATGGACTTAGGTTGGTGTTAATTTAAGCACCAATATCTCTGAATAAGATCGCTCTACTAAAACTTGCTCAAGAAAAGGGTTGTCATGGACTTAGGTTGGTGGTAATTTAAGCACCAATATCTCTGAATAAGATCGCTCTATCAAAACTTGCACAAGAAAAGGGTTGTCATGGACTTAGGTTGGTGTTAATTTAAGCACCTATATCTCTGAATAAGATCGCTCTACTAAAACTTGCTCAAGAAAAGGGTTGTCATGGACTTAGGTTGGTGTTAATTTAAGCACCAATATCTCTGAATAAGATCGCTCTATCAAAACTTGCTCAAGAAAAGGGTTGTCATGGACTTAGGTTGGTGTTAATTTAAGCACCATTATCTCTGAATAAGATCGCTCTACTAAAACTTGCACAAGAAAAGGGTTGTCATGGACTTAGGTTGGTGGTAATTTAAGCACCAATATCTCTGAATAAGATCGCTCTACTAAAACTTGCTCAAGAAAAGGGTTGTCATGGACTTAGGTTGGTGGTAATTTAAGCACCATTATCTCTGAATAAGATCGCTCTACTAAAACTTGCTCAAGAAAAGGGTTGTCATGGACTTAGGTTGGTGGTAATTTAAGCACCAATATCTCTGAATAAGATCGCTCTACTAAAACTTGCACAAGAAAAGGGTTGTCATGGACTTAGGTTGGTGTTAATTTAAGCACCAATATCTCTGAATAAGATCGCTCTACTAAAACTTGCACAAGAAAAGGGTTGTCATGGACTTAGGTTGGTGTTAATTTAAGCACCAATATCTCTGAATAAGATCGCTCTACTAAAACTTGCACAAGAAAAGGGTTGTCATGGACTTAGGTTTGTGTTAATTTAAGCACCAATATCTCTGAATAAGATCGCTCTACTAAAACTTGCACAAGAAAAGGGTTGTCATGGACTTAGGTTGGTGTTAATTTAAGCACCATTATCTCTGAATAAGATCGCTCTACTAAAACTTGCTCAAGAAAAGGGTTGTCATGGACTTAGGTTGGTGTTAATTTAAGCACCAATATCTCTGAATAAGATCGCTCTATCAAAACTTGCTCAAGAAAAGGGTTGTCATGGACTTAGGTTGGTGTTAATTTAAGCACCATTATCTCTGAATAAGATCGCTCTACTAAAACTTGCACAAGAAAAGGGTTGTCATGGACTTAGGTTGGTGGTAATTTAAGCACCATTATCTCTGAATAAGATCGCTCTACTAAAACTTGCACAAGAAAAGGGTTGTCATGGACTTAGGTTGGTGTTAATTTAAGCACCAATATCTCTGAATAAGATCGCTCTACTAAAACTTGCTCAAGAAAAGGGTTGTCATGGACTTAGGTTGGTGTTAATTTAAGCACCAATATCTCTGAATAAGATCGCTCTATCAAAACTTGCTCAAGAAAAGGGTTGTCATGGACTTAGGTTGGTGTTAATTTAAGCACCATTATCTCTGAATAAGATCGCTCTACTAAAACTTGCACAAGAAAAGGGTTGTCATGGACTTAGGTTGGTGGTAATTTAAGCACCAATATCTCTGAATAAGATCGCTCTACTAAAACTTGCACAAGAAAAGGGTTGTCATGGACTTAGGTTGGTGTTAATTTAAGCACCAATATCTCTGAATAAGATCGCTCTATCAAAACTTGCACAAGAAAAGGGTTGTCATGGACTTAGGTTGGTGGTAATTTAAGCACCTATATCTCTGAATAAGATCGCTCTACTAAAACTTGCACAAGAAAAGGGTTGTCATGGACTTAGGTTGGTGGTAATTTAAGCACCAATATCTCTGAATAAGATCGCTCTATCAAAACTTGCACAAGAAAAGGGTTGTCATGGACTTAGGTTGGTGTTAATTTAAGCACCATTATCTCTGAATAAGATCGCTCTACTAAAACTTGCACAAGAAAAGGGTTGTCATGGACTTAGGTTGGTGTTAATTTAAGCACCAATATCTCTGAATAAGATCGCTCTACTAAAACTTGCTCAAGAAAAGGGTTGTCATGGACTTAGGTTGGTGTTAATTTAAGCACCAATATCTCTGAATAAGATCGCTCTATCAAAACTTGCTCAAGAAAAGGGTTGTCATGGACTTAGGTTGGTGTTAATTTAAGCACCATTATCTCTGAATAAGATCGCTCTACTAAAACTTGCACAAGAAAAGGGTTGTCATGGACTTAGGTTTGTGTTAATTTAAGCACCAATATCTCTGAATAAGATCGCTCTACTAAAACTTGCACAAGAAAAGGGTTGTCATGGACTTAGGTTGGTGTTAATTTAAGCACCAATATCTCTGAATAAGATCGCTCTATCAAAACTTGCTCAAGAAAAGGGTTGTCATGGACTTAGGTTGGTGTTAATTTAAGCACCATTATCTCTGAATAAGATCGCTCTACTAAAACTTGCACAAGAAAAGGGTTGTCATGGACTTAGGTTTGTGTTAATTTAAGCACCAATATCTCTGAATAAGATCGCTCTACTAAAACTTGCACAAGAAAAGGGTTGTCATGGACTTAGGTTGGTGTTAATTTAAGCACCAATATCTCTGAATAAGATCGCTCTACTAAAACTTGCACAAGAAAAGGGTTGTCATGGACTTAGGTTGGTGTTAATTTAAGCACCAATATCTCTGAATAAGATCGCTCTACTAAAACTTGCACAAGAAAAGGGTTGTCATGGACTTAGGTTTGTGTTAATTTAAGCACCAATATCTCTGAATAAGATCGCTCTACTAAAACTTGCACAAGAAAAGGGTTGTCATGGACTTAGGTTGGTGTTAATTTAAGCACCATTATCTCTGAATAAGATCGCTCTACTAAAACTTGCACAAGAAAAGGGTTGTCATGGACTTAGGTTGGTGTTAATTTAAGCACCAATATCTCTGAATAAGATCGCTCTACTAAAACTTGCACAAGAAAAGGGTTGTCATGGACTTAGGTTTGTGTTAATTTAAGCACCAATATCTCTGAATAAGATCGCTCTACTAAAACTTGCACAAGAAAAGGGTTGTCATGGACTTAGGTTGGTGTTAATTTAAGCACCATTATCTCTGAATAAGATCGCTCTACTAAAACTTGCTCAAGAAAAGGGTTGTCATGGACTTAGGTTGGTGTTAATTTAAGCACCAATATCTCTGAATAAGATCGCTCTATCAAAACTTGCTCAAGAAAAGGGTTGTCATGGACTTAGGTTGGTGTTAATTTAAGCACCATTATCTCTGAATAAGATCGCTCTACTAAAACTTGCACAAGAAAAGGGTTGTCATGGACTTAGGTTGGTGGTAATTTAAGCACCATTATCTCTGAATAAGATCGCTCTACTAAAACTTGCACAAGAAAAGGGTTGTCATGGACTTAGGTTGGTGTTAATTTAAGCACCAATATCTCTGAATAAGATCGCTCTACTAAAACTTGCTCAAGAAAAGGGTTGTCATGGACTTAGGTTGGTGTTAATTTAAGCACCAATATCTCTGAATAAGATCGCTCTATCAAAACTTGCTCAAGAAAAGGGTTGTCATGGACTTAGGTTGGTGTTAATTTAAGCACCATTATCTCTGAATAAGATCGCTCTACTAAAACTTGCACAAGAAAAGGGTTGTCATGGACTTAGGTTGGTGGTAATTTAAGCACCAATATCTCTGAATAAGATCGCTCTACTAAAACTTGCACAAGAAAAGGGTTGTCATGGACTTAGGTTGGTGTTAATTTAAGCACCAATATCTCTGAATAAGATCGCTCTATCAAAACTTGCACAAGAAAAGGGTTGTCATGGACTTAGGTTGGTGGTAATTTAAGCACCTATATCTCTGAATAAGATCGCTCTACTAAAACTTGCACAAGAAAAGGGTTGTCATGGACTTAGGTTGGTGGTAATTTAAGCACCAATATCTCTGAATAAGATCGCTCTATCAAAACTTGCACAAGAAAAGGGTTGTCATGGACTTAGGTTGGTGTTAATTTAAGCACCATTATCTCTGAATAAGATCGCTCTACTAAAACTTGCACAAGAAAAGGGTTGTCATGGACTTAGGTTGGTGTTAATTTAAGCACCAATATCTCTGAATAAGATCGCTCTACTAAAACTTGCTCAAGAAAAGGGTTGTCATGGACTTAGGTTGGTGTTAATTTAAGCACCAATATCTCTGAATAAGATCGCTCTATCAAAACTTGCTCAAGAAAAGGGTTGTCATGGACTTAGGTTGGTGTTAATTTAAGCACCATTATCTCTGAATAAGATCGCTCTACTAAAACTTGCACAAGAAAAGGGTTGTCATGGACTTAGGTTTGTGTTAATTTAAGCACCAATATCTCTGAATAAGATCGCTCAACTAAAACTTGCACAAGAAAAGGGTTGTCATGGACTTAGGTTGGTGTTAATTTAAGCACCAATATCTCTGAATAAGATCGCTCTATCAAAACTTGCACAAGAAAAGGGTCGTCATGGACTTAGGTTGGTGTTAATTTAAGCACCAATATCTCTGAATAAGATCGCTCTATCAAAACTTGCACAAGAAAAGGGTTGTCATGGACTTAGGTTGGTGGTAATTTAAGCACCAATATCTCTGAATAAGATCGCTCTACTAAAACTTGCACAAGAAAAGGGTTGTCATGGACTTAGGTTGGTGTTAATTTAAGCACCAATATCTCTGAATAAGATCGCTCTATCAAAACTTGCTCAAGAAAAGGGTTGTCATGGACTTAGGTTGGTGTTAATTTAAGCACCATTATCTCTGAATAAGATCGCTCTACTAAAACTTGCACAAGAAAAGGGTTGTCATGGACTTAGGTTTGTGTTAATTTAAGCACCAATATCTCTGAATAAGATCGCTCTACTAAAACTTGCACAAGAAAAGGGTTGTCATGGACTTAGGTTGGTGTTAATTTAAGCACCAATATCTCTGAATAAGATCGCTCTACTAAAACTTGCACAAGAAAAGGGTTGTCATGGACTTAGGTTGGTGTTAATTTAAGCACCAATATCTCTGAATAAGATCGCTCTACTAAAACTTGCACAAGAAAAGGGTTGTCATGGACTTAGGTTTGTGTTAATTTAAGCACCAATATCTCTGAATAAGATCGCTCTACTAAAACTTGCACAAGAAAAGGGTTGTCATGGACTTAGGTTGGTGTTAATTTAAGCACCATTATCTCTGAATAAGATCGCTCTACTAAAACTTGCTCAAGAAAAGGGTTGTCATGGACTTAGGTTGGTGTTAATTTAAGCACCAATATCTCTGAATAAGATCGCTCTACTAAAACTTGCACAAGAAAAGGGTTGTCATGGACTTAGGTTGGTGTTAATTTAAGCACCAATATCTCTGAATAAGATCGCTCTATCAAAACTTGCACAAGAAAAGGGTTGTCATGGACTTAGGTTGGTGTTAATTTAAGCACCATTATCTCTGAATAAGATCGCTCTACTAAAACTTGCACAAGAAAAGGGTTGTCATGGACTTAGGTTGGTGTTAATTTAAGCACCAATATCTCTGAATAAGATCGCTCTACTAAAACTTGCTCAAGAAAAGGGTTGTCATGGACTTAGGTTGGTGGTAATTTAAGCACCAATATCTCTGAATAAGATCGCTCTATCAAAACTTGCACAAGAAAAGGGTTGTCATGGACTTAGGTTGGTGTTAATTTAAGCACCTATATCTCTGAATAAGATCGCTCTACTAAAACTTGCACAAGAAAAGGGTTGTCATGGACTTAGGTTGGTGTTAATTTAAGCACCTATATCTCTGAATAAGATCGCTCTACTAAAACTTGCATAAGAAAAGGGTTGTCATGGACTTAGGTTGGTGTTAATTTAAGCACCATTATCTCTGAATAAGATCGCTCTACTAAAACTTGCTCAAGAAAAGGGTTGTCATGGACTTAGGTTGGTGTTAATTTAAGCACCAATATCTCTGAATAAGATCGCTCTATCAAAACTTGCTCAAGAAAAGGGTTGTCATGGACTTAGGTTGGTGTTAATTTAAGCACCATTATCTCTGAATAAGATCGCTCTACTAAAACTTGCACAAGAAAAGGGTTGTCATGGACTTAGGTTGGTGGTAATTTAAGCACCATTATCTCTGAATAAGATCGCTCTACTAAAACTTGCACAAGAAAAGGGTTGTCATGGACTTAGGTTGGTGTTAATTTAAGCACCAATATCTCTGAATAAGATCGCTCTACTAAAACTTGCTCAAGAAAAGGGTTGTCATGGACTTAGGTTGGTGTTAATTTAAGCACCAATATCTCTGAATAAGATCGCTCTATCAAAACTTGCTCAAGAAAAGGGTTGTCATGGACTTAGGTTGGTGTTAATTTAAGCACCATTATCTCTGAATAAGATCGCTCTACTAAAACTTGCACAAGAAAAGGGTTGTCATGGACTTAGGTTGGTGGTAATTTAAGCACCAATATCTCTGAATAAGATCGCTCTACTAAAACTTGCACAAGAAAAGGGTTGTCATGGACTTAGGTTGGTGTTAATTTAAGCACCAATATCTCTGAATAAGATCGCTCTACTAAAACTTGCACAAGAAAAGGGTTGTCTTGGACTTAGGTTGGTGTTAATTTAAGCACCTATATCTCTGAATAAGATCGCTCTACTAAAACTTGCACAAGAAAAGGGTTGTCATGGACTTAGGTTGGTGTTAATTTAAGCACCATTATCTCTGAATAAGATCGCTCTAACAAAACTTGCACAAGAAAAGGGTTGTCATGGACTTAGGTTGGTGTTAATTTAAGCACCATTATCTCTGAATAAGATCGCTCTAACAAAACTTGCACAAGAAAAGGGTTGTCATGGACTTAGGTTGGTGGTAATTTAAGCATCAATATCTCTGAATAAGATCGCTCTACTAAAACTTGCTCAAGAAAAGGGTTGTCATGGACTTAGGTTGGTGTTAATTTAAGCACCAATATCTCTGAATAAGATCGCTCTACTAAACCTTGCACAAGAAAGGGGTTGTCATGGACTTAGGTTGGTGTTAATTTAAGCACCAATATCTCTGAATAAGATCGCTCTATCAAAACTTGCACAAGAAAAGGGTTGTCATGGACTTAGGTTGGTGTTAATTTAAGCACCAATATCTCTGAATAAGATCGCTCTACTAAAACTTGCACAAGAAAAGGGTTGTCATGGACTTAGGTTGGTGTTAATTTAAGCACCATTATCTCTGAATAAGATCGCTCTACTAAAACTTGCACAAGAAAAGGGTCGTCATGGACTTAGGTTGGTGTTAATTTAAGCACCAATATCTCTGAATAAGATCGCTCTATCAAAACTTGCTCAAGAAAAGGGTTGTCATGGACTTAGGTTGGTGGTAATTTAAGCACCAATATCTCTGAATAAGATCGCTCTACTAAAACTTGCTCAAGAAAAGGGTTGTCATGGACTTAGGTTGGTGTTAATTTAAGCACCAATATCTCTGAATAAGATCGCTCTACTAAAACTTGCACAAGAAAAGGGTTGTCATGGACTTAGGTTTGTGTTAATTTAAGCACCAATATCTCTGAATAAGATCGCTCTACTAAAACTTGCACAAGAAAAGGGTTGTCATGGACTTAGGTTGGTGTTAATTTAAGCACCAATATCTCTGAATAAGATCGCTCTACTAAAACTTGCACAAGAAAAGGGTTGTCATGGACTTAGGTTGGTGTTAATTTAAGCACCAATATCTCTGAATAAGATCGCTCTACTAAAACTTGCACAAGAAAAGGGTTGTCATGGACTTAGGTTGGTGTTAATTTAAGCACCAATATCTCTGAATAAGATCGCTCTACTAAAACTTGCACAAGAAAAGGGTTGTCATGGACTTAGGTTGGTGTTAATTTAAGCACCAATATCTTTGCAACCCTTTGCTAGTTATAAAGTTATTAATATTCATTATATCAGTTGTATAATCATTCTTCAGTCATAATCATTGATTAGATAAATGAACTGTGGCAAGTTGTAGTTTTAGAAATGTGAATGACCAGCTGTTGTCCGATCTGTCGTCAACACCTTTATTGCGCGGTGTCATGATTCCAGTTTGCAGCGAGTGGGTGCCCTTTGCTAGTTATAAAGTTATTAATATTCATTATATCAGTTGTATAATCATTCTTCAGTCATAATCATTGATTAGATAAATGAACTGTGGCATGTTGTAGTTTTAGAAATGTGAATGACCAGCTGTTGTCCGATCTGTCGTCAACACCTTTATTGCGCGGGGTCATGATTCCAGTTTGCAGCGAGTGGGTGCCCTTTGCTAGTTATAAAGTTATTAATATTCATTATATCAGTTGTATAATCATTCTTCAGTCATAATCATTGATTAGATAAATGAACTGTGGCAAGTTGTAGTTTTAGAAATGTGAATGACCAGCTGTTGTCCGATCTGTCGTCAACACCTTTATTGCGCGGGGTCATGATTCCAGTTTGCAGCGAGTGGGTGCCCTTTGCTAGTTATAAAGTTATTAATATTCATTATATCAGTTGTATAATCATTCTTCAGTCATAATCATTGATTAGATAAATGAACTGTGGCAAGTTGTAGTTTTAGAAATGTGAATGACCAGCTGTTGTCCGATCTGTCGTCAACACCTTTATTGCGCGGGGTCATGATTCCAGTTTGCAGCGAGTGGGCGCAAAATGTGTGGGATTTCAATCTTTTCTTCATTCCTTAGATATCGTATTTTATAACATTGAGTCAGCCATTTTTATTGTAAATGCTTGTTATATCCGTTCCGTTGAATGTTAATACTCCTTGTTGGATACTAATGATTTTTTTTTTTTTTTTTTTTTTTTTTTTTTTTTTTTTTTTTTTTTTTTTTTTTTTTTTTTTTTTTTTTTTTTTACGGCGCATCTACTTCTAGGTCATTAGCGCCGATACTAATGATATAACTATAAAACGTCTATTTGGTAATTGTTTAGTTTTCAGTAGGCAGTTAGTTGTGATGTAGTGTTGCATCACATAACGCATAGTTAGTCTACGAAACTATTCAGTGTTGCATCATGAGGCTATCATGCAACGGTCAGTAGGCAGTTAGTTGTGATGTAGTGTTGCATCACATAACGCATAGTGAGTCTACCAAACTATTCAGAGTTGCATCATGAGGCTATCATGCAACGGTCAGTAGGCAGTTAGTTGTGATGTAGTGTTGCATCACATAACGCATAGTGAGTCTACCAAACTATTCAGAGTTGCATCATGAGGCTATCATGCAACTGTCAAAAAGTGCAAGATTTCGTCCCAGTCATATTTATCTGAATGATTTTTCATCGAGCCACCAGAACCAGAATCGAGGATACAAAAACTGTGATGATTGCGTTAAAAAAAAAAAAATAAATAAATAATAAAAACAGAAGAAAATATTTTGTGAATTAATATTTTAGAGGGACTTTACATACTGACTGACTGTTAGAACGTTATAGCTTCCATATTTTAGAGGGACTTTACATACTGACTGACTGTTAGAACGTTATAGCTTCCATATTTTAGAGGGACTTTACATACTGACTGACTGTTAGAACGTTATAGCTTCCATATTTTAGAGGGACTTTACATACTGGCTGACTGTTAAAACGTTATAGCTTCCATATTTTAGAGGGACTTTACATACTGACTGACTGTTAGAACGTTATAGCTTCCATATTTTAGAGGGACTTTACATACTGACTGACTGTTAGAACGTTATAGCTTCCATATTTTAGAGGGACTTTACATACTGGCTGACTGTTAAAACGTTATAGCTTCCATATTTTAGAGGGACTTTACATACTGACTGACTGTTAGAACGTTATAGCTTCCATATTTTAGAGGGACTTTACATACTGACTGACTGTTAGAACGTTATAGCTTCCATATTTTAGAGGGACTTTACATACTGACTGACTGTTAAAACGTTATAGCTTCCATATTTTAGAGGGACTTTACATACTGACTGACTGTTAGAACGTTATAGCTTCCATATTTTAGAGGGACTTTACATACTGACTGACTGTTAGAACGTTATAGCTTCCATATTTTAGAGGGACTTTACATACTGACTGACTGTTAGAACGTTATAGCTTCCATATTTTAGAGGGACTTTACATACTGACTGACTGTTAGAACGTTATAGCTTCCATATTTTAGAGGGACTTTACATACTGACTGACTGTTAGAACGTTATAGCTTCCATATTTTAGAGGGACTTTACATACTGACTGACTGTTAGAACGTTATAGCTTCCATATTTTAGAGGGACTTTACATACTGACTGACTGTTAGAACGTTATAGCTTCCATATTTTAGAGGGACTTTACATACTGACTGACTGTTAGAACGTTATAGCTTCCATATTTTTGTTCATTCGTTACTGTAATATACAACACTTTGATAAGAAAAGAAAGGACGCATTAGTTAATCAATAAAATTAATCTATGAGCCAGGTGTGGGCAACCTTAGACGTGTTGAGGGCGAAACTTTAGTTTGCAAATACGTGCGCAGACATGAAATAATCCGACAATGTTATTATAATACAATTTATTAAAATAACAAAATTGAAAAAAAAAAAAATAGGTGTAACATTATAATTAAATCGTGTCATTTGGAAGTACGAAAATTAAATAGCGACACGAAATGAATAAGTCACTTGAGCTTTGGTGTCTACTGTCTCACTGTTTGTTGATCGCCGCCACTCGGCTTCCTTGCTCACTTGATTCCGAAAGAACAAGCGACAAACCCCATCTCACTCAATCTTCATCATTTCGAGTGAGTGTGAGCAAGTAGTTTAATATTTTTTTTTTTTTAAATTTGGTTTTAGAAAATGTCTGGCGGGCCGGATCCAGCCCGCATGCCGGTTGTTAGGCAATAGACCTTAGATTTACCTGAAACCCCCAGACCGTAAGATACATGATTCCTTGCGAACTAACTCCCTTTAGATAGATATCCTATTTTACTCCTGAGCGGTCAACTGCAGGGCTGCTCCTCTCTGGTGGTTTGGTCTCCACTTATATGCCGGTTGTTAGGCAATAGACCTTAGATTTACCTGAAACCCCCAGACCGTAAGATACATGATTCCTTGCGAACTAACTCGCTTTAGATAGATATCCTATTTTACTCCTGAGCGGTCAACTGCAGGGTTGCTCCTCTCTGGTGGTTTGGTCTCCACTTATATGCCGGTTGTTAGGCAATAGACGTTAGATTTACCTGAAACCCCCAGACCGTAAGATACATGATTCCTTGCGAACTAACTCGCTTTAGATAGATATCCTATTTTACTCCTGAGCGGTCAACTGCAGGGTTGCTCCTCTCTGGTGGTTTGGTCTCCACTTATATGCCGGTTGTTAGGCAATAGACCTTAGATTTACCTGAAACCCCCAGACCGTAAGATACATGATTCCTTGCGAACTAACTCGCTTTAGATAGATATCCTATTTTACTCCTGAGCGGTCAACTGCAGGGTTGCTCCTCTCTGCTGGTTTGGTCTCCACTTATATGCCGGTTGTTAGGCAATAGACCTTAGATTTACCTGAAACCCCCAGACCGTAAGATACATGATTCCTTGCGAACTAACTCCCTTTAGATAGATATCCTATTTTACTCCTGAGCGGTCAACTGCAGGGTTGCTCCTCTCTGCTGGTTTGGTCTCCACTTATATGCCGGTTGTTAAGCAATAGACCTTAGATTTACCTGAAACCCCCAGACCGTAAGATACATGATTCCTTGCGAACTAACTCCCTTTAGATAGATATCCTATTTTACTCCTGAGCGGTCAACTGCAGGGTTGCTCCTCTCTGCTGGTTTGGTCTCCACTTATATGCCGGTTGTTAGGCAATAGACCTTAGATTTACCTGAAACCCCCAGACCGTAAGATACATGATTCCTTGCGAACTAACTCCCTTTAGATAGATATCCTATTTTACTCCTGAGCGGTCAACTGCAGGGTTGCTCCTCTCTGGTGGTTTGGTCTCCACTTATATTTTTGTGGTATTGCTCTTCCTCCTACACTACTTTATTTATTCATTTCTTCTTATTTTAATTTTAGGTATTACATATTTTTTTAGATATTTGTATTGTTTACTCGCTTCATAAGACGATAAACTAATGAGAGTGACGTATTATGAAATTCATCGAACTCCCTGATTAGTCATTAGAAGTTAGGATCTACTCTGTATGTTAAAATTGAATAAAATCGACAAACTTAGGATTTTGGTTCTTATGGACACTACTAAGAGTGTTTTTTTATATTTCTCAAGTCCTGGGTCCGGTATTCTGCGGTGTTACAGTTGTTCTATCCGCAAATGTGTAAATCATTATCATTCGTTATGATAAAAAAAAAAAAAAAAATGTAAGTATTTCATCATTGGAAATCTCCATTTTAAGTACTATAGAATGATAAGTACTTCTATACCCCTTAGGAAGCGAAATGTCTGTTCCTGCTACTGGATTTGGGCGAAACGAAATATATAGATTAGCTACAATCTGTGATGATAAATTATGCACAATGATGTAAAATAATGAATTATTTATTCCTAATACCATTAGTGTAATTTCAATCCTATAACACTTTACACAAAGTGGAATATAAGTTAGAAAGGCGATGGAAGCCCGATTCATTGTGACAGCTTTAAGCTCATTCTTTCATTTATTTTGTATTTTATCTGTTACCAAAAGAATGTTGCTACTGAGGTTGCACTCATGAAAAACATTACTTCAAATCTTCATCAATCATTTCTACTAGGCATCTAAAATGAACCCGGGTAACATTTAATTATATGTGTGTTTGTGTGGATGTTAACACGATGGTGCCCATAATTATTATTTATTCGTTATGAAAATTTATATACATATATCATTGCTAACGTTGAACGAGTTCCTTAACCAGCAAAATTGGTCCATCCGGAGAAGGGTTTACTCAAATTAAATATTTGCCCATACCAGCCGTAATTTTCGTTATATAGAAACGAAACTTGGCATACACCCTGAATATCTAAAAGTCCGTCACGCAGGAGCTGCATAACTAAGCACTTTCCTCAGAATTTGGGTAGTGTAGACTGCTTTCCAGAACAATTTGCTTAAAATATCCTACATAAATAAAATAAAAACGTGAATAGTTCTCATTTTGTAATGAGTAACTGATCAATTATTAATTTGCATCCAGAGTTATGTTTACACATGGTACCTACTACACTACGTAATAAATACAAAAATCCTCATATTATCGTATTTTGATCTAACGCAGGAACAGGATACAGTCACTCTAGTGGTAGAAAGCGCTCCTTGCGGCGGCTTTGTGAACCTACGTCTGCCGGCTTTTCTATTGAAATATATTACAAATTAAACCCCCGCTTTCCTATTGACCGATTCAGCTCATTTTTACAACACTTCTTTCTCATGAGTTAACCACGACGTATACCGCGTTTCGTTACAATACAGCAGAAATTACGACCGGTATGAGTATATTAGGAATTTGGGTCCGGAGTAAACCCCCCCTTCTAATGAGCCGATTTTGTTTATTTTTACAACACATATTTACCTGTAGATTACCACTACGAATACAGAGTTTCGTCGAAATATACCTAAAATCACGGCTGGTAGTGGCGAATTGGTATTGTGGGTCCGGAGTAAACCCCCCCTCCTAATGAACCGATTTAGTTCATTTTTATATCTCACTTTTCTCTCTATATTACCACTATGAATGCCAAGTTTCGTTGAAATATAACAAATATTACGGCTGACATAGTCAAATAAGTGTTTTGGGTTCGGGGTAAACCCCCCCTTCCGGTGGACCGACTTTGGTGGTTAACGAACTCGTTCAATCGTTTGCTAATTGAATGCTATATACCAAGTTTCGTGACGAAAAATCAAAAACTCTGGCCGCTATCGTGTTAACAGACACATATATATATATATATATATATATATATATATATATATATATATATATATGCATATATATATATATATATATATATAAATTTTAACGGGGGTCATTTTCGGTGTCTACTAGGTAGGATCGATAAAGATTTGAAGAAATTTTTCAAAAATTCCGTCATGAGTCCAACCTCAATAGCTACTTTCCTTCGGAGGAAAGTGCTAAAAATGAAAGATGCGTTGTAAAAATAAACTAAATCAGTACACTAGGAGGGGGATTTACCCTGGAACCAAATTATAAATTTGCCTGTACCAGCCTTTACTTCAGAAAACAAGATGTACCAGCAATGGGTGTTGTAA
This sequence comes from Gonocerus acuteangulatus, assembly GCA_946811695.1. Classification (NCBI taxonomy): domain Eukaryota; kingdom Metazoa; phylum Arthropoda; class Insecta; order Hemiptera; family Coreidae; genus Gonocerus; species Gonocerus acuteangulatus. The sequence continues at coordinate 78,011,357 of OX328131.1, forward strand.
ACATATCAAAAGCGATCCATTAAATGTTTGGGGTTGACTCCGGTAAAGAATTAAATAAAAATTTATAATTGAATCAGCTGCTCATTATAAATATATACCTAATACCAAAACTACTCATGTTTATTTTGAATTTAGCATTCAACTATTCCAACTATCAGGTGGTGACTTTTCTTTAGACAAAAGAAAAGGCATCTTCCCTATTCTGGCTAGAACACGGTGGTAACCTATAGATAACCCGTCCTAAAATTCTGAGTCAATAATAATGGACGTTAAAATTTAAGTAAATATTTTTTGAATTTATGTTGGTTATTTTAAAGCAAAGTATTCATAAATGCTACATCTAAGAATTTTCTTAGTAATGAAGCTCTTGCTTTGTTTTTTACTAATTTCTATTCCATTTGATGACACTCACTCTTTGTTTTCGTGTCCATACAGAGACTTATTGGCTTAAATGAACGTTGGATATATCCCAATCTGAATTTCTAGTGATGAATAACGTCCCTCAGTTTGTTAAGAAATAATTGTTGCGAATACAACTAGTCGATAAAATTACCTTGATATTTGATAAGCTTTCTACTAGTTCTCGCTGCCAGCTGATAAGGATACTTAGTGGATTAGGCTGTGGTTAATTGTAAATGATTTAAGGACGCTTAGGAATGGTTGGGCCATTTATAAAATATTATTTTCACGGCTGACGACATTTCAGAAATAAACCGAATATAGATAGGACGCTTTTTAGCGCGGTTCCTCCCTCCCCCATAGGGAGGAACCCCGCTTATAGGGTTGATACAATGAAACAATCCGGAAGTGCCGACTAGAAAATTTCGCGTTTCAGAACCCCTAGAGACCGAAAATAACGGTGGTTCAAATTTGTATATATATATATATATATATATATGTATATATTTATATATATATATATATATATATATATATATATGTATATATTTATATATATATATATATATATATATATATATATATTTGTCTGTTCGCTCATTTCTGGCTTCCCTGATGGTCCGATTTTGATGAAATTTGGTACAAAATTCCGTCGTCCAATTTGAAAGGTCAAGTTCGTTAACCAGCAAAATCCGCCCACTGGAAGATGGCGATTGGGGCGAAATTCGCGCAGAAAAAATCGTAACGCTTACGTTTTTGAGTTCATAAGCTTGTAAGTACTCGTTTTATAGGCTTCTTGGGCTAGGAAAACGAATGAGACCATTTTCACGGCGATAGCTTTAACCGTTTTCGAGAAAATTGGAAAAATAGTTTTTGAATACCGTTTTTGGTTTGGGTACTTAGAATCATGGGATTCAGTTGAAAAATTTTCTGCATGTTCTACTTTCATTAAAACTAATATGTTGAAATTTATGTTACGTTTGGAGTTAAGGAAGGGTCAGAATAAAATATTTTATTAACAAACATAAAAAGTTTTGGTAACTTTGTATACTTTCCTTAATATCTCGAAAAAGGTTGAGAATCTTGGTAAACGGAGGAATACCATTAGAAAGCTTACTAAATTCTCTAAAAAAAGGTTCTAATGAAAGTTTTGATTAGACGATGTCAATCGGAGAAATAAGTGCTTAAAACTTTAAAGTAATTGATTTCGCTTATTCGAACTGTTCTTTTTGTCTGTTTTTATTCCTTGTTATTTTTTAACTGCTTGTAGTTGGATAATGCATTTGATAATAAATCAGGTTAAGAAAAATAAGAAAAACAATTTAATCTCAGAGATATGGATTTCCAAGATAGCTTTTCAAATGCCTAGCGGGGTCCTTCCTAGGGCTGGATACCCTGGATGGGTATCCAGGTAAGATCGTAAATAAGACCTTTCTTGAAAGTAAAGATGGAACTGTCAACGTTGGTCCTCCTCAGCCTCCCGGCACTTTCATTGCTGACGAAGGCTACCAATGAGTAGCCAAAACGTCCTAAATATAGATTTTTTAACAAAAATCGTATTGTGGTTTCTTTAGCCGAATCCCAGCCATTCCATCTTTACTTATCACCTCGACGGCTAACTATCTAATCTTCATGCTTTCTAGAAATGTGGACCCAAAATAATAACAGCTTCTATTTTAATCATTTTAAATGAGTCTAGAGATAAGAACGGAACCGCGCTAAGATGATGCAGTTCCTGCAAGTCGGACTTTTAGCCTTAGCAATAATCCGTTGATTAGGCCTTAAGAGGGTAATTATCCCTGATGATTGATGCTAACAAGCTCATCTGCAGGAGGTGAAAAGGGAAATTAACTTTCCCCCACTCGTGTTTCTTCATCTTGTTCATGCGAGGATGGGCAAGTTGGTGTATGTTTAGCTTTTAAGGGAGTTCCTTTCTAAAGGTATTTTCTTGTTTTATTTTTAACAATTCTTCGGACATATTTAAAAATGTTCGTACAACAACATGATTATTTAGAAATTATTTTATATACTGTCTTTAAGCTCATGTTAACAGATATATATATATATATATATATATATATATATATATATATATATATATAAATTTTAATAGGGGTCATTTTCGGTGTCTACTAAGTATGATCGATAAAGATTTGAAGGAATGTTTAAAAAATTCCGTCCTAAGTGCAACCTCAATAGCTACTTTGTAATGATATTTAATTACTACACACAGGAATGGCGTTAGTGACCTTAAGGGTTGACACGCCATTATAATAATTAAAAAAAAAAAGCTACTTTCCTTTGGAGGAAAATGCTAAAAACGTAATGCAAGTTTATTTTATTAAAACCTTTTTACTGGATAAGAATAAATTATATACAAAATATATTGAATACATCTACAGTCCGTTTTATTAATGATGAAGACAATTTATGGCATGTGGTCTTAATGCATACATTTCTTACTTTTTTCAAACGCTTTTCTTGATATTTTCTTTTTCGACAGAAATCGCATCTTATTATTGTTTCTTTTGGGGCGAATATTAGCTGGATATGTTCTCCTTCCATAAATGTCTCCTCCATCCATATTCAGATGAAACGTATCCCAACTATTGTTGAGGGAAAACTTGATCATTAATTCTTTGCACAGACAAACAATAAATAATGTGTGAAAGACATACAAAATCATACTAACAAACAGAAGATGTCAATTCACAAAATGGTGTCACCGTTGGGCGCAACTGAAGCATTCTGGGAATCACAGAGCAAAAACATGTAAGTTCAAGAACAAATGCATTTGGAAATCCCACTTGTATGAAGGTACTAGCCCGCAGTAAGATACCTGCCCACGAATGCGTCCGTTATATATGGTGATATATAAAAATATAGTTGTGCCTACATCTGGAGCCATGCGCCTAACGAATGATTAATATTTTTTTATTGTTATATAGTTTTCAATTGAGTAGTATTTATAGTTGACCGAAAATCAGAATTTGGGTCCTAATTGCTTAGAAGTACCGAAGATGTGGAACAACCTCGCTGGCGACTTCGGATTTTAAGCATAGATTTTCTCTCAATGAGATCGCTCTTTCAAAACTTGCATAAAACATTTTTGTAGGACATTTTTTAAGCTTTCGAAGAGATCCTTTTCATTTACCACGATTTCCCAACCGGTATAGAGAAATTTAACGAAATATACGAAACCCTCAACAACAACAAAAAAATGTAACAACGTAGTCGGAGAACGCCGTGCCCCTATCTGATGGAGTTGAACGAACTGTCAAGTTGTACGACATCCGATCGGGACAGAAATACCCCTTCAAGGATGCTCCTGTCTCTAAGGCCGTCGGAGGCTTGTCCTGTTTATAGTTTATATCTGTGGTATTGGACGTCCAGGCCTACCCGAACATTATTTATAGTGCTTTACAAGTGGGCTCGTAAATATTCTATCTTAAGCCCATCATGTGGAGTTATACACACTTTATATCTGTCTCGTTTAATTTCTGATTCGGATGACGCATTTTGATAGATGATGGTCAGGTATTTCTTAGGCGCGTTTGAGCGATTTGGTATTTTTCGTCTAAGGCTCGCATCTCTAATTTAATTTTAAAATAAACAGAAACTATTTAAGAAAAAGAAATGTCTTTTTTGGAGGCCCGGTGGCCGTGAGTGTTGAGGCCTGAGCACTTAACAATCCTTGCTGAAGGGTCGTGGATTCAATTCCGAGTAGGGGTGGTGGCTTTTCTTTAGAAAAAAGAAAAAGGTGGTAACCTATAGATAATCCGTCCTAAAATTCTTTGTTAATAATAAATGGACGTTAAAAATTTAAATAATTAAATATATTTATTAATAAGAGAAAAAACTGTTATTCTAATGTCTAAAATTTATTAATGAATTCCAATATTACCTGTAAAAGGTATTTATCGTATTTCTGTGTCTGGTAGAAGCAAGATATTTGGTTGTTGTATTATAACTTTTCATCGTGACTTATCCCTCAACGTTAGGAGGAAACTCGCTTACGACAACCCCCGAACCCAGAACCCGAAGACGCAATCCTACGCCACGAAAAAAAAAAAAAACTGTGGTTCAAATTTAGCATTAAGGCCAGTTTATCGCCGAAAATCTCGCTTTTCCTTGGAGATTTCGTTAAGTTTCTTTAAGAATACACGTCTCTTCGCCACCTGCTGAAGATCCACTCGCATCCTCCTATTAGCCAAGTAGAAACATAAAGCAGAAGGAGGTTTATATAATGGTTGTCGTGTTTTCCCAGGTCAGCGTACCCAGAGGCAGCGAGGCCAGGAGGAAAGAGTTGTGTCGGTTTCGGTAACCTTGGCAAATCTCAGCAAAACTTAACGAATATTTTCTCTCAGGTTATTTACTCGATTTATTTATTATTTAACTATATCACCAAATAATGAATCAAATAGTAAACATCGATTTCAAAAATTATGAAAGAAACAATTAACGTATTTGACTCCTGTTAATTGATTTAGTTCCTCCATCTTATTTAAGAGCCATGATTATTATTATTGGGGGGGAGATTAGCTCATTAGTAGAGTACTGGACTAATATGCTGGAGGTCCTGAGTTCAAATCATTCGTTCGTGGGTTGGATTCGGCCTCCCTGGCCTTCCCTTGGCCAACCTGCAAAGAGGAAAATCAGGCGACCGGAGCATAGTAATGACCATGCTATGTCCCTAGTGTGCCTTAAGGTCATTAATCAGATACCTTTATAGTATCTGCCCCTCTGAGCCCTCGTGGCATGATACGGGACTGATTATTAATATTAACTCTAAAACAACGTATAAGGGTAATAAAAATAGAATAAACTACGTCAATTATTTTATTACATTTTTGAGGTCCCAAAGACTTTCTTCAGGAAAATCCAATCCGATTTTACAAAGGTGAACCTTGGTCTTTGCGAATGCGGCTGAGCTTAGACTTTTGTGTAGTATCCATAGGGTTCAAAAAATAAAAATCTATTGTCAAGAAAAGTTTAGTCATTTAAATAATACACAATTTTTAGATGTAGTCAATAATTAAAATAATAATTTTTGTTTGGCGCTAATGGCCTTGACGTTGAAGCGCCTTAAAAAAAGAAAAAAAAATTGTCAAACAAATTAAAAATATAATAGTTTAAATCTGTTTTTTTTCCGGCGCACCGACATCTGGGTCATTAGCGTCGACATCCAAGTTGTAGCCGGACATTTTCACAACGGGCCCTATAAGGAGAAAAGTCCCTGCTGATTTTTTAACATTTGTGACTAAAATGGTGGTGCTTTAGGTAAACAGAAGGCATCAATAACACGGTGATAAGCTATATTTGAAATATTCTCTGAAAATCAACATCAAACAATGGTATTTGTGTTATTTATCAACATTTCAACAATATAATGACATTCCCATTATTCTCATCCATTACAAACGTTATTTCATTATGAAGTTATTTCGGAAATAATTATTTTGCTTCTCTGAGAAATAATTTATTTCATAAATAAAAAATGAAATATCAATGATCAAATAGTTATTTCAGAAATAAAACTTCTTAGCTTTTCATGTTGATATATTTCAAAGAATGATCAAATTTTCAAATAATTATTCAAGGAATAAATATATCTAGTTATCTGATTAAGATTCTTTTATTTAATTGTGAAATAACATTTAAAGAATTTCCATTATTTCGGAAATAATTATTTCATGAATAACCATTTTATTTATTTGAGGAACCAATTATTGCAGTAGTGCCCAGGTCTACTCCAAACAACATTGATGTAACGCATGGTTTGAGCCACACTTGGACCATGACGGATATTATTGCAGTAGTGCCCAGGTCTACTCCAAACAACGTTGATGTAACGCATGGTTAGAGGCGCACTTGGACCATGACGGATATTATTGCAGTAGTGCCCAGGTCTACTCCAAACAACATTGATGTAACGCATGGTTAGAGGCGCACTTGGACCATGACGGATATTATTGCAGTAGTGCCCAGGTCTACTCCAAACAACATTGATGTAACGCATGGTTAGAGGCGCACTTGGACCATGACGGATATTATTGCAGTAGTGCCCAGGTCTACTCCAAACAACGTTGATGTAACGCATGGTTTGAGCCACACTTGGACCATGACGGATATTATTGCAGTAGTGCCCAGGTCTACTCCAAACAACGTTGATGTAACGCATGGTTTGAGGCGCACTTGGACCATGACGGATATTATTGCAGTAGTGCCCAGGTCTACTCCAAACAACATTGATGTAACGCATGGTTAGAGGCGCACTTGGACCATGACGGATATTATTGCAGTAGTGCCCAGGTCTACTCCAAACAACGTTGATGTAACGCATGGTTTGAGCCACACTTGGACCATGACGGATATTATTGCAGTAGTGCCCAGGTCTACTCCAAACAACATTGATGTAACGCATGGTTTGAGGCGCACTTGGACCATGACGGATATTATTTCAGTAGTGCCCAGGTCTACTCCAAACAACATTGATGTAACGCATGGTTTGAGGCGCACTTGGACCATGACGGATATTATTGCAGTAGTGCCCAGGTCTACTCCAAACAACATTGATGTAACGCATGGTTAGAGGCGCACTTGGACCATGACGGATATTATTGCAGTAGTGCCCAGGTCTACTCTAAACAACATTGATGTAACGCATGGTTTGAGGCGCACTTGGACCATGACGGATATTATTGCAGTAGTGCCCAGGTCTACTCCAAACAACATTGATGTAACGCATGGTTTGAGCCACACTTGGACCATGACGGATATTATTGCAGTAGTGCCCAGGTCTACTCCAAACAACATTGATGTAACGCATGGTTTGAGGCGCACTTGGACCATGACGGATATTATTGCAGTAGTGCCCAGGTCTACTCCAAACAACATTGATGTAACGCATGGTTTGAGGCGCACTTGGACCATGACGGATATTATTGCAGTAGTGCCCAGGTCTACTCCAAACAACATTGATGTAACGCATGGTTTGAGGCGCACTTGGACCATGACGGATATTATTGCAGTAGTGCCCAGGTCTACTCCAAACAACATTGATGTAACGCATGGTTAGAGGCGCACTTGGACCATGACGGATATTATTGCAGTAGTGCCCAGGTCTACTCCAAACAACATTGATGTAACGCATGGTTTGAGGCGCACTTGGACCATGACGGATATTATTGCAGTAGTGCCCAGGTCTACTCCAAACAACATTGATGTAACGCATGGTTTGAGGCGCACTTGGACCATGACGGATATTATTGCAGTAGTGCCCAGGTCTACTCCAAACAACATTGATGTAACGCATGGTTTGAGGCGCACTTGGACCATGACGGATATTATTGCAGTAGTGCCCAGGTCTACTCCAAACAACATTGATGTAACGCATGGTTTGAGCCACACTTCGACCATGACGGATATTATTGCAGTAGTGCCCAGTTCTACTCCAAACAACATTGATGTAACGCATGGTTTGAGGCGCACTTGGACCATGACGGATATTATTGCAGTAGTGCCCAGGTCTACTCCAAACAACATTGATGTAACGCATGGTTTGAGGCGCACTTGGACCCTGACGGATATTATTGCAGTAGTGCCCAGGTCTACTCCAAACAACATTGATGTAACGCATGGTTTGAGGCGCACTTGGACCATGACGGATATTATTGCAGTAGTGCCCAGGTCTACTCCAAACAACATTGATGTAACGCATGGTTAGAGGCGCACTTGGACCATGACGGATATTATTGCAGTAGTGCCCAGGTCTACTCTAAACAACATTGATGTAACGCATGGTTTGAGGCGCACTTGGACCATGACGGATATTATTGCAGTAGTGCCCAGGTCTACTCCAAACAACATTGATGTAACGCATGGTTTGAGGCGCACTTGGACCATGACGGATATTATTGCAGTAGTGCCCAGGTCTACTCCAAACAACATTGATGTAACGCATGGTTAGAGGCGCACTTGGACCATGACGGATATTATTGCAGTAGTGCCCAGGTCTACTCCAAACAACATTGATGTAACGCATGGTTTGAGGCGCACTTGGACCATGACGGATATTATTGCAGTAGTGCCCAGGTCTACTCCAAACAACATTGATGTAACGCATGGTTTGAGCCACACTTGGACCCTGACGGATATTATTGCAGTAGTGCCCAGTTCTACTCCAAACAACATTGATGTAACGCATGGTTAGAGGCGCACTTGGACCATGACGGATATTATTTCAGTAGTGCCCAGGTCTACTCCAAACAACATTGATGTAACGCATGGTTTGAGGCGCACTTGGACCCTGACGGATATTATTGCAGTAGTGCCCAGGTCTACTCCAAACAACATTGATGTAACGCATGGTTTGAGGCGCACTTGGACCATGACGGATATTATTGCAGTAGTGCCCAGGTCTACTCCAAACAACATTGATGTAACGCATGGTTTGAGCCACACTTGGACCATGACGGATATTATTGCAGTAGTGCCCAGGTCTACTCCAAACAACATTGATGTAACGCATGGTTTGAGCCACACTTCGACCATGACGGATATTATTGCAGTAGTGCCCAGTTCTACTCCAAACAACATTGATGTAACGCATGGTTTGAGCCACACTTCGACCATGACGGATATTATTGCAGTAGTGCCCAGGTCTACTCCAAACAACATTGATGTAACGCATGCATTGAGGCGCACTTGGACCATGACGGATATTATTGCAGTAGTTCCCAGGTCTACTCCAAACAACATTGATGTAACGCATGGTTTGAGCCACACTTCGACCATGACGGATATTATTGCAGTAGTGCCCAGTTCTACTCCAAACAACATTGATGTAACGCATGGTTTGAGCCACACTTCGACCATGACGGATATTATTGCAGTAGTGCCCAGGTCTACTCCAAACAACATTGATGTAACGCATGGTTTGAGCCACACTTGGACCCTGACGGATATTATTGCAGTAGTGCCCAGGTCTACTCCAAACAACATTGATGTAACGCATGGTTTGAGCCACACTTGGACCCTGACGGATATTATTGCAGTAGTGCCCAGGTCTACTCCAAACAACATTGATGTAACGCATGGTTTGAGGCGCACTTGGACCATGACGGATATTATTGCAGTAGTGCCCAGGTCTACTCCAAACAACATTGATGTAACGCATGGTTTGAGGCGCACTTGGACCCTGACGGATATTATTGCAGTAGTGCCCAGGTCTACTCCAAACAACATTGATGTAACGCATGGTTTGAGGCGCACTTGGACCATGACGGATATTATTGCAGTAGTGCCCAGGTCTACTCCAAACAACATTGATGTAACGCATGGTTAGAGGCGCACTTGGACCATGACGGATATTATTGCAGTAGTGCCCAGGTCTACTCTAAACAACATTGATGTAACGCATGGTTTGAGGCGCACTTGGACCATGACGGATATTATTGCAGTAGTGCCCAGGTCTACTCCAAACAACATTGATGTAACGCATGGTTTGAGGCGCACTTGGACCATGACGGATATTATTGCAGTAGTGCCCAGGTCTACTCCAAACAACATTGATGTAACGCATGGTTAGAGGCGCACTTGGACCATGACGGATATTATTGCAGTAGTGCCCAGGTCTACTCCAAACAACATTGATGTAACGCATGGTTTGAGGCGCACTTGGACCATGACGGATATTATTGCAGTAGTGCCCAGGTCTACTCCAAACAACATTGATGTAACGCATGGTTTGAGCCACACTTCGACCATGACGGATATTATTGCAGTAGTGCCCAGTTCTACTCCAAACAACATTGATGTAACGCATGGTTAGAGGCGCACTTGGACCATGACGGATATTATTTCAGTAGTGCCCAGGTCTACTCCAAACAACATTGATGTAACGCATGGTTTGAGGCGCACTTGGACCCTGACGGATATTATTGCAGTAGTGCCCAGGTCTACTCCAAACAACATTGATGTAACGCATGGTTTGAGGCGCACTTGGACCATGACGGATATTATTGCAGTAGTGCCCAGGTCTACTCCAAACAACATTGATGTAACGCATGGTTTGAGCCACACTTGGACCATGACGGATATTATTGCAGTAGTGCCCAGGTCTACTCCAAACAACATTGATGTAACGCATGGTTTGAGCCACACTTCGACCATGACGGATATTATTGCAGTAGTGCCCAGTTCTACTCCAAACAACATTGATGTAACGCATGGTTTGAGCCACACTTCGACCATGACGGATATTATTGCAGTAGTGCCCAGGTCTACTCCAAACAACATTGATGTAACGCATGCATTGAGGCGCACTTGGACCATGACGGATATTATTGCAGTAGTGCCCAGGTCTACTCCAAACAACATTGATGTAACGCATGGTTTGAGCCACACTTCGACCATGACGGATATTATTGCAGTAGTGCCCAGTTCTACTCCAAACAACATTGATGTAACGCATGGTTTGAGCCACACTTCGACCATGACGGATATTATTGCAGTAGTGCCCAGGTCTACTCCAAACAACATTGATGTAACGCATGGTTTGAGCCACACTTGGACCCTGACGGATATTATTGCAGTAGTGCCCAGGTCTACTCCAAACAACATTGATGTAACGCATGGTTTGAGCCACACTTGGACCCTGACGGATATTATTGCAGTAGTGCCCAGGTCTACTCCAAACAACATTGATGTAACGCATGGTTTGAGGCGCACTTGGACCATGACGGATATTATTGCAGTAGTGCCCAGGTCTACTCCAAACAACATTGATGTAACGCATGGTTTGAGCCACACTTGGACCCTGACGGATATTTTGCTTTGTCGTCGTGAATTTCGTAGTTCCTTACTCCTAGAGAATGTGTCATAAAATGGGGTCACACTCTTACAAAGTAGTGAAATTGTAACAAACCTATCCTCCTAGAATATTTTCATTTAGGACGTACGAAATGACCAAAATTTGCGAACAGACAAATATATAATACTGTTTTCTCTCAGACAAATATATAAGCAGTATAGGTTTGCATCAAATTGTGACACCATTTGACGATAACTAACACGAACTAGACTGGTCTTTGAAGAAAAACAACATTAATAAACATTGTTTATAAACCATTAATAAACATTGTTTATAAACCATTAATAAACATTGTTTATAAACCATTAATTCATCTTCATCTTTGTTTACTTGGCAAGCACTTGCCTGAAATAATTGAATATTTAAAACCGCATTGTTTTTGCACCAACTCAATATATGTTTCATCTGTATATTTTAATATTTGTGCATATTAAATTCTGTAAGCTATTCTGTAAGAATTTTAATATTTTATAAGCGAACGGATATAGGTAAGCTCTTTTTTAAATTGATATTATTCGTTTTGATTTACTTGTTTTATTACGCTTTTACAACCGTTTTATTTATTTTTTATTCTTATTAATTATTTTCTTTCAGTAAATTTAATGTAGTGATTTGTGTTTATAGTTTTTATTCATAAATGTTATCAGATATTTGATAATTTATTATCTCTATAATTTCATCCTAGTTGTGAGGTTAATAAACTAAAATACCTAGGAAATGAAATGCGGAAACGATGATCTTTAACAATTATCATCAGAAAAAAATCATGGTTCATGTTGCTTAAAACAGCTTTGGGGGACACCAGTAAACAATCCTCTATCCGCTGTTGGGTGGAAGAGTTCAGTTCATTCTAAGATATAATGCTGAACAGGTTACGTAAGATGAGAGGATCACACTAATTGTCAATAGCAGAAAAAACTCCACAGTTCAAACTAACAATTAAAAAATTTGTGGCTTCTAAAAATTTGTATAATTACATGTTACCAGATTAGTAATTGAGTTATAAATAAAAAATTGATAAAAAAAAGAAGGACCTGGTGTTTCATCACACAAATCAGGTTTTGGTAGAATCACGATGATGGTGCAGTCGTACGGAAACTAATTGTTGTCATCACCATCATCAGAGTGTCATTAACTCGATGCGGCTAGTCACTGGCCCTGAAAAATATCCAATGTTCAAAAATAGATAGCTCAACGTCTCGGTTACTTACAAAGTCCTAACAAGGTATCGGATTAACTTTAAAGATTTATTTCTGGAAATTGGGAATCGATAACTTACAAAGTCCTAACAAGGTATCGGATTAACTTTAAAGATTTATTTCTGGAAATTGGGAATCGGTAACTTACAAAGTCCTAACAAGGTATCGGATTAACTTTAAAGATTTATTTCTGGAAATTGGGAATCGGTAACTTACAAAGTCCTAACAAGGTATCGGATTAACTTTAAAGATTTATTTCTGGAAATTGGGAATCGATAACTTACAAAGTCCTAACAAGGTATCGGATTAACTTTAAAGATTTATTTCTAGAAATTGGGAATCGGTAACTTACAAAGTCCTAACAAGGTATCGGATTAACTTTAAAGATTTATTTCTGGAAATTGGGAATCGGTAACTTACAAAGTCCTAACAAGGTATCGGATTAACTTTAAAGATTTATTTCTGGAAATTGGGAATCGGTAACTTACAAAGTCCTAACAAGGTATCGGATTAACTTTAAAGATTTATTTCTGGAAATTGGGAATCGGTAACTTACAAAGTCCTAACAAGGATTAACTTTAAAGATTTATTTCTAGAAATTGGGAATCAATAACTTACAAAGTCCTAACAAGGTATCGGATTAACTTTAAAGATTTATTTCTGGAAATTGGGAATCGGTAACAAACAAAGTCCCAACAAGGTATCGGATTAACTTTAAAGATTTATTTCTGGAAATTGGGAATCGGTAACTCACAAAGTCCTAACAAGGATTAACTTTAAAGATTTATTTCTAGAAATTGGGAATCGGTAACTTACAAAGTCCTAACAAGGTATCGGATTAACTTTAAAGATTTATTTCTGGAAATTGGGAATCGGTAACTCACAAAGTCCTAACAAGGATTAACTTTAAAGATTTATTTCTAGAAATTGGGAATCGGTAACTTACAAAGTCCTAACAAGGTATCGGATTAACTTTAAAGATTTATTTCTGGAAATTGGGAATCGGTAACTCACAAAGTCCTAACAAGGATTAACTTTAAAGATTTATTTCTAGAAATTGGGAATCGGTAACTTACAAAGTCCTAACAAGGATTAACTTTAAAGATTTATTTCTGGAAATTGGGAATCGGTAACTCACAAAGTCCTAACAAGGATTAACTTTAAAGATTTATTTCTAGAAATTGGGAATCGATATTAAAAACACTACCCAGTCATTGAATATGTTACCATTAAAGAGCAAATGGGAGATCTATACTCATATGCAAATAATACTTAGCTCAACGTCTCGGTAACTTACAAAGTCCTAACAAGGTATCGGATTAACTTTAAAGATTTATTTCTAGAAATTGGGAATCGATATTAAAAACACTACCCAGTCATTGAATATGTTACCATTAAAGAGCAAATGGGAGATCTATACTCATATGCAAATAATACATAGCTCAACGTCTCGGTAACTTACAAAGTCCTAACAAGGTATCGGATTAACTTTAAAGATTTATTTCTAGAAATTGGGAATCGATATTAAAAACACTACCCAGTCATTGAATATGTTACCATTAAAGAGCAAATGGGAGATCTATACTCATATGCAAATAATACATAGCTCAACGTCTCGGTAACTTACAAAGACCTAACAAGGTATCGGATTAACTTTAAAGATTTATTTCTAGAAATTGGGAATCGATATTAAAAACACTACCCAGTCATTGAATATGTTACCATTAAAGAGCAAATGGGAGATCTATACTCATATGCAAATAATACATAGCTCAACGTCTCGGTAACTTACAAAGTCCTAACAAGGTATCGGATTAACTTTAAAGATTTATTTCTGGAAATTGGGAATCGATATTAAAAACACTACCCAGTCATTGAATATATTACCATTAAAGAGCAAATGGGAGATCTTAACTCATATGCAAATAATACATAGCTCAACGTCTCGGTAACTTACAAAGTCCTAACAAGGTATCGGATTAACTTTAAAGATTTATTTCTGGAAATTGGGAATCGATATTAAAAACACTACCCAGTCATTGAATATGTTACCATTAAAGAGCAAATGGGAGATCTATACTCATATGCAAATAATACATAGCTCAACGTCTCGGTAACTTACAAAGTCCTAACAAGGTATCGGATTAACTTTAAAGATTTATTTCTGGAAATTGGGAATCGATATTAAAAACACTACCCAGTCATTGAATATGTTACCATTAAAGAGCAAATGGGAGATCTATACTCATATGCAAATAATACATAGCTCAACGTCTCGGTAACTTACAAAGTCCTAACAAGGTATCGGATTAACTTTAAAGATTTATTTCTAGAAATTGGGAATCGATATTAAAAACACTACCCAGTCATTGAATATGTTACCATTAAAGAGCAAATGGGAGATCTATACTCATATGCAAATAATACATAGCTCAACGTCTCGGTAACTTACAAAGTCCTAACAAGGTATCGGATTAACTTTAAAGATTTATTTCTGGAAATTGGGAATCGATATTAAAAACACTACCCAGTCATTGAATATGTTACCATTAAAGAGCAAATGGGAGATCTATACTCATATGCAAATAATACATAGCTCAACGTCTCGGTAACTTACAAAGTCCTAACAAGGTATCGGATTAACTTTAAAGATTTATTTCTGGAAATTGGGAATCGATATTAAAAACACTACCCAGTCATTGAATATGTTACCATTAAAGAGCAAATGGGAGATCTATACTCATATGCAAATAATACATAGCTCAACGTCTCGGTAACTTACAAAGTCCTAACAAGGTATCGGATTAACTTTAAAGATTTATTTCTGGAAATTGGGAATCGATATTAAAAACACTACCCAGTCATTGAATATGTTACCATTAAAGAGCAAATGGGAGATCTATACTCATATGCAAATAATACATAGCTCAACGTCTCGGTAACTTACAAAGTCCTAACAAGGTATCGGATTAACTTTAAAGATTTATTTCTAGAAATTGGGAATCGATATTAAAAACACTACCCAGTCATTGAATATGTTACCATTAAAGAGCAAATGGGAGATCTATACTCATATGCAAATAATACATAGCTCAACGTCTCGGTAACTTACAAAGTCCTAACAAGGTATCGGATTAACTTTAAAGATTTATTTCTGGAAATTGGGAATCGATATTAAAAACACTACCCAGTCATTGAATATGTTACCATTAAAGAGCAAATGGGAGATCTATCTCTTAAATCCTCATTTCTCTTTTATTTATTTATTTTTATTTTATTTTTTTTTTGTATTCTTGCTCAATACCAAGCAAAACCAACTACTACTAGCTGTTACCCGCTGTGCCATGCTACGCCTACTTTCTGCATTTATAAAATCAAAAATAAATTAGGAACCCCGTTCATTGTTTCGAACCCTTCACCTCCGAACTGTGAATCATAAACGATTTTATTCTAGCCTATGACTCTCCCCGAATCAAGACCTACATGTGTACCAAGTTTGATCAAAATCGGCCAAACTGTGTGGATTTGTATAAGAAACAAACATACAGATAGAAAGCTGGTAGACTTTATTTGACGTAGCCTATGACTCTCCCCGAATCAAGAACTACCTGTGTGCCACGTTAGTAGATATAAATTAGGGTTTCTGGGCCACTTCCAAAATTCCATCATTTCCCCAAAAAACCTGATTGTCGATATTTTACTAATTTTCAAATAATCGCTAAAAATACATAATAACTTCAAAAAGTTAAAGTGAGTTAAAGTAAGTTAAAGTGAGTTACAGTAAGTTAAAGTGAGTTAAAGTTCAAAAAGTTAAAGTGAGTTAAACTTAGTTAAAGTAGGTTTATTTATTCATTCATTTCGAGAGCTTCGCAACAAGGGTGATCTGCTCTATTGAATAATAAAGAACGTAAGTTTAACTCAAGTAAGTTTAACTCACTTGTTGATGACTCCCTCCTCCGCTTACATCCGACACATTATTAAGAACAACATTTCAAGTAAGTGGCTCTCAGTAATCGAGAATTTCCCAACACCTTGCACAATGTCTCATCACTTGAGAATACATTCTCTTATACGGAAATTATCTCAAGAAATCATATCTTATTCCTTTTATTGTCTTCAACTCTCATATTGTTATTTTTACTTTTCATATAGCAAATCCCCCTTTTATTTTTGGGGAGCTCCTAAATAAATAAAATCTTCCGTTTTCACCAAAATCTATAGTTCAACTACAGCAAATATCTTTAATGTCCACCAACAAGGATGTATGAACTGTGTTTGTGAAACCCCAAAATTTTAAAAAGTGTTTTTTTTTATTTTTCAAAAATACAATATCCATGATCGTTCCTTCGTATTTCTCGTTCCTGTGTAATGGCATTCTATCCTTCAATATAAGATATGTATTTATTTCAATACCTCAAGAACCATTAGAGATATTACATAGTAAATCTACTACTAATTAAAATAATTAAAACAAAATTATATTAATGATAAATTTAGAGGAAATCAAACAATAAAAGTGAAAACAACGACATAAGTGTTATTATTTTTGAGTATTTTGATCTTCTGCAATCTTGAAGTTGAATTCCTTTTACTTATTAAGAGGAGATCGTTGAACGTTTAGATTGCGATGCATGATATGCAGATATTGTGGCATGGGCGTAAATAGAAAATAATTTCGGAGGGGGCTGGAAAAATTTCGGGGGGGGGGGGGCTGAGACCATTTCCGGTGTATGGAATACTAACAATTTAGAACTTGGAAGAGTTTTAGCCAACTAAAACGCTATTACACCAAAAATAGAATATTTTTTATGAACTAAATGATCTTATTTAATTTATTTTTAAGGGTTTTATAAAAATTTTACCGTTCAACTCAAAATGTCGGGGGGGGGGGGGCTGCAGCCCCCCCCTTATATACGCCCATGTATTGTGGAGGCCGAAAAACGTGTCGTTTTAAAAAATAGATTTTTTAGAAATAAATGTTTTATATTTTTTCCGGCGTTTCGGATTGAGATTGAAGTGTTAATTAGGGCTGTAAACTGAGTTTATAATAATAATGAATTTATATATATAGAAGGATGGCCCGGACTCCTATCTCCCGCATGAATCTAAGGCGTTAGCCACTAGACCACGGGGAGACCCGTAATTTCTTCTGAAGTGTTTTCAGGTTATGCCCCATATATTGGTGTGACGCCCTTTTGTTTTAGCTGGCTGTCACCCTTCTAAATAGTAACCGCCCGTTTGGAAGTGATCTTTCGAGTAGTCTAATGCTTTTATTCGTATATTAATAGAATATTATTGGTGCCGAATAATGTTATTTGTGGCTCTGAAACATGCGCCACTGAAATAAATAAACATATTCAGATTAATTTGATGAAATATTAGGGTTTCCCGATTGCAGGTTCACCTCGAGTTGTTGCTCTCCGCCATTGGCGAAAGTCCAAAACCTTAGGAAACTATAAACCACGTCCATTCTTTCTGCTCCACCCATTCTTTACCTTTCTCTTTCTGCAGAAAAAGAATGGAGGAATAAAGAGGTCAGAAGTTTTCCAGATTTCATCTTATTGCTGTCCCACTTTATTTTATCCTCCTCGAAGAAGTTTTATTTCTGCATCAAAACTATAAATATAAGCCGGATTGAGAAAAACACATGATCATGAATACAAAAAGATTTTTTAAAGCAGCTTTTATTAGACGATTTATCGTTTAGGTGCGTTGTCAGGGCTATAGAAATAAAAAGAACACGTCTGTTGCACATAAAACAAATTGGTGGATCACATTTTTAAAACTGCGCTGTGCAATAAAGATGTTCTTTGGAACCTTTTTATCTTACAGCGAACACTAAAGGGACAAAATATATCAACAATACATACAAATTCGACTCGCAGGAACTGCGTTATCTTAGCGCGTTTTCGTTCATGTTCCCATAGGCATTCAGAAAGATTGAAATAGATAACAGTTGATATTTTGTTCTGATATTTCCAGAAACCATTGTAAACAACCCCATGACTGATTTTTCATTGTTAAGGAAAACTCAATCTTAAACACATTTCTTATTTACATATATTGTATTATTGAATTATAAAAATACAGTAACTCATTAAAATCTGTTGAAAACAGAGGTGGGGGGGGGAGGGGAAACGTTCAAAGGAACGATACCAACACTTTTGACTTTCAAGCACCGATTTCTCTGACTGAGATCCTTCTATCGGTAATTGTAAAAAAATCGATTTTGCAGTAAATTTATTTACCTTTCAAATGTTTACCTTTGAAT
Source organism: Gonocerus acuteangulatus (assembly GCA_946811695.1). Taxonomy (NCBI): domain Eukaryota; kingdom Metazoa; phylum Arthropoda; class Insecta; order Hemiptera; family Coreidae; genus Gonocerus; species Gonocerus acuteangulatus. Next base: position 78,030,099 of record OX328131.1, read on the forward strand.
TCCTTTATCACGATGTGCAAACCCTTTTCAAGATATTTATGAAAATATAATAAAATCGTAAAACGTCTCATGTACATGGGCGTATGTAGAAAATAATTTCGGGAAGGGCTGGGAGAATTTCGGGGGGGGGGAGAACATTTGGGGGTATGGAATACTAGCAATATAGAACTGGAAATAGTTAGCCAATTAAAATGCTATTACACCCAATAAAAACTATTTTTTTTCTGAACTGTGTGATCTTATTTAATTTATTTTTAAGGTTTTTATGATACATTTTTCCTTATTTCGAGGGGGGGGGGGTGCAGCCCCCCTTATATACGCCCATGCTTATAACATTTGTTTATAAACATTTTTTTTTCGAAACAGAACCTAACCAAAATTTTTATGTCGTAGTTTGGATGAATTTAAAGTTTCCTGAAAATGATTCAACACAATCCGCCATCCCGACATTGGACTGGAATTATTTAAAAGATTGCAATTAAAACTATTATAGTTTTTAAGGCGTACCGTCGTATTGCCCATTAGCGCCGACAATCCTTGTGCAGCCAGGAGGGTTTTCAACGGGCCCTATAATGAGAAAAATCATTACCTTCCGGAGGGACTCGAACCCCCAAATCTTGTATTCTTTCTATTTTCAACGTCTCGGGAAACTTACTGATTTTACTGTTAACAAATTTAAATCCATACTCTAATGTAGTCTCCCCTATAAGCGAGGCTTTATTCGCATTTCGACTCTCGCAAAGTATATACATTATAGAATCTTAATATCCCTGAAATGTTCTTCTATTGAAGGGATTGAGGATTAGCCCTCTCAATCAAATTTATTTTATTTTGTACATGGAAATAAGATAAGTAGATTGTTTTTGTATGTTACCTGCAATAAATACTTCATGTATTCAGTAAATACTTCATGATTGGTCATATTCTTAAGTGTTGTTGTACTTCAGACCTTTTATGGTGTTTTCAACAAATTTGAAAATAGCTACGAGATAAATGGATGTATAGTTGTTAAGTGTTGAAGACAAGGAACCTTCACCTTTTCTTGCAAAGTAACTCTGCAGATATACTTTAATTTAATGAAATAAGCTTTAAATATCTGAAAAGAAAATTGTTTAGTCTTATTTCGAAACACATATCCTTCAAAAATAATTTCACATTTGGTCAAAGCCAATATAAAGCATTAAATTAATTTACAGCAGTTAGACTAGGAAACATGACTAGGGGCTGGTTGAAACTTGCTTGGATAAGAAGTGGTGGATGAAGCGAGACCTTCAGAGAAGGAATTCCAGAGGTACCGATGTGGTACGGGTGACAAACGATGTTTGAAACGATGCTGTGTATGGTGAATTAATTTACAGCAGTTAGACTGAGAAACATGACTAGGGGCTGGTTGAAACTTGCTTGGATAAGAAGTGGTGGATGAGGCGAGACCTTCAGAGAAGGAATTCCAGAGGTACCGATGTGGCACGGGTGACAAACGATGTTTGAAACGATGCTGTGTATGGTGAATTAATTTACAGCAGTTAGACTAGGAAACATGACTAGGGGCTGGTTGAAACTTGCTTGGATAAGAAGTGGTGGATGAGGCGAGACCTTCAGAGAAGGAATTCCTGGGGTACCGATGTGGCACGGGTGACAAACGATGTTTGAAACGATGCTGTGTATGGTGTATTAATTTACAGCAGTTAGACTAGGAAACATGACTAGGGGCTGGTTGAAACTTGCTTGGATAAGAAGTGGTGGATGAGGCGAGACCTTCTGGGAAGGAATTCCAGGGGTACCGATGTGGCACGGGTGACAAACGATGTTTGAAACGATGCTGTGTATGGTGTATTAATTTACAGCAGTTAGACTAGGAAACATGACTAGGGGCTGGTTGAAACTTGCTTGGATAAGAAGTGGTGGATGAAGCGAGACCTTCTGGGAAGGAATTCCAGGGGTACCGATGTGGCACGTGTGACAAACGATGTTTGAAACGATGCTGTGTATGGTGTATTAATTTACAGCAGTTAGACTAGGAAACGTGACTAGGGGCTGGTTGAAACTTGCTTGGATAAGAAGTGGTGGATGAGGCGAGACCTTCAGAGAAGGAATTCCTGGGGTACCGATGTGGCACGGGTGACAAACGATGTTTGAAACGATGCTGTGTATGGTGAATGGAATACGAAGATCGGAAAGACGTGAGCGGGTGTTACGGGAGTGAACAGAATCTGAAGGTCTTAGGGATCGGGAGTTCTTGTCAGAATAATCAGGGAATGGCCAATTAAACCCCTGATAGAAGTGCGGGGGATATGGGAATCTCCGGGGATCCTGAGGATAAAACGAATGAAGCTTTTCATGAGGCGTTTGAGCTTTGCTTCGAGATGGCCAGCGACTCCGCCGTCCATTGAAGAGCTATTGTCGAACTGGAGGAATAACAGTGAGATATAACCCCTGATAGAAGTGCGGGGGATATGGGAATCTCCGGGGATCCTGAGGATAAAACGAATGAAGCTTTTCATGAGGCGTTTGAGCTTTGCTTCGAGATGGCCAGCGACTCCGCCGTCCATTGAAGAGCTATCGTCGAACTGGAGGAATAACAGTGAGATATAACCCCTGATAGAAGTGCGGGGGATATGGGAATCTCCGGGGATCCTGAGGATAAAACGAATGAAGCTTTTCATGAGGCGTTTGAGCTTTGCTTCGAGATGGCCAGCGACTCCGCCGTCCATTGAAGAGCTATTGTCGAACTGGAGGAATAACAGCTTTGCTTCGAGATGGCCAGCGACTCCGCCGTCCATTGAACAGCTATTGTCGAACTGGAGGAATAACAGCTTTGCTTCGAGATGGCCAGCGACTCCGCCGTCCATTGAACAGCTATTGGCGAACTGGATGAATAACAGCTTTGCTTCGAGATGGCCAGCGACTCCGCCGTCCATTGAACAGCTATTGTCGAAGTGGAGGAATAACAGCTTTGCTTCGAGATGGCCAGCGACTCCGCCGTCCATTGAAGAGCTATTGTCGAAGTGGAGGAATAACAGCTTTGCTTCGAGATGGCCAGCGACTCCGCCGCCCATTGAACAGCTATTGTCGAACTGGAGGAATAACAGCTTTGCTTCGAGATGGCCAGCGACTCCGCCGTCCATTGAACAGCTATTGTCGAACTGGAGGAATAACAGCTTTGCTTCGAGATGGCCAGCGACTCCGCCGTCCATTGAATAGCTATTGGCGAACTGGATGAATAACAGCTTTGCTTCGAGATGGCCAGCGACTCCGCCGTCCATTGAACAGCTATTGTCGAACTGGAGGAATAACAGCTTTGCTTCGAGATGGCCACCGACTCCGCCGTCCATTGGAGAGCTATTGTCGAACTGGATGAATAACAGCTTTGCTTCGAGATGGCCAGCGACTCCGCCGTCCATTGAACAGCTATTGTCGAACTGGAGGAATAACAGCTTTGCTTCGAGATGGCCAGCGACTCCGCCATTGAGATATATTTCAATATATCACATTCAAATACACTGTAAAAACTTAAACTTAACATATCTCAGCCCCACGCAATCAGAGCATCCGCACACTTACCACATTTTCAAAAAATAAATTAGTTGTCTAATTCAGGAGTCTCCTCGCGTTCTGGTGGCTAACGCCTTAGATTCTCATGCGGGTGATGGTGGGTTCGAGTCCTACCGGTGGCAGGAATTTACTCATCTCACGGCTCGTTGAGAAAATTCCTCGCTGCTCCATGGATGTAAGCGCTAATAGCACTGTCGGTGCGCCGTAAAAATAAATTGCTTAATTCACTAATTATTTAAAAGCATTAAGTATTTAGCTCTAAAAGATGAAATTCTTAAGGAGTAACGGCAATCGACGATGAATTGAGACAAATGCTTCAAGCATGTTTACTGCTGAGGATTATGCTATTTTGTAACAGATTTTAATACTTTTTTTTTTTTTTTTTTTTTTTTGGTTTGAATTCCTGGCCTTATATTCCTTTGTGTTTGCCGACTAGAAAATTTGAGTATTTTAAAATGAAATATCGGCGAGGTAGATGTCCTCAGATGTATTTCAATGTCTACACGGTCAAGAGTCACCCTGACAATACCATATGAATTATGTACTAGGCTCTATTTAGCGATTCAATATCTCTTCAACAGACTAACATGTCTTATAGTCCTTTATGTATTTTATCACATTAATTACTTATCATTTAACGCATCTCAATAGAGAGAATGAGAAACGAGAAATGTGAAAGATCATTTCAATTCACACTTTTTATATTATGTTTTTTGAAACTCATACCAGCTTTGGTGATAACATATTTACATATTGCACATACATAGCTTTACATATTGCACTAGTATTTCCAAAGTGATACAACTCAGAAATCGGTGTATATCAGTTATGACTATGAATGACTTGGTAAATATCTCTTTATCAACCAGAAGAGAGAGAAAAACAGTCATGTCCAACTGATGGCTGACCAAATTCGGCGACAGCTTTCTTATCATTCCAAGGAAAATCTTCTTTTGTATTTGTTTTTTTTCGTATACACTTTATTTTGCTTAGAATGTAAATAAGCTTACAACCTAAATATATGCCATCAGTTGGTTACATGTGGTTTATTTTATTGCATTAATTTTCTTTTCTCAGTGGAATTTTTCTTTTTCTTTTTAGTGTTCATGTGTTAAGTTATTCCTTCTTCAGCCGTACAAGTGGTGATTTACTATCCTTATGGAATCTTTTACTATTGAACGAGCCAGATTTCGGATTTAATGTTCCATCTTTTAGAAACATTTTGTGTAAATGAAGGCATGGAACCTCTTGCACCAAACAGAAGGCCGATTACCTCCCAATGGGATGGAACCTCTTGCACCAAACAGAAGGCCGATTACTTCCCAACTTTCGATTTTGTAATTTTTACGGAAATAGGGAATACATTTTTCATAAATGGATTTTTTCTCTTTGTCAACTGATAAGGGCTGATTCTGTATGTATCCTTCTTCAGAGCTTGTACACCAGGGAGCAGGTGTGTCACTCTTCCTGTCTTAATCTTTTGATTGAATAAAAACTACATTTTATAGTTAAAATGTATTTATTTATGCCAACGTTTCGGCTTGATATACAAGCCTTCTTCATGGCTGTGAAAACATATATGGGAATGATAAATACAAATGAGAATTATCACATTCGATACAGTTTTAAAGATGGATGTACATTTACAATGTTAAGAATTCTTAACCAATAGAAGAAAAACAGCAAAGGAAAATAAGTAAATAACCAGTGGAATAAAAACAAAAAATATAAAAGTTAAGATAGTTAGGGGTCAGCCAGTGGTGAGTCTTCCATTAAAATTATTAGTTATTACTGGTATTCTGGCATTTAGAGAATTTCAGATTGTCTGAGTTATTTCAAAATTTCCTGAGTTTCATTCTGTAAATGAATTAATTTAGTTTTTCAATTAAACTATTATTCAACTTCTATTATATGGTGTTTATAAGCTTTTATTATGAAGATCGAGGGAAATTCCATTAGTAAGGGGATTGAGTTCCGCTTCGTGTTGATTTATTCACATTTCTGTGCATTCAGGCCGTTTTTTATTATCGTCTTGGATATTTCATTAGACGGGATGCAAATATTTGTTTACAGTAAAAAAGTCGCTCGAAACAAATCGTATTATACTTATGTTTTTGAGTTTGTTGCACCCATTATCCCATTATCATTATAATAATTATTAAGCTTACTACGTATCTGCGGCGTTTTCGAGAAAATTAAACGAAACTAGGGTGGTATGTAGATAACCCGTCCTACAATTCTCTGTTAATAATAAATGGAGTTATAATTTAAATACATAAACGAAAATAGTTTTTCTAACTCCTTTTCGGAAAAATATTTATGTTTGGAGTTGAAGAAGTATTAAACAAATATTTAGGCGAAGAAATTAGTGTTTACAACCTCGAAAGCATTTTTTTTTTATGTTTAACGGTTCTTTACGTTCGTTTTCTTCGTTTCAGTGTTTTTTTTTTTTCTATTATGATTGATTTTTGCACTTAAATGAATCTTCCAGTGAAGCAAGATTCTTAAAGTGAGAACGAATGTATGTTTAATTGTATTAGAGCTTTGCGAACAGAAGTCGAAGAGAACGAATGAATAATTTCCTCTACTAGGTTTTTAGTCCTTAATAATAATAAATAATCAGTCCTCAATTAAATTCGAGATTTCATGAGAATAGATGTTAAACATTTTTACAAAATATTAAGTACACTTATTCCAAACTCTTCAAATGACACCATGGATAAGCAGTTATGAAAACGCGTTAAGATGACGCAGTTCCTGCGCTGTCGATTTTTTTTTTTTTTATCTGTTTCCTCAATTTGCATCCATCAGGAGTGTCCTAAGACTTTCGCTGGCCATAGATTCAGGTTTATCGTCCCCTTTTTTATTGAACAAGTCAAGAGAAAACGAAATGTTCTCTCGGATAGCTAAATGATTGTTCTTTGCGCTAGTAATTTGATTAGATAAGATTGGAAGCGTTACACATCGAGGTCACATATATTCACACGAAGCCATCATGTGTTTCTCTCAATATGATTGCTACGTTTTGTTCATTTTTAACAGAATTGCCTTAAAACTCAAAGGCTTATTAAGAACGTAATTACTCCACAATGCATTTATGGGACGACTATATGCAATCGCTGATAAGAATTATCACTGCTCTATGCTCTGTAATTGTCCAATTGCTGTCATTTTTTGGCAGAAAACAGAAATTTATTTATCGTATTCTTGGCCTGACGTATTCAGTTTTAGCCGCTTGACAAAGAAATAAAGTGCGCGTCGACGCGTCCAAACGAGAAAACATCATAAACAAAACAAGATTAAGGTGCAGTCGTCGGAGTTGTTTTCAATCCAATAATATATCGCGCGATGTTTGCGAGAGAAAGTGCTTGGCGTTTCCAAGACTTCCGTCATTCATGACCCGTGTTATGAATGACGAGTCCCAGTGTAGAGTGTATGGGTTATGGGGTTACGCTACCTTTATATTTTTAAGAAAAAAAAAAAAAAAAGGTTTGTATTTGTTGCTTAGACCTATTATAATGCAAAGGATGATGATATTTTTCCTTTAGCCGTTTTAACGCATCGATACAACTAAAACAATCAACTACAACGTTTTAGCCGTTTTAACGCATCGAAACAACTAAAACAATCAACTACAACGTTTTAACGAATCGAAACAACTAAAACAATCAACTACAACGTTTTAGCTGTTTTAACGCATCGAAACAACTAAAACAATCAACTACAACGTTTTTTCGTTGTAAGGCGGCAACTCACTTATTGCGGTCCATTCTATGGGGCGCATTTAGATATTCCTAGAATCTTTTTACGTTTCTATATTCTGTAAGGAAAAGATACAATGAAATTGATTTAGAAGATTGCGGTTTAGTGGTGAGGATTCAATCCTACCTAATATATGAAAATACTCACCTACTTATTTGAATAGGTTGTTTCATATGCAGAAACTATAGTTATGCTTTTTTGGGGGGTTTTATCATTTTTTATGGTCTAAAATTGTTTTGTATGAACAGTTTTATTTTTTATTTTTTTTTTTGCTTTCTCCCGTAAATGAAACCTGACAAAAGGCCCAACCTGTGGAACTGATTTTTTTAAAGGACTATTTATATTGGATTTGTAACCTAATTTTAACATAAAACACTGCAATTAGTTGAGGATTATGTCTGCTGAGTTTCGTTACAAGGATGTAAGCTGAGTTTCGTTACAAGGATGTAAGCTGAGTTTCGTTACAAGGATGTATGCTGAGTTTCGTTACTAGGATGTATGCTGAGTTTCGTTACTAGGATGTATGCTGAGTTTCGTTACAAGGATGTAAAAATTTAGGCCAGTACTGCCAAATTATTAATTTGTCACAGGAGTAATAATTATTCCTAGTGTACCGATTTAGTTTATTTTTACCCCAGCTTCGTTGCAAGATTACTATAATTTTGACTGTTAGGGAAATTTATAATTTCTTCTTCTTTTTAGTTAGGGGTAAATCCCCTTCAGATGAACCGATTTTGCTGGTTAACGATCTCGACAGATCGTTTGTTATGGGAATTATATGTCCCAAGTTTCATGGACAAAAATTGTGGTTGCTATCGTGTTAACACTCTCTCACACACACACACACATAAATTTTAACAGATGTCATTTACTGGATCTAAGAGTTAGGCTCGATGAAAATTAAAACTTGTTTTTCAAGTATTTTCTCGTGAGTGCAACCTTATGAGCATATTTCTCGTAGGAAGTGCTAATAGATGTTACGAATACTATTTTTCTTGTTAATTTATATGCTTTGCAGATCGAGTTCAAACGAATCTATGATATTTCATGTTTGTATTTTGGAATTGTTGGTCATTTAAACATAGTATTGCGATCCGCATGTTGTGTTGTATTGAGCAATGTGTGAGTCTTGCTTCGATGTGTCTCAGTGAACGGCCTTGAACCCAAGATATAATCGTAGTTAGCCGGGTCTCTATAGAAGGCCTGTATTTATTTTGAAACATCTTGTTGACTAGCCAAATAATTATCTTGCCAAATAAATGACTCATTTCCTATGGTACTTTTGATTTCCTTTGAAATTATCGTCTTGCCGAGGTTGTCATTTGAAGAAGCAGTCCCGGCACATCCGGACTTGGCATTGGTTTGGGATGCGTGGGGTTAGCAATTAGTCGACTCCCGGGAGATGTTGCCAAGTTCAAGGAGATGAACTGATCTTGGCCAAGGTTTTTCGGTCGGGAGTGGGAGTCGCTTGAGCGAAATTTTTGCTCTGGATGTCTATTTTCTCCTCTAATATGACTTCGGGACATAAAATCTTTAAGGGCAATAGCAGGTGAGCCGACTTACATTGCAAACTTCCAAATCACGGCGAAGACGCATCATCCTCATATGTAACAGGACGTCTTGTCACTGACAGTAAGGCCTCTCTAACGCCTGGCGCAAGATAAGCAGAGGGGCTGCAAAATGGAGGGAAAACAGAACAGATGAGATCCGTAGGACCTAATTTAAAACCAGGGTTCTGGTTTGAGTGGTTATACATATTCCGCTTTGTAAGAATTTGTTCGCTTAGCAAATTTGTCATCTCATCTCTCTATTTTCTGTCCTAGATTGCTGAGTATGCTGATCATTTATATGTTTACTCCAGAAGACTCTGTTCTTTATTCTCTGATTTACCATTTAAATCAGTTCTTAATTGTTATAACATTCAGGTAAATGAGACAATTGTTTACGGCTTTATCATAAATTATATCTGAGTCGATGTGAATTTCTACAATAAAAATCCGTCCACCGGAAAATGGCTTTTTGGACGAAAAGAGTGCGAAAAAAAAATCGTTAGTCTTACTTTTTTTTAGTAATTAGTCTTGCAGGTTTTGTATGTAATTGAAGTTGAGGAATCTAATGAACCCATTCCCAAGGCCATATCTACAACCGTTGTCGAAGAAAATATTCTTGTATATCTGAAAACCGGTACAAAAATCGTATTAAATGTAAAGCATCTATTCGAAATCTTTTTGAATTTCCTACAATTATGGTTCTTATGTCAGTTTTTTATGGATCGATCCCGTTTAGAGAAATCTATGCTTTAATGGAATAATTTCCGCTTAGGATATTGTCAGGTTCCGGTTGTCAGTGACCCTTTTCTGCTTTAAGATTTCCAGTTACATTTTTACTTGTTTACATTTATCCCTGAAGTTTAAGATAAAACATTAACTGTTTCTATTCTGAGTTTTACAAATCTCACTAGGGATAGAAACGGAAACGCGCTAAGATCACGCAGTTCCTGAGAGCCGTACTTTTTTTTTATAGCCCTCATTAAGACGGGAAATTCAAACTGAAACATCTGAGTAAAAACTCTTTTTTACCCTTACTTTTTTAATATAAAGCCTTTATGAAGACTTTGAATTCAAGCCGAAACCTTGGCAAAAAAATTGTTGAATTGTTTATCTGAAGATACTGAGTAATCTTGGACGAGTCGAATCGTCCAATAAAAAAATATAATGTCTAATCGTATTTCTGAAATGTTGGTTACCTTCTTGTCAATTTTAGTGGTTGGGGGCGAAAAAACATCTGGTTTATAATCGATGGAGATAATGTGTTTGTCAAGATTACCCACCACATTGATAGCGCCTATATTAATAGTGCACGTATTATCGCGTTCACTTGAGTGTTGTTTTTTTTTGTGCTTATTCCGACGAATAAAGCTATTGATGTTAAACCAAAAATATTTCTTACAAAATTTTGAAACATAGAAATTCTGTTGTAATTTGTTACAATTTTTTTTAAAGATTAAAATGTCATATCTCTGGGGCTCCCCGAATATTTCGTAACGGGTGACGTAAAAGTGTAACAGAGGTTTCGGAAATTAATTTTGTCGGTAAATGAAATTCTTATTGTGTAGATGGAGATAGTTAGCCGCTGTAGAGATACGAAGACAGGTATAGATATCCAAAATATAGATTTCAAAAAGAAATCTGTATTTTGGACGTTTCGACTGCAACAATGGCAGCCTTCTTCAGCTAAAAAATATATACAACTTATAAGTAAAGAAAATGTACAAGTAGTAAGTAAAAGACAGGCAGAAATGAGCGGAGTATATATATCAATACAATAAATTTTAACCAATCTTATTTTTAAAAACAATGAAAATACGGTAGTTGGAAAGTAAACAGCCTGTAGAAAGTGTTAGTAAAAACAGTACAAAAAAAAATTAAACAGTAAAAACAACGAACATTTTTTATGTAGTGAAAAACAAAATCTATTTTATAAGTGAATACAATTTATAACAATTAATATATAGATACATACCACTAGAGAAAGTTCTTACCTCCTTTACAACCCAGCAATTGTACCTTTCATCTTCACCGACTTACCGCCATCCCCACCCCCTTTCATAACTATAAAGACCCCCTGTGTAGTTGCTGTCCCTCATACTTCCAACCATGGTTACCTAAATTGTCCTCGAGGTCTTCCTCCCTCCCCCTAGGCATTCTCTACTGGTATGTATCTATATATTAATTGTTATAAATTGTATTCACTTATAAAATAGATTTTGTTTTTCACTACATAAAAAATGTTCGTTGTTTTTACTGTTTAATTTTTTTTGTACTGTTTTTACTAACACTTTCTACATGCTGTTTACTTTCCAACTACCGTCTTTTCATTGTTTTTAAAAATAAGATTGGTTAAAATTTATTGTATTGATATATATACTCCGCTCATTTCTGCCTGTCTTTTACTTACTACTTGTACATTCTCTTTACTTATAAGTTGTATATATTTTTTAGCTGAAGAAGGCTGCCATTGTTGCAGTCGAAACGTCCAAAATACAGATTTCTTTTTGAAAGTCTGACGTTTTTCTCCTAGCCGAATCCCAACTATACCTGTCTTCTGAAATTCTTATTATTTGCCTGATTACAGATAAAGAAGAACGATAATTGTTAATCTACAATTTATTACAAGAAATAAATAACGGTTATTTATTTATTTCCCAAATGACATTTTCATTATCTAAATGATTTACCTTCAAGAGCAATAAGAGGGGTTTATATGTGTTGTTTCGTGGTGACGTTTCTTTTGTAAAACGAAAAAGCATATCCTTCATTTCGGCTGGATAAGTATAGTAATGAGTAGATGATTTACCATCAAGAGCAATAAGAGGGGTTTATATGTGTTGTTTCGTGGTGACGTTTCTTTTGTAAAACGAAAAGGCATATCCTTCATTTCGGCTGGATAAGTATAGTAATGAGTAGATGATTTACCTTCAAGAGCAATAAGAGGGTTTTATATGTGTTGTTTCGTGGTGACGTTTCTTTTGTAAAACGAAAAGGCATATCCTTCATTTCGGCTGGATAAGTATAGTAATGAGTAGATGATTTACCTTCAAGAGCAATAAGAGGGGTTTATATGTGTTGTTTCGTGGTGACGTTTCTTTTGTAAAACGAAAAGGCATATCCTTCATTTCGGCTGGATAAGTATAGTAATGAGTAGATGATTTACCTTCAAGAGCAATAAGAGGGGTTTATATGTGTTGTTTTGTGGTGACGTTTCTTTTGTAAAACGAAAAGGCATATCCTTCATTTCGGCTGGATAAGTATAGTAATGAGTAGATGATTTACCTTCAAGAGCAATAAGAGGGGTTTATATGTGTTGTTTCGTGGTGACGTTTCTTTTGTAAAACGAAAAGGCATATCCTTCATTTCGGCTGGATAAGTATAGTAATGAGTAGATGGTTTACCTTCAAGAGCAATAAGAGGGGTTTATATGTGTTGTTTCGTGGTGACGTTTCTTTTGTAAAACGAAAAGGCATATCCTTCATTTCGGCTGGATAAGTATAGTAATGAGTAGATGATTTACCTTCAAGAGCAATAAGAGGGGTTTATATGTGTTGTTTCGTGGTGACGTTTCTTTTGTAAAACGAAAAGGCATATCCTTCATTTCGGCTGGATAAGTATAGTAATGAGTAGATGATTTACCTTCAAGAGCAATAAGAGGGGTTTATATGTGTTGTTTCGTGGTGACGTTTCTTTTGTAAAACGAAAAGGCATATCCTTCATTTCGGCTGGATAAGTATAGTAATGAGTAGATGATTTACCTTCAAGAGCAATAAGAGGGGTTTATATGTGTTGTTTCGTGGTGACGTTTCTTTTGTAAAACGAAAAGGCATATCCTTCATTTCGGCTGGATAAGTATAGTAATGAGTAGATGATTTACCTTCAAGAGCAATAAGAGGGGTTTATATGTGTTGTTTCGTGGTGACGTTTCTTTTGTAAAACGAAAAGGCATATCCTTCATTTCGGCTGGATAAGTATAGTAATGAGTAGATGATTTACCTTCAAGAGCAATAAGAGGGTTTTATATGTGTTGTTTCGTGGTGACGTTTCTTTTGTAAAACGAAAAGGCATATCCTTCATTTCGGCTGGATAAGTATAGTAATGAGTAGATGATTTACCTTCAAGAGCAATAAGAGGGGTTTATATGTGTTGTTTCGTGGTGACGTTTCTTTTGTAAAACGAAAAGGCATATCCTTCATTTCGGCTGGATAAGTATAGTAATGAGTAGATGATTTACCTTCAAGAGCAATAAGAGGGGTTTATATGTGTTGTTTCGTGGTGACGTTTCTTTTGTAAAACGAAAAGGCATATCCTTCATTTCGGCTGGATAAGTATAGTAATGAGTAGATGATTTACCTTCAAGAGCAATAAGAGGGGTTTATATGTGTTGTTTCGTGGTGACGTTTCTTTTGTAAAACGAAAAGGCATATCCTTCATTTCGGCTGGATAAGTATAGTAATGAGTAGATGGTTTACCTTCAAGAGCAATAAGAGGGGTTTATATGTGTTGTTTCGTGGTGACGTTTCTTTTGTAAAACGAAAAGGCATATCCTTCATTTCGGCTGGATAAGTATAGTAATGAGTAGATGATTTACCTTCAAGAGCAATAAGAGGGGTTTATATGTGTTGTTTCGTGGTGACGTTTCTTTTGTAAAACGAAAAGGCATATCCTTCATTTCGGCTGGATAAGTATAGTAATGAGTAGATGATTTACCTTCAAGAGCAATAAGAGGGGTTTATATGTGTTGTTTCGTGGTGACGTTTCTTTTGTAAAACGAAAAGGCATATCCTTCATTTCGGCTGGATAAGTATAGTAATGAGTAGATGATTTACCTTCAAGAGCAATAAGAGGGGTTTATATGTGTTGTTTCGTGGTGACGTTTCTTTTGTAAAACGAAAAGGCATATCCTTCATTTCGGCTGGATAAGTATAGTAATGAGTAGATGATTTACCTTCAAGAGCAATAAGAGGGGTTTATATGTGTTGTTTCGTGGTGACGTTTCTTTTGTAAAACGAAAAGGCATATCCTTCATTTCGGCTGGATAAGTATAGTAATGAGTAGATGATTTACCTTCAAGAGCAATAAGAGGGTTTTATATGTGTTGTTTCGTGGTGACGTTTCTTTTGTAAAACGAAAAGGCATATCCTTCATTTCGGCTGGATAAGTATAGTAATGAGTAGATGATTTACCTTCAAGAGCAATAAGAGGGGTTTATATGTGTTGTTTCGTGGTGACGTTTCTTTTGTAAAACGAAAAGGCATATCCTTCATTTCGGCTGGATAAGTATAGTAATGAGTAGATGATTTACCTTCAAGAGCAATAAGAGGGGTTTATATGTGTTGTTTCGTGGTGACGTTTCTTTTGTAAAACGAAAAGGCATATCCTTCATTTCGGCTGGATAAGTATAGTAATGAGTAGATGATTTACCTTCAAGAGCAATAAGAGGGGTTTATATGTGTTGTTTCGTGGTGACGTTTCTTTTGTAAAACGAAAAGGCATATCCTTCATTTCGGCTGGATAAGTATAGTAATGAGTAGATAAAATTTCCTAATAAATCTGAATTATTAATAAATACCATAGTTTTATAATTTAAATATATTTTTGTTTTAACTTGTGTTTTTGAATTATTTACAGCTTTGCGAGGAAAGCACAGATTTTAACGAACCCTAAGCAAAATCATGGAATTAAATAAAATTTTATGCTACAGTGGTCTAAGTGATTAATCAGCTCTAACGAAAAACTAGTCACATCATATTAGAATTCTATTTATAATCTTGAGTAACTAAACCTGTAGTTTTATTTGGACCATGTTAATGAGAAAGGAACCAAACGCCTTATTTTGAAAAATGAAGTGTTAATTCCTTTCAGCTATCTAGTTGTCAGAAATGTTATCCTAAATGGAAACACCATGAAAATAGTTTGTAGAATATTGTATAGTTTGTAGACAAAATACTTGAAAAATATTAATTAACTGAATCTCTGTGATATTGTAACTAAGGATATTTTTTCAGAATGTTGATACTGTCGCTTGGTTCCTTTCGGATTAGCATGATCCATTTAATATATTTACAATCTCTAAGTGTAATTATTTATTTACAAAGAATATGATTTTTATTCATAACAATGATAATTTTTAAATTTTTTTCTTTGTTTTTGCAGGTAAATTGATCCAATGTTACTGAAAATAAAAGATGACTATTCCTTCACAGGCAACAAGCTTTGGTAAGTTGTTTTCTGCAAATATAACAATTATTTAGATTAGATTATTCAAATAATTGGCTTTATGAAACACTAGATTTCCAACAATTAACCGATGAATTTCATCAGTTGTTAAATACTTTTTGTGAGAAAGAAACGAAAATTGATAAATGGAAAGTTGACAACTTTTTTGAATTCTTCGAAATTGGTTCGATATTTTTGCACAAGAATTCCAATATAGGTGTAATATGTGAATCGTTTCTGGCGTTTCTTGTTTCAGTCCAATTTTATTAATTTTTATTTTATTTGGTCGCGGTATATGAATCTTACTTGGTCCTATCTTTTAACAGCTCTTTCCATCTTCAATTTCCTGATCATCGGAGATAAGCATCGTCAATCGCGGGCTCTACTACCTCTCAAAAGCTGATGCATTTGGCAAAAAGCCTAGATTGTAGTAAGGGCTTAAATAAAAAATAATAATTATTTAAAAAAAAAATGAATTTCGTTTAGAGCCTTCTGCTCAAATTCAGCAACATAAATATGGTTTAGGTCCACCCGACAAACATATGTAATGTACTGTATAACACACTGTCTTCTTTTTCGTACATGGCCACAGCGCATGCGTACACTGTGACGCCTTTTTGTAGCTGTCTTTTTTCCAGTTTAGTCATCGCTAAAGCATATTTATGCTGAAATCGAAGGACTCGTTTTGCTTTAGTACCTCTAGGAATCCTCCTTTAATAAACGCAATTAACCTGTTGGCCGGAACCACGTTAGTTATTAGAAAGTCCAGATGTTCAAGGCCAGTTTTAGACTTTGCGATGCACCACAAACCGAGAAGAGGTTAAACAACTAATTTAGTAAGACAGAACCT
Source organism: Gonocerus acuteangulatus (assembly GCA_946811695.1). Lineage (NCBI taxonomy): Eukaryota > Metazoa > Arthropoda > Insecta > Hemiptera > Coreidae > Gonocerus > Gonocerus acuteangulatus. The sequence continues at coordinate 78,046,032 of OX328131.1, forward strand.
AGGCGCTATAACCTTTTTTAACCGATATACTAGAAGTCGGAAATAACCTCGAAGTTGAGCGCCAAACCACATATCCTAAAACTAGCGGAGACCTCGAAACATTTGAAACTAACCCAGCTTTCCTTAAAAATCTCCAATCCGTTACCTAGGGTCGATACTTGACAAATGACTAATTTGGAAACCAAATATTATCCTGAGAAGACATGAACTCAACAGACAGTACAAACTGTTAGAATAATCATCAGATCTCCCACAAACAAAGATTCATTTCGCCGACAATATTCAGACCATCATGGAATCTATAAAGCCTTCCACCTCCTGTAAAAATCAATCCTTACGATCGAAAACCCTTTGATAAAAAACCGGCCCATTATAAAAAGTCCGTCACGCAGGAGCTGCATAACTAAGCACTTTCCTCAGAATTTGGGTAGTGTAGACTGCTTTCCAGAACAATTTGCTTAAAATATCTTACATAAATAAAATAAAAACGTGAATAGTTCTCATTTTGTAATGAGTAACTGATCAATTATTAATCTGCTTCCAGAGTTATGTTTACACATGGTACCTACTACACTACGTAATAAATACAAAAATCCTCATATTATCGTATTTTGATCTAACGCAGGAACAGGATACAGTCACTCTAGTGGTAGACTGCGCTCCTTGCGGCGGCTTTGTGAACCTACGTCTGCCGGCTTTTCTATTCAAATATATTACAAATTAAACCCCCGCTTTCCGATTGACCGATTCAGCTCATTTTTACAACACTTCTTTCTCATGAGTTACCCACGACGTACACCGCGTTTCGTTACAATACAGCAGAAATTACGACCGGTATGAGTATATTAGGAATTTGGGTCCGGAGTAAACCCCCCCTTCTAATGAACCGATTTAGTTTATTTTTACAACACACATTTACCTGTGGATTAGCACTACGAATACCGAGTTTCGTCGAAATATACCAAAAATCACGGCTGGTAGTGGCGAATTGGTATTGTGGGTCCAGAGTAAACCCCCCCTTCTAATGAACCGATTTAGTTCATTTTTATATCTCACTTTTCTCTCCATATTACCACTACGAATACACAGTTTCGTTGAAATATAACAAATATTATGGCTGACATAGTCAAATAAGTGTTTTGGGTTCGGGGTAAACCCCCCCTTCCGGTGGATCGACTTTGGTGGTTAACGAACTCGTTCAATCGTTTGCTAATCGAATGCTATATACCAAGTTTCGTGACGAAAAAACAAAAACTCTGGCCGCTATCGTGTTAACAGACACATATATATATATATATATATATGCATATATATATATATATATATATATAGATATATATAAATTTTAACGGGGGTCATTTTCGTTGTCTACTAGGTAGGATCGATAAAGATTTGAAGAAATTTTTCAAAAATTCCGTCATGAGTCCAACCTCAATAGCTACTTTCCTTCGGAGGAAAGTGCTAAAACAGATAATGTATTGTTTAAGACTTCGAGAGGTCAGACAAGAGAGATAGTGTTTAATATTTATCAATACTTAGCCAAAGCTAAACCTAAAAATAATTTAAGCTATAGCCTATTCAAATAGATGGTTTATTTGGAAGGAAAAGGGTGTGGCCTGTATTCCCGCGCAAGATATGAGCGGTAAAAGTTCTATTAACCATATCACTAGGAGTTTTAAAATGTTTTCAGCCTTAGCTTTGGCTAAGTATTGATAAACATTAAACACTACTTCCTATGTCTGACCTCTCAAAGCCTTGTCTGGTCTTAAACGAGACATAATCAGTATTTCAAGTATCGTGTTGCTCCTTCAAATGAGACTTTGCTAATAGTGGAACATTCGCGAATATTTCTCACAAAATTTAAACTTTTCCGTCAATCTGAAGAAGCTATTGTTTGATAACTTAACCCTCTAAATTTTCCATACAGTGAGCTCCCAAAAAAGTGAATTAGTTACGCAATCTATTTATACAATTAAAGTTATAAATATTTGTAATATTTTATATAATGAATAAATATTACTAAATATTTTTTATAAGTTGAGTATAAAAGGAGTTGTATGATAATTAGATTGTTAATAAATCAATAATTAATGAGATAGTATGGAGTATACAATACGAGGTTCTCATCATCAGCATTTCTGATGTACGGGAAGGACTTTGGAAATATCTGATTCAAATATTACCTCTAACCCAGTTATAGCCTTCAGGCCCGATATGAAGGTTATTTTTATCTACAGTGCAAGTGTTTCCTCGTCAATCGCTAAGGAGTGGATCAATGTTTGTAGGGTCGAAGAATTTACCGAAGGATCTTTTTCGAGAAGATGGAAGACCACAAGAGGCTTGTGTCATACACAGGTAAAAAAAAAAACATTTATTTTTCCCATTGTTTTTTTTTAATGTTAAGCAAAAAATTAGTGTAGTACGCCCTAAAGAAAGGGAAACCCTTTTACGACTCTTGGCTGTAAATCGTAATGCAACTCGGATGTGCTGCCTACAAATATATACGTTTGATAAACCTTAAGTGACGAAAAAACTGAAGAAACATTATGAAGGAAAAGGAAAGTAAGATATTCTCTGGGTAGAGAGACGCGTTTCGGCAACTGCCTTTATTGGTGCCCGGGGAAATAGTCACCAAAAAAATTATGTACATATATATATATGTGTGTGTGTGTGTGTGTGTGTGTGTGTGTGTTTGTTTGTGTGTTTGTATGTCTATGGCTACAGGGATGATGCCTGTAAGTGACAAAATAGGCGAAATAAGTTAAGTTCATTAAGATTATCTACTAAGACTCCTGCAGTGTAATTAAGTCACTAACTCAGAGCCTTGATCGTTTCAGGCTTATAAAGATATGGGTTTCATGGCAGCTCGTAAAATATCCTGTTTTCTCTGTTAAAGAGCTGTCCTGAGAAGTTGAGATTGTGGACGTACCAACTTATTCCATGTGTGCGTTTGTTTGTGGTAAAACAGTTTAGAATTACTACTTTCACTAAAACGGAAGGTCAACACCGTTTTTTTTTCTCCGTAATTCGCTCGAAAAAATCGTAGCACTTGAGGTATTCAGTATCCCTGGTTCACTACTAATGCAGCCTAATTACTAAGGCGAAAAATCTCCTAAAGTAGTGAGTGGTCTACCTATAATTTCAATCAGTTAATGCAGCCTAATTACTAAGGCGAAAAATCTCCTAAAGTAGTGAGTGGTCTACCTATAATTTCAATCAGTTAATGCAGCCTAATTACTAAGGCGAAAAATCTCCTAAAGTAGTGAGTGGTCTACCTATAATTTCAATCAGTTAATGCAGCCTAATTACTAAGGCGAAAAATCTCCTAAAGTAGTGAGTGGTCTACCTATAATTTCAATCAGTTAATGCAGCCTAATTACTAAGGCGAAAAATCTCCTAAAGTAGTGAGTGGTCTACCTATAATTTCAATCAGTTAATGCAGCCTAATTACTAAGGCGAAAAATCTCCTAAAGTAGTGAGTGGTCTACCTATAATTTCAATCAGTTAATGCAGCCTAATTACTAAGGCGAAAAATCTCCTAAAGTAGTGAGTGGTCTACCTATAATTTCAATCAGTTAATGCAGCCTAATTACTAAGGCGAAAAATCTCCTAAAGTAGTGAGTGGTCTACCTATAATTTCAATCAGTTAATGCAGCCTAATTACTAAGGCGAAAAATCTCCTAAAGTAGTGAGTGCTCTACCTATAATTTCAATCAGCTGTGATTAGTAACCTGTGTATAATCGATAGCTCCCAAAAAGCAAAAATCGATCTTCTAGAAACAGATTATTCTTTTAAAATAAAATATTGTATTTCTTTTTAGTATTTAGTCAATACATAAAATATTAAATGCTGTCTATTCATATTTATTGTGGTAGAAGAATCAGAGAATCCTGTTCCTCAGTACAAAATCAAGATATAACTCAGGTTGCATTGTCAATTCCATTTATTGTGTGATAGTGGTAGAAGAATCAGAGAATCCTGTTCCTCAGTACAAAATCAAGATATAACTCAGGTTGCATTGTCAATTCCATTTATTGTGTGATAGTGGTAGAAGAATCAGAGAATCCTGTTCCTCAGTACAAAATCAAGATATAACTCAGGTTGCATTGTCAATTCCATTTATTGTGTGATAGTGGTAGAAGAATCAGAGAATCCTGTTCCTCAGTACAAAATCAAGATATAACTCAGGTTGCATTGTCAATTCCATTTATTGTGTGATAGTGGTAGAAGAATCAGAGAATCCTGTTCCTCAGTACAAAATCAAGATATAACTCAGGTTGCATTGTCAATTCCATTTATTGTGTGATAGTGGTAGAAGAATCAGAGAATCCTGTTCCTCAGTACAAAATGAAAATATAACTCAGGTTGCATTGTCAATTCCATTTATTGTGTGATAGTGGTAGAAGAATCAGAGAATCCTGTTCCTCAGTACAAAATCAAGATATAACTCAGGTTGCATTGTCAATTCCATTTATTGTGTGATAGTGGTAGAAGAATCAGAGAATCCTGTTCCTCAGTACAAAATCAAGATATAACTCAGGTTGCATTGTCAATTCCATTTATTGTGTGATAGTGGTAGAAGAATCAGAGAATCCTGTTCCTCAGTACAAAATGAAAATATAACTCAGGTTGCACTGTCAATTCCATTTATTGTGTGATAGTGGTAGAAGAATCAGAGAATCCTGTTCCTCAGTACAAAATGAAAATATAACTCAGGTTGCACTGTCAATTCCATTTATTGTGTGATAGTGGTAGAAGAATCAGAGAATCCTGTTCCTCAGTACAAAATCAAGATATAACTCAGGTTGCATTGTCAATTCCATTTATTGTGTGATAGTGGTAGAAGAATCAGAGAATCCTGTTCCTCAGTACAAAATGAAAATATAACTCAGGTTGCACTGTCAATTCCATTTATTGTGTGATAGTGGTAGAAGAATCAGAGAATCCTGTTCCTCAGTACAAAATGAAAATATAACTCAGGTTGCACTGTCAATTCCATTTATTGTGTGATAGTGGTAGAAGAATCAGAGAATCCTGTTCCTCAGTACAAAATGAAAATATAACTCAGGTTGCATTGTCAATTCCATTTATTGTGTGATAGTGGTAGAAGAATCAGAGAATCCTGTTCCTCAGTACAAAATCAAGATATAACTCAGGTTGCATTGTCAATTCCATTTATTGTGTGATAGTGGTAGAAGAATCAGAGAATCCTGTTCCTCAGTACAAAATGAAAATATAACTCAGGTTGCACTGTCAATTCCATTTATTGTGTGATAGTGGTAGAAGAATCAGAGAATCCTGTTCCTCAGTACAAAATGAAAATATAACTCAGGTTGCACTGTCAATTCCATTTATTGTGTGATAGTGGTAGAAGAATCAGAGAATCCTGTTCCTCAGTACAAAATCAAGATATAACTCAGGTTGCATTGTCAATTCCATTTATTGTGTGATAGTGGTAGAAGAATCAGAGAATCCTGTTCCTCAGTACAAAATGAAAATATAACTCAGGTTGCACTGTCAATTCCATTTATTGTGTGATAGTGGTAGAAGAATCAGAGAATCCTGTTCCTCAGTACAAAATGAAAATATAACTCAGGTTGCACTGTCAATTCCATTTATTGTGTGATAGTGGTAGAAGAATCAGAGAATCCTGTTCCTCAGTACAAAATGAAAATATAACTCAGGTTGCATTGTCAATTCCATTTATTGTGTGATAGTGGTAGAAGAATCAGAGAATCCTGTTCCTCAGTACAAAATCAAGATATAACTCAGGTTGCATTGTCAATTCCATTTATTGTGTGATAGTGGTAGAAGAATCAGAGAATCCTGTTCCTCAGTACAAAATGAAAATATAACTCAGGTTGCACTGTCAATTCCATTTATTGTGTGATAGTGGTAGAAGAATCAGAGAATCCTGTTCCTCAGTACAAAATGAAAATATAACTCAGGTTGCACTGTCAATTCCATTTATTGTGTGATAGTGGTAGAAGAATCAGAGAATCCTGTTCCTCAGTACAAAATCAAAATATAACTCAGGTTGCATTGTCAATTCCATTTATTGTGTGATAGTGGTAGAAGAATCAGAGAATCCTGTTCCTCAGTACAAAATGAAAATATAACTCAGGTTGCACTGTCAATTCCATTTATTGTGTGATAGTGGTAGAAGAATCAGAGAATCCTGTTCCTCAGTACAAAATGAAAATATAACTCAGGTTGCATTGTCAATTCCATTTATTGTGTGATAGTGGTAGAAGAATCAGAGAATCCTGTTCCTCAGTACAAAATCAAGATATAACTCAGGTTGCATTGTCAATTCCATTTATTGTGTGATAGTGGTAGAAGAATCAGAGAATCCTGTTCCTCAGTACAAAATCAAGATATAACTCAGGTTGCACTGTCAATTCCATTTATTGTGTGATAGTGGTAGAAGAATCAGAGAATCCTGTTCCTCAGTACAAAATCAAAATATAACTCAGGTTGCTTTGTCAATTCCATTTATTGTGTGATAGTGGTAGAAGAATCAGAGAATCCTGTTCCTCAGTACAAAATGAAAATATAACTCAGGTTGCACTGTCAATTCCATTTATTGTGTGATAGTGGTAGAAGAATCAGAGAATCCTGTTCCTCAGTACAAAATGAAAATATAACTCAGGTTGCATTGTCAATTCCATTTATTGTGTGATAGTCGTAGAAGAATCAGAGAATCCTGTTCCTCAGTACAAAATGAAAATATAACTCAGGTTGCATTGTCAATTCCATTTATTGTGTGATAGTGGTAGAAGAATCAGAGAATCCTGTTCCTCAGTACAAAATCAAAATATAACTCAGGTTGCATTGTCAATTCCATTTATTGTGTGATAGTGGTAGAAGAATCAGAGAATCCTGTTCCTCAGTACAAAATGAAAATATAACTCAGGTTGCATTGTCAATTCCATTTATTGTGTGATAGTGGTAGAAGAATCAGAGAATCCTGTTCCTCAGTACAAAATGAAAATATAACTCAGGTTGCATTGTCAATCCCATTTATTGTGTGATAGTGGTAGAAGAATCAGAGAATCCTGTTCCTCAGTACAAAATCAAAATATAACTCAGGTTGCATTGTCAATTCCATTTATTGTGTGATAGTCGTAGAAGAATCAGAGAATCCTGTTCCTCAGTACAAAATGAAAATATAACTCAGGTTGCATTGTCAATTCCATTTATTGTGTGATAGTGGTAGAAGAATCAGAGAATCCTGTTCCTCAGTACAAAATCAAAATATAACTCAGGTTGCACTGTCAATTCCATTTATTGTGTGATAGTGGTAGAAGAATCAGAGAATCCTGTTCCTCAGTACAAAATCAAAATATAACTCAGGTTGCATTGTCAATTCCATTTATTGTGTGATAGTGGTAGAAGAATCAGAGAATCCTGTTCCTCAGTACAAAAACAAAATATAACTCAGGTTGCATTGTCAATTCCATTTATTGTGTGATAGTGGTAGAAGAATCAGAGAATCCTGTTCCTCAGTACAAAATCAAGATATAACTCAGGTTGCATTGTCAATTCCATTTATTGTGTGATAGTGGTAGAAGAATCAGAGAATCCTGTTCCTCAGTACAAAATCAAAATATAACTCAGGTTGCATTGTCAATTCCATTTATTGTGTGATAGTGGTAGAAGAATCAGAGAATCCTGTTCCTCAGTACAAAATGAAAATATAACTCAGGTTGCATTGTCAATTCCATTTATTGTGTGATAGTGGTAGAAGAATCAGAGAATCCTGTTCCTCAGTACAAAATGAAAATATAACTCAGGTTGCATTGTCAATTCCATTTATTGTGTGATAGTGGTAGAAGAATCAGAGAATCCTGTTCCTCAGTACAAAATCAAAATATAACTCAGGTTGCATTGTCAATTCCATTTATTGTTTTAAACATAAAGTTCCCATTGTCAGCAGTTTAATTATTATTTAAACCGCTATTTACATATTGGCTTAATAAATCTCAAATTTGTTCTCTCATACTGCAATAAGTATAAGAAAATAGATTTCCAACCTAATTGCAGGTTGCATGTCTCCGGTTGTTGCACTAGTATCCATTTGTTAGTTGGCTCCATTTGTTGTCTATATAAGTATTGTAAGAATAAGATTTTTGTTTTATAGACAAAAATATTGAATTTGTTCTCCAATTCATATGTATTATTTACCCTGTTGGGCTTAGAGCTATTCTGCTTCTCCTAAAACCTTATTTCCTCCAACTGTTTATTAATATATATATATATATATATATATATATATATATATATATATATATATTATATAAACACAAACACACACTAAATAAACATGAATAGATTTCGTAGTTTAATTTGTAATGATCCCCGGACTCAATTATTAATTTAATTTAGGTCTGTAGTAACAACTCCAAGTTCTTTTTTTGAGTTTCTAATGTTCCCGATTATTTCGGCAAGATACTCCAAGTTTCGTTTCAAGAAACTAAACATGACAGCCAGTAAGGGTCAATTAATAATATTTTTCCGGAGTATTCACCGGTTCCAGAAACTCATTTACTTTGTTTCTTGCTATACAACAATTTTTCGGTTTCCATAGCATATTAGTCATTTGCGTCCCCTTGCAGTCCCCTTTTGGACCGATTTTGCTAGTCGCGTCGGTAACCACCTTTTGTTGCACATACTATAATATGTGTGTTGTAGGTTATTTATAAAGGGAGTCATTTTCGGTGTCTAGTAGATGGGATCAATAAAGGTCTAGTAGATGGGATCAATAAAGGTCTAGTAGATGGGATCAATAAAGGTCTAGTAGATGGGATCAATAAAGGTCTAGTAGATGGGATCAATAAAGGTCTAGTAGATGGGATCAATAAAGGTCTAGTAGATGGGATCAATAAAGGTCTAGTAGATGGGATCAATAAAGGTTGCAAGACAGTTTTCCTAAACTAGTTTCATGAGTGCAACCTTAACAGCCACATTTCTTCGGAAATTCCTAAAACATTATTATTTATATATGGTTCGTACCGTATTAAGTAGTAATAGAATTACTTTTTAATATGAGGTTAGCTTTTGAAATGTTATAGCTTGAGCACTCCTGCCTAAGATTGTGGGTTCGATTCCCACTAGGGATAGTGGCTCTTCCTTCGATGAATTAGCCCGGTCCTTGTTAGAAAAAGGTTGTAATCCGTCCCAAAAATCTCTGTTAGGTATAAGTGGATGTTGTAAATTAAATAAATAATAAGACTCTTTATATTTCTCATTCTTCTGTGGCGTTTGCTTCATCATCAAAACATCTCATCATTCGGGATTATGGTTTCCCTTATATATTAAGAAATGTTTATGTATTTACGCAATTATAGTTTTTTAGGCTGTTGTAAGGAAGACTTTGGAGTTACTCAAGACATTCTGAATAACGTTGGTTGTCTTCGGATTTCTGTAATTATTCTCACGTTAATTAAGTCTGCCATAACGCAGCTATTCAATGTTAATCCCGCATTAATCCTTGTCGGACATGTATATTTCTTCACATCGATTTAAATATTCTAATTGGAGATCTATCGTGGAGAACTGTTCCAAGGATGTTTCGCATTCCACGTGCCCATTTAGTATGTAATTCCCATGTTGTAATATAGAAAGAAGGGGGTCTTTAGGGGGTTCACACGTGTCGACCATGGTCAGGATCTTCAAAATGTCGGCACATTCGGGTTGCGTCATAGGGTCAACCGCATAAGCGCGTTTCCTCCCTATAGAGGAAGGGAGGAAACGCGCTAAAGAGGTCAGACTCGCAGGAACTGCGTCATCTTAGCGTTATCCGTTCCTCTACCTAGTACCATTAGTAAAGGAACAGAAGCAGTCTTTGATTTAGATTTTAATCTTTCGTGAAAAATATCAAATAAATTCTGAAAGAGAAGGGGTATTTAAGGCGCCTTGACAGTATCCTAAGAGAAGGGGTATTTAAGGCGCCTTGACAGTATCCTAAGAGAAGGGGTAGTTAAGGCGCCTTGACAGTATCCTAAGAGAAGGGGTATTTAAGGCGCCTTGACAGTATCCTAAGAGAAGGGGTATTTAAGGCGCCTTGACAGTATCCTATGAGAAGGGGTATTTAAGGCGCCTTGACAGTATCCTAAGAGAAGGGGTATTTAAGGCGCCTTGACAGTATCCTATGAGAAGGGGTATTTAAGGCGCCTTGACAGTATCCTAAGAGAAGGGGTATTTAAGGCGCCTTGACAGTATCCTAAGAGAAGGGGTATTTAAGGCGCCTTGACAGTATCCTAAGAGGAGGGGTATTTAAGGCGCCTTGACAGTATCCTAAGAGAAGGGGTATTTAAGGCGCCTTGACAGAATCCTATGAGAAGGGGTATTTAAGGCGCCTTGACAGTATCCTAAGAGAAGGGGTATTTAAGGCGCCTTGACAGTATCCTAAGAGAAGGGGTATTTAAGGCGCCTTGACAGTATCCTATGAGAAGGGGTATTTAAGGCGCCTTGACAGTATCCTAAGAGAAGGGGTATTTAAGGCGCCTTGACAGTATCCTAAGAGAAGGGGTATTTAAGGCGCCAACTGGAAGTTGACAGAATCCTAAGCGGTAATGGCTGCTGAACGTTTGCCCTTAACTTAACGTTAATCCTATTACCAACCTGTTTTTAATTTTCTTAGGTTGTTTTTCTAAAAGACTCATTTTACTGACGGAATTTAAAATACAAAATACAACCAATATACGCAGTACCTGGTGTTCCAAAGTAAGTCTATCCAACACAGACTTACTTTCTTATCTACCCAAGAGATGCACAATAGCGAAATTGTAATAAAACACATAATATACGCAGTACCTGGTGTTCCAAAGTAAGTCTATCCAACACAGACTTACTTTCTTATCTACCCAAGAGATGCACAATAGCGAAATTGTAATAAAACACATAGTGAAACGCGCGTTACAAGCTCTCCAACTGTGTTTAATTATAAGCTCTTGGAGTGCCAGAAGGTCGTGAATGGTGTAGAGCGTTGAATAAAGGTTTTGAAGCTGATATAATGGTGTGTTTTATTATCGATCTTTTGCCACATTTATATATATATATAGTTATTACTTCGTCTATATGGGATAAGTAAGTGCAGCTACGACTGTTACTAATGCATTATCTCCACTCCATTAAGGGAAGTATTGTGGTTTTGTAGGTACTCTTCGGAGGGAGGGTTGGAACAACCCCCTCCTGGGGTCCCTTCCAGGAACAAGTACATTTCATATACCTCCCTTTGTCTGCCTCTTTCTCAGTTTATTTCATATTTCTACTGACATTTTTCATTGTGGCTTTCGTCGTTTATCTTCTTCCCTCTTTCACTTTGTTTGCAACGCCTTTAGAGGTTCATAAAATTGGAAGCTTGTCTTCTGGAATATCTTCTCAAACAAGGCCGGCTGTAGAACTAATTGTACTAAATGAGATGCTGGAAGCCGTTGAGGTGATACAAAGTCAGGGAATGGTTGGGGGGGAAAAGGCAGATCTTCAGAAAAATCTATATTTCAAACGTTTCGGCATTCGTTTTGGGAGCCTTCTTCAACAGTACTTATACAAGGTCACATGTAGGTTATTGTGGCCATCTTCCATCTCCTAGGCATTTTTACCGAATAAGTCTGCCAAGAGCATACTGAAAGATTCAAGATAGAGATTTATCTGAAAATCTGACCTTTTTTCAATAGTTACATTCCTTGAGAACATGCTGAAAGTTTTCTCTTGGTTTAGGTCAATTATTAAGCCCAAGAATGAGGAAAATACATGAGCGATTGACCCCTTTATAATTTATTCCTGATTTGTCATAAAGTTGAAACCAGTCCTGAGCATGGTGATAAACACGTACAGGGCGGAGTGAGTCAGTGGAGTTGGACAAGGATTGGACGAAGTAGAGGGGCCGACCTTGGGAGGGCAACGAACTCAGCCATTTAGCGAATTATACAAAACTAACCAAATCTTTGGATGTACCAAAATCTCTTCATAATAAATTCCAACACTTAGAACCTAGAGATTTAGAACGCTCACTAGTCATATTTAAACGTCATGTAAATAATATGTTATGTGTTTATGATATCAACACTTTAGAAGTTGCAAGATGCTCCTCCAAGATTCCTCTACGTAGAATTATTTATGCAACAAGCAGCTGGAAGGAAGCCTAGTAACGAAAAAACGTGAGCGTTCCTAGTTTTTTCAAGTGAACTTTGCCCCCAAAAACATGTTCAGGTAGTCAGATTCTGCTAACCAGTTACAAAAAAGAGTCCGCTAGCGTTTGCGCATGCGCGGTTGACATGTATGAATCCGTCGGCGTTCGCTCATGCGCGGTGGCCATGCACGAACATAAATATGATTTAGCGATCACTAAACTGTAAAAACAACGTTACAACAAAACCTTACAAAAAAGTGTCCGCTGGCGTTCGCGCATGCGTGCTGGCCATGTACTGTTTGTTATACAGTACATTTTCTTTAAGCAATTACCTGGATTCGCCGATATTAGATTTTTCACAATTCTGGGATAAACATTATATCAATGGTTTGTCGGGCCGAGCTAAACCATATTTATGTTCCCGAATTTGAGCAGAAGGCTCTAGAAAAACTATTATTATTTTTTTATGACATTTAACAATAAAATGAGTATGTTTTTCTACTTCTTATAAGAAGTAGAAAAACATATTGGCTATAGTGTTTCCAAAAGCGACCGTTGACAAAGAGAATGAAGCCATTTCCGTTTAGGATACAATCAGCTTCCTGTTGTGGCACTTAAAATTATAGTTCTCTTTGAGGTTTAATTTTATATTTTTCACAAGAGATAAAATTCTATCAATAATCGCGTCTTTTCTTTTACTAATTGCGCCAGGGGTATGAAAGGAAACGAGTTAAGATGACGCAGTTCCTGCGAGTTGGTCTTTTCTATTGTCCTTCCGCCTGCCATAAATATGATTGCAAAGGTAAAGAAATGTCATCTTTCGCCATGTGTTCTATGAAATCAGCCCTTACCTCTGTGATTAAGGACCCTGCGCCGAGATGCGGGAGAGAGAGACCAGGTCATGGGAGCCAGCTGTACCTGCTTCTTCCTTCTATGGATTTCCAAGCTCTCTCTCCCTCCATAATCCCCTATATGGACATTGGACGCGGGAATCGCACACTCTGCCGTGTAGATAAGCATATGATGGATATTAGTGCGCTACACACGAATCTCTTTTTTGAAACACTTAAGGATTAGAAGACTCAGAAATAAATAATTATAAATCTCATTTTCATTTTTCATCAAAGTGATAAGATAAAGATTTGCCGTCAACTATCACCGGAAAACTACGCACAATAAAGTCTACCCTTTATCTATATATATAAAAATCACGTGTCTGTCTGTTTTTCTGTTTGTCTGTTTGTTTGTTCCTTATACAAATCCACACCGTTTGACCGTTTTTGACCAAACTTGGAATAATGGTAGGTCTTGATACGAGAAATCTCCTAGGCTAGGTCAAAAAAATCTACCAGCTGTCTGTCTGTATGTTTGTCCCTTATACAAATCCATACCGTTCATCCGATTTTGACTAAACTCGGTAGACATGTAGATCTTAATCTGGGGAGAGTCGTAGGCTAAGTCAAAAACGTCTACCAGCTGTCTGTCTGTATGTTTGTCCCTTATACAAATCCACACCGTTCGTCCGGTTTTGACTAAACTCGGTACACATGTAGATCTTAATCTGAGGAGTGTCGTAGGCTAAGTCAAAAACGTCTTATAGCTGTCTGTCTGTATGTTTGTCCCTTATACAAATCCACACCGTTCGTCGGACTTAGACTAAACTCGGTACACATGTAGATCTTAATCTGGGGAGTGTCGTAGGTTAAGTCAAAAACGTCTACCAGATGTCTGTCTGTATGTTTGTTCTTTATACAAACCGACACCGTTTGACGGATTTTGATCAAACTGGGCACACAGGTTGGTCTTGATCAGGGGATTGTCAGAGGCCAGGTCAAAAACGTCTACCAGCTGCTGTCTGTATGTTGTTGTTTCTTTTTATAAAAATCCACACCGTTAGACCGATTTTTACCAAACTTGGCATACATGTATGTCTTGATACGGGGGGTGTTATAGGTTATGTCAAAGTCGTCTAGGACTCAGAGTTGGGAGGTCACAGGTTCGAAACAGTTACAGATTCGTGTTATTAGATTTTAATAAAACTTATTTGGTTTCTAATTTATTTAGGCTTTTCTATATTCAGAAAGTAGGTGTAGCATGGCACGCCGGGTGACAGCTAGTTTATAACTAAGATGGAATAATTCTAAATTCTGAGGCCGCCATTTGCATTTCAACGAACAACAAGCTACTTTAAACTCAATAACAACTAATTATGTCTCGTTTAGGACCAGGGAAGGCTTTGAGATCTCAGACAAGGGAGATAGTAAATATAGTTTAATATTTATCAATACTTAGCCAAAGCTAATACTAATTTAAGCTATAGCCTGTTCAAATAGATGGTTTAGTTGGAGGGAAAAGGGTGTGGCCTATATTCCCCGTGCAAGAAATTGGCTGTAACAATTGTTTTTGTTATAACCTTATCACTAGGAGCTTTAAAACGTTGTTAGTCTTAGCTTTAGCTAAGTATTGATAAATATTAGACTATATTTCCTTTTTCTGACCTATCAAAGCCTTCCCTAGTCTTAAACGAGACATAATCAGTTTTTAAAATGTTTCACGTACCGTGTTGATCCTTGAAATGGGAGGTGGAACCGTCGGGTCTTATACGAGAAGTAATTTTCGCTGGGACGACAATCGACAATCGGGGAAATTAGTGCATAAAACTTCACACAAAACTTTAAGTTTTAGATTTTTTTCGTTAAAGTTTTGTTTGATGTCCATAGTTTCTTTAATTGATTTTGGGAGTATTATTAATTTGCTAGTAAAATATAATACCTAAAACGAGAAACAATTTTTGGTTTTTTGTCATTGGTCATTGCGAGCAGATGTCCAAGGGACCGAGTGAGAAATTTCCGCTACAGTAAGATACAGGCGCCTTTTCTACAGGATTTCAGTGGATTAAGTATTTTAATTTTTCCTAGAATATTAACTATATTTATTCCGTGCTTTCCAAATGTTTCTAGGCAAGAACATTATGGAAACGCGCTAAGATGACGCATTTCCTGCGAGTCAGACATTATTTTTGTCGGTCATTTTAAGTAGATTATTTAGGAATGTGGTTTAAGTGGACCACTTGGCTGAGGAAGTTGTTAGTTACGCACCTCCTGCGTAACGGGTTTTCATCTTTTGAGTTGTCATTTTATACTTAAATTTACAAAATGCTTACCTACTAAGTGTAAAGTCTATTATCTTTAGAATGAATTATTGAATGAGAAAGGCCCGTTATTATCAGCTATACCCTAACCCAATCATCCATTGTTAGTTGGTTAGGTGAATAGAAACCAGCTCAACGGCTCATAGAATTCTATAGTTAGTTCCACTGACCCAGTATAATAGTTTATAGTTTGGGAGTATTTACTATTTTATTTCTGCTTTTTCATTGGCGATTATAGATTAGAGTTTCATAGGAGTTTCTTATGTTAGTGTTTATTTCTAGGATAATTATCTATTTATTCACTGGGCTCCACAGCAGAAAAGTGATTAGGTCACATAAAAATAATTAATAAAAACTGTATAAAATTAAAAGAGTAAAATATATTTTTATGTACAGGGTGTCCTGTAAATGTCTAGTCATATTGTGGGAGGTGATAGAGGACCTTTAGGGGAACAAAAAATATACAGGGTGTCCCGTAAATGTCTAGTCATATTGTGGGAGGTGATAGAGGAACCTTAGGGGAACAGAACATGTTCTATGACGATTTTCTGAATTCTCACACATAAGGGAGAACGTGTATACAGGATGTCCCGTAAATGTCTAGTCATATTGTGGGAGGTGATAGAGGACCTTTAGGGGAACAGAACATGTTCTATAACGATTTCCCGAATTCTCACACATAAGGGAGAAAATGTCCTTTTATTGTTTTATCAAGACAAAAGTGGTTTTTAGAAGAATAGTCGTTGTAGCTCCGTCCCAGGTGGTACTACTAGAAAGGAAGTGAAACCAATCGAAAGAATGCTTAGGAGGGAACTTGGCCTGGCGCACTACCGTGCGCCTAGATATATGTATATCTACATATACAGGGTGTCCCGTAAATGTCTAGTCATATTGTGGGAGGTGATAGAGGACGTTTAGGGGAACAAAAAATTTCCTATGACGATTTTCCGAATTCTCGCCCTTAAGGGAGAAAATGTCCTTTTATTGTTTTATCGAGACAAACGTGGTTTTTAGAAGAATAATCGTTGTAGCTCCGTCCTAGGTGGTTCTACTAGAAAGGAAATTTAGAATAGCTTTCTTTTTGTAAGATATACATTCAATCATTTATACGTTTACTTCCAACTAGTCTTATAGTAAATTTACTCAGCTTTCGATTGGTTTCACTTCCTTTCTAGTAGAACCACCTGGGACGGAGCTACAACGATTATTCTCCTAAAAACCACGTTTGTCTCGATAAAACAATAAAACGACGTTTTCTCCCTTGTCTGTGAGAATTCGGAAAATCGTCATAGAACATTTTTTGTTCCCCTAAAGGTCCTCTATCACCTCCCAGAATATGACTAGACATTTACCATTACCTCTCTTCTGTAGATTCATTCGGTGCCCATTACGACATAGTCTTTTGTTGAAGAAACTGGAATGAGTTGCTCCAAAAACATTGTTTAAAAAATTACCTTATATTTGCGACGTTTCGAACCTATTTAGGCTCATCGTCAGCCATCTTATTTTAAGTCGTGTTTAGGTCCGTAAATTTTGAGATTGAACGTTAAATCCGGGTAAGAAGGTTCATAATTTGTTAAGTGGACAAGGCATATTCAGTGTGTTCAATCTCAAAATTTATGGACTTTAATATGAAATTTAAAAATTTATAATAGACCTTAACACGACCTAATGTAAGAACCCTGATGATTAACGTAAACACGTTCGAAACCTCGCAAATATAAGTTAATGTTGTAAACAATTTTGGGAAAACTGCCAGTTTCCTCAAGATCCATTGATTTTTCCCGACCCACACCTCCAACTTACATCTGGTCCTTTGTTATGAAGTAGGTCCTTTTTCCTTTAAAAATTATACGATTTTTTCTGATTGTTTCAAATCATCAAATAACTTAAATAACGCGATGATACAAAGTAATCTATCTCTTACCGATATCACTAGAATACTAACGCGTGATTTATCATATGTTAATACACTTACCATGTTATTCAAAATGTGTTTATTTTAAATTAAATTAAAGCACAAAAAGTTGGAGAAAGATTGGCTTGTTGCTTGAATGTTTTTTTTCTTGGTTGAAGGTGTGGGCGGAAAGGATAAATGGATTCTTGAAGTAACTGGCAAAATTTGCTCCCCAAAATTATTTAAAACATTCACCTATGATGATGAACCTAAAGAGGCTCGAAACGTCGAAAATATGAGTTGATGTTTTAAACAATTTTTGCTGCCAGTTAGTTGAAGTAATATATTTGGACGTGAGGGCAACCTTCAGCGATTAGTTTTTTTGGCATGAGTACTCATTATGTAGAAATGTGTTAATATTTAGTGTCCAATTCTATTCCTGTTAAGATGTCCTATTCTATAGGCCTAAAGGTTTGGACTGAACGGATCTAGGATACACACGAACAGCCAGTTATTGTAGACCCACTGTATGTGAAGCAAATATCTTCTTGTCCATACACGTCACGCCTGGTCTGCACAGCCCCGGTCTCGTTGGGCTGAACACTTAATCTATTGGTTTTATCATTCTACTTCGATGGACTGTACTGTTCAACTCTGGCCTCAAGGCTGTCTCATACAGAGTAAGGTATATCTGAAGATATGGACTACGCGGTCCAAATCCTCAGATATTCCTTGCCGTATATAGGCCCCCTAAGATATGGAAACATCCTAAGATTAGATTAGACAGTTTCTTTGTGTCGGATTTCTTTCTGTCTATAAGATCCTTGTTTTAGCTGTTTTCAGGACTGCCTTCCTATTCTCATCTTTGTCCTTCTCTTGTAAGTTTTGTCTTGTGTTTCAGTTCCG
The DNA here is from genome assembly GCA_946811695.1 of Gonocerus acuteangulatus. Taxonomy (NCBI): domain Eukaryota; kingdom Metazoa; phylum Arthropoda; class Insecta; order Hemiptera; family Coreidae; genus Gonocerus; species Gonocerus acuteangulatus. The sequence goes on from OX328131.1 coordinate 78,064,123, forward strand.
TATACGTGTATTAATGCTGTCATTCCTTTTAGCGAATCGGATGCAGGTTGATTCTACTAAAATGGATTAGTCGAAGAATTCTCGGCCATTAAGGTTTCTTAATTAGGCGTCCTTGAAACACGCCACCATTCATTATCTCCTATTATCTCTCCCGTTCTTTTATAATAAGAACCTGTAGGAATCCATACTTCGTGGTTCGTTTTCTAAGTGTTCAAGCCTTTTTTCAGGATTTTACCTCATGCTTAAGTATCTGTTTGGGGACTTTAATTTATGACCTATTAAGACCTCCCTGATGAGTGAATTTGTGAAATTTGTTTTGCAAACTTTATAAATTCTAAATATAAGATAGGTACCGAAATGACTGAACAAAATATTTTCTAACTCTCTATCTACCTATCTTACTAACTATATCTATGATTTGTCATGTCTAGGCCGTAGGTCACTAAGTAAAATTCGAAATTGCTCTACATGTTTCGTATCTCTTCATGAGTCTTCAGGAGCCTTAAAATAAGTACAGCCTAAAATATTTTCTAACTCTCTATCTACCTATCTTACTAACTATATCTATGATTTGTCATGTCTAGGCCGTAGGTCACTAAGTAAAATTCGAAATTGCTCTACATGTTTCGTATCTCTTCATGAGTCTTCAGGAGCCTTAAAATAAGTACAGCCTAAAATAATTTCTAACTCTCTATCTACCTATCTTACTAACTAAATCTATGATTTGTCATGTCTAGGCCGTAGGTCACTAAGTAAAATTCGAAATTGCTCTACATGTTTCGTATCTCTTCATGAGTCTTCAGGAGCCTTAAAATAAGTACAGCCTAAAATATTTTCTAACTCTCTATCTACCTATCTTACTAACTATATCTATGATTTGTCATGTCTAGGCCGTAGGTCACTAAGTAAAATTCGAAATTGCTCTACATGTTTCGTATCTCTTCATGAGTCTTCAGGAGCCTTAAAATAAGTACAGCCTAAAATATTTTCTAACTCTCTATCTACCTATCTTACTAACTAAATCTAGGATTTGTCATGTCTAGGCCGTAGGTCACTAAGTAAAATTCGAAATTGCTCTACATGTTTCGTATCTCTTCATGAGTCTTCAGGAGCCTTAAAATAAGTACAGCCTAAAATAATTTCTAACTCTCTATCTACCTATCTTACTAACTATATCTATGATTTGTCATGAGTAGATGTAAAGTAGGGTTTCTGGCGCAGTCTTCAAAATTCCCTATTTCCCCGAAAAAACCTGATCGTCGATTTTTGTAGGATTTTTCATTTTTATCTCAAACATCTAATTTTTTTAAAAAATATACATTTTCTAACATATTTCTTTAAAACCTAACAAATAAAAAAAAAATACATATTTTTAACATATTTCTTTAAAACGATACAAAATTGGGATCACCCCCAAAAAGTAAAAATATTATATAATTAATTTAATTATTATTTCCATTTGTTATACACGTTTAATCATCAATATCACTTTCAGATTTCTTAGATTTAGATCTATTTTCATTTTTATTTTCTCGGAAGTCAATAATATGAATTTTCTTCCCATCATTTAATTCTTTTAAACCGTCATAAACGAATAATAGTTTCTGTGAATTTAATTGTTGAATATCTTTTTTATTTAATTTGTCATTAAATCTATCTGGTAGATAAACTTGAAATTTATCTTCCTTATCTTTTAACGTAACAACTATACGTTTTCCAAATTTTGTAATAGTTTCTTTAAATTCTTTAATTGAATAAGATTGACCACATTCCAATTCTGTTAGTTTCTTTATTGGAGTATTTTGACATTGACCAACTCGTTGGATCTTTTTTAATACTTCCATTTATTAGAAATAAAATTTATCAAATAAAATTAATCAATTTTATAAAAACCTTTATTACAATTATATTTTCGTACACTGAGAATGCTCTATATAAATCCACCATTGTTATCGAAGTGGGGCGGGGTATCTGAATGATATCACATATGGGCGGAGGTTCCGGTGGGTGTACTCGCTTGATTGCTGCTGCAGTCTGGTATTGATTTTTTGAACTACCAACAACTAACAACCTTTCTATTTGTTAATTTTCGACTGATTTCGAGAATTTCTTAAATATTAATTAATGAAAATAGATTAATCTGATAATTTAAAACTATTAACTAAATAACAAACAAATACTTGGATGGAATAAACAATCTAATAACAAGTAATAGACTATTAAAGTCGTAAGTTCTCGGTTTCATCATTCATACAGGATTCTAGTATATATACAACAGTCAATAGTATTTCAGACGTGGAAAAGTGAGAGAACCAAATGTATCTCATCACCGATGTACCGAGATGGCCATAGGTACACCGGAAACGATGTGACGCATGCGGTGATCTCATAGAGCATGCCATTTTCCTCAAAAATACCTCACGCTCACCTTACTTTGTAAAATCTAAAAAAAGTTACCAAGCCTGAAAAGTTGACAGACGGCTATAAACGCCTGATGGTCCGTGATGGGCTCAAGCAACTCAAAAATAACGAGTTGAACACTTCCAAAGGAAGTACAAAGGTAACTAAAGAACAAAGTAAGGTTGAAGCCAAAAGGAGAGAGGAAGGAGAATACGGGGTATTTTTGCACATTTTTAGAAAAAATTAAAAATAAAAAAATTAACCATTACTTTCAAAGTCTTGAGAGACATAAATAAATCTTAAATATTTGTCATTCTAAATTTCTATTAAATCATTCTTTATAAAATCATATTTCAACTTTTTCTCAGAAACAATAATCACATATATATTTGTACCACCAGGAACTACATTATGAAAATCAACATTCAGAATAATATTATTTTTACTATTTGAAATATTAATTGGTCCTTTTCTAATATCTATTACATATAAAGGTCTATTTTTTATGAAATCATCAGGATCATAAAGCATATTCATATTTCCGATATAAGACCTTTTATAATCTTTATACATATCATATAATAATGAATAATTGTTCTCTTTAATATCTAAATTTAACATTTCTTCCGGATAATATGTTTCATTAATTTTAACTCTAATATTTCTAACATCAACATGGTCAAATTTAGAAGGATCTTTCTTTTGATCATTTCTTCTCGATGTTTGGAATCCTACAATTATGAATTTCGGTTTATCAATGTTCCTATAAATATTAGTTATATCAAAACTTAAATTTGATCCCATAATACCAGTTTTTTCAATACACTCCCAAGTTTTAAATACAAATTCTTGTGTTCCACCAAACTTGTCCATCTCATTAATTAATTCAATTTTTGAAGGTGTTGAATACTCTATGATAGGAACACGTAAATAAAAATCAGTTATTGTAATTTTACCTGTAGGTGCATAAGACTTTCCATCTGCTTGAAGTGATAGAAAAATCCCGTCATCATCAGTGTTTCTAAGAAATGTTATTAAAAATCCTCCTTTGTATATTGGTATGTTTATACCTCCAAAATATCCTAATCCTAAATCGTTTAAGGTTCCACAATAATTAAATTTTCCATATTTATGATCACATTTCACTGCACCATTCATTTTAGACAAAGTTTCATCTTGAGACAGTGATATCGTATGTTTTACAGTACTTATAATACCTGGATCTTCAATTCTATCAATTAATTTGTTATGTTTTTTCACTTCTATACTTCGAAATAAGAAAGGAATAAAATTATCTATTAATTTAGTTCCCGAATTCATACCATAGTGTTCACCATCTTTGGCATTGAACGAACCTGAAATAACAAACTGAAAATGGGAACTTAAAAAATTATCACCAACATCGATTAAGAATTCTATTCTCTGATTTTCTTTATTAAAATTCAATTCGGTATTATTCGATGGGAAAAAATGTTTAAATTGTTGTTTTTCTATATTAGGATTATATTTTGAATACATCTCCATTTATTAAGATAAAAAATCGTTATAATTTAAAAAGTAGTTTATAATTATTAGACCCCGTCTCAGTGACGAGGTTTGAAAATTTAAAAAACATAATTTATTAATGAAGGTACAGTATCAACATTAAATCTATTTTTATAATATTTCGAAAATTCTTCATAATGTTCTTGTTTAAATTCATTTGATATATCAGTTCTTTCGAAAATTATTATCCAATTAACCAAATGTTTATATTTTATTAAAGTATCTGGAGAAAACTTTTGATAAAAAGACATAATGTTCCAATCAAATAATGAGTAATAAAACTCGATCTTTTGTTCATCGATTTTCTGATATCTCGAAATGATTTTCCAATCTATTTTATTTGAAAACATTCCCAATTCTTCTAATTTAAACGGATGGTATTGTGAAACAAGTTTCCAATTTAATTTATTCTGAAATACAATTAAAAATTCTGTTGTTAAACCAGGAAATGAAGATATTTCATCCCAATCATTATTTTGTGTTGTCTCCATTTATTAAGAAAAAAATCTTTTTAATTTTCAAAATTGTTACCACTTTAGGAAATAATACTATTCGGAAGGTAAAGCAATATAATGAAGTTCTCTTCGCAGTTCTGATACTTTTGTGTTTAATTCTTTTCTTATTATTTCTATTTCTTTAAGAATACTTTCATTTAGTGATTTTTTATATTCTTCTTTCGCTATGTCTTTTTCCAGTTCTTCTATTTTATTGTTTAAATCTTTCATAAATTGTTCTACTTGTGGGTAATAACTATTATATAAAGTGTCAGAAAATATTTGAAGATGTATTTGTAACTCTTCTTCTTTCAAATATTCTTCCATTTTGTTCTTTATATCACTATCAACTTGTACTGGTATAACATCACTAATTAAATCCTGAGTGAGTTTTTTCATCTTTTCATCTAAATCTTCTTTAGTTGTATATTCAAATAATTTCTCATCGATGATCTCTTCAAATTCTTTTGTATCAGTTGTTCTTTTATCTCTTTTATTTTCATTAATTGCCCTCTCTATCATCGTTTTCACTTGTTTCATAATAACTACATCATTATTATCTCTTCCTTCTGAAACACTGACAAGTCTTTTTTTATTAAAACCAATATAACTTTTAGTAAATGTAAACAATGAACCGATAATTTCATCAACTTTTACTTTTAATTCATTCTTTAATTTATTATTAAAATCATTTTTTAAATCATTCTTTAATTTATTTTCATCATCTTTTAATTTTGTTTGGAATGTTGAGAATTCTGTTCTAAAAGAATTTGAAAGTTCATTTACAATATCACTTTTTAATTTCGTTTCATCAATATCGCCAGATTCCGGAAAAACAATTTGATTTCCTAAAACATCAAATTTTAAAATAACTCTTGAATAAGATTCCATTTCTTTCTATTTATTATATTTAAAATTTCATTAAAATCCATATCTTTAGAAAAGAATTTAAGAACTAACAAACATAAATGTCCACAAATAGGTGGATCATTAATTTCTTGAAGTCTGTCTTCATTATATATTAAATTATCTTTTCCCAAATATATAACTAATTCCTTTGATGGATGTAAGTTTCCATATGAATTAAAATAATATTTTTTATTTCCATTTTTATAATAAGAAACCCAGTGAGTACCATTTCCGAAAGAATTATCAATGTTTACAATTCCACACTCAATATTTCTAGGATGTTTCGGAAGTTCATCTTTCCTAAAAACTCCTCTAAAATGTTTTATGTTTAACTTCTTAACGATATTCTCGATATCAAAATTAGATAAAGGAGTTATTTTTTTTTTTTAACTGTTACAAGTTTTCCTCCCTGTTTCTTTTCCATTTCTTTATTATGTCTTGTTTGTTCTTCTATTAGTTTATCTTTATATCTTTTATCGATAACCGAGTTTGCAATAGAACTTGCTCCACTCGCTAAAGCAGCTAAAGCTCCTAATCCTGCAAAAATTAAAGGAAGTATTCCACCATCTTTTTCATTTTCTCTTAATTGTTTATATGTTAATTTAATTCTAGTTCCCTTTCCGTCTTTAGCATTTCTGTTAATCTTATCGATCTGTCTTTGAGTTAACAAAATTGAATTATTTCCTTTTTTTGTATCGATTGTAACATCAGTTTTCTTTTTTACAGCACCAATAATTTTAGATTTTTGACCTTCCGTTAGTGAAATTTTAAAAGGTTTATACTCACTCATTTTCTTTAATTTATAATGAATAAAAAAGAATATAAATTCTTTCTACTGGAAATTTTTGCAGGATTTAAAAATGTTCGTTTCTAATAAATGGAGGGGATTCTAAATATTCTGAACAACAAACTTAACTATAATAATAAAGAAATATTTATGATTTTAGATGAAAATAACGATCCTTGGTTTAAAGCTAGAGATATTGCTGAATTATTAGAGTATAAAAAAATAACCAAAGCATATAATCTTGTTGATGAAGAACATAAAACAAATCTAAATCTTATTTTAGAAGGGTGCTCCTTAGAAGAGCACCCTTCAAATATGCAAGCACATACTATTTTTATTAACGAATTAGGTTTATATTCTTTGATTATGAAATCGAAATTACCTCAAGCAAAAGAATTTCAAAAATGGGTTTACAATGTTATCAAAACAATTAGAAAAACAGGGGAGTATAAATTGAAGGAAGAATTATACAGTAAAGACAAAATTATAAAAAAGAAAGATGAAAAAATTGAAAATTTAAATAATAAAATAACAAATATCAAATCTGATGTTGTACCTAAAACTAAAGATGAAAAATTAAGACATTTTTTCCTATTATTTAAGTTAAACGACTATGAATGTGAATATAGTTATTATGTTATAAGATGTCAAAAAGTATATTTAAAAAGAGCTGTTGATAAAATAGTTTTAGAACATCAAGATTGTGAGGAGATAATAAAATTCTATGATCCAAATAGTGTTAATTTATATTCTAGAATAAAAGAAAAATTAAAAAATGATTTAGAATTTCATGGTAATTATTTTAGAATAAATAATGAAGAATTTAGTGAGGAATATCTAATTATAAAAATAGAGGAATTACACAGTGAAAAAGAAATTTAATTCACAACATTTTTTTTATTTATCCAAGTATTATGTGAATTATCAAAACCTAACCATTTGACATAAACTTTATCCCCTTTTCTTTTTAAAACCTTTTCAACAAGATAATCATGTGGATATTTGGTTTTCATTAATTCTTCTTTATAAAATCTACCTTCGATTTCTTCTTCCTTCAAATCTATTAATTTATAAGTAATAGGAACTGAATGTATTATTTTACTTATTTTAAATACCTCTGTAGACCAATTAGGTGTATATCCTTTTTCAAATATTCCTTTATATTTACTTATCCTTACATAATCGTTTAATTTAAATTTCGGTTTTTCATTTTTAACATTGTTATCATTATAAATATTCATTAATACTTCTTCTCCATTTTTCTTATTAACTCCTATAGGTTTCATTTTTATAGTTCTATGATAGGAATTATTATATTCTTTAATTAAGTCATCTAAAATATCTATCCATTTATATGATCCTCTCTTAGAAAATTCTTTCCACATTTTTTCTTTTAAAGTTCTATTAAATCTTTCTACTATAGCAGATTTTATTTCACTATAACTAGAATAATGATTGATATTATATTCTTTCATTAAATTCTGAAATTCTTTATTATAAAATTCTTTTCCGTTATCCGTTTGTAAATTTTTTGGTTTATTTTTATCGTTCAATATACTTTTTAATGCTTCAGTCACTAATTTACCAGTTTTATCTTTAACAGGAATTGCCCAAGAAACTTTAGAAAATGTATCTATTACAGTTAAAATATATTTAAATCCTTTATTAATTTTTGATATTCCTTTTAAACTTCCAGTATTCATCTCAACTAAATCAGATTGCCACAGGTCATTTATTCCTCGAGTTATAATTTTTGTTCTTTCAAAATTTCTTCTAACCGGTTTATGAATTTCTTCAATTATTCCTTCTTTTACACTCATTTCTTTTTCATTTTTTGACCTAAAAAAGTATTCTTTTTACTTCCGCAAATTTCACAAATTCCTTTACCCATGAGTTTTCCATTTTTAGAAGTTTCTTCATGATAATTCTTACTTTCTGTTTGTTTTTTACACTTTACACAATATATAAGTACCATTTATTATAGGATAAAATCTAGTCTTTAAAATAGATAAATTTCTCTAGTTTATGGATATACTTTCCATTGTTTAATTTATTATATGTATTTATCGATAGAAAACCATAATCATCCTCCCAACAATCATTACAAATTTTTTTAAAGCTATCAAAGGATGAAAAATCACTTCCAGCAAAATCTTTATATATCATTTCAGTGTAATGAAGAGATTGTTTAAAAGAACAAATAAAATTAACATTATTTCTAATAAACTTTCTATCAACTTTACTATAACATTGACTTAAATAAATACAAGAAATATTTTTATGTCTACCTCTAACAAAATATTCATTAATTTTTTCATGATTTTCAAATATAATATCATCAAAGATAACTAAACTATTTGGTTCACAAGTATCTACATTTTCCATTTCTTCAATATCATTATAAAAACACCCTACATCCTCTCCTATTTTATTTCCAATATCACTAAACAACTCAATCATTTCTTGATAAATATCTTGATCTAAAGATTTACTACATACATATAATTTAGAATAATCTAACCAATCTCCATAAATAAAATTTGTTAATAAAGTTGTTTTTCCAGAACCACTACTACCGATAATTATACATCTTAATGGTAATGGAAAAGGTTTATTGTTAGTCTTATTTTTATCTTCGTGGTAAATTTTTATACGATACTTTTTTTCCATTATAAATAGAGTAATTTATATAAGATGAAATTGTTAAAAATAACTGGTAAAACTTCTGAGTTGACTTTGAAATTAGCACATCCAATATTTCTAGACGAAAATATAAATTATAAAATAGGTCTTGTTGGTTTTTATTCGGATAATAACATTCCTAACATACAAAAAGATTCATTCATTTCATTCGATATTAATAAATCAAGAAAACATATTAAAATTGAAAAAGGATTTTGGAGTTTAAAAGAAATCGATAATCTAATAAAGAAAGAACTTGTAAACGAAAAGTTCTATATAAAAAGTAATAATGATGGAAAGGTAAAAATGTTTTCACCGTATCCACTTGATCTGGACGTAAATCTTAAAAACATTTTTGGTTTCGAAATACCAACTAAAAATGAAATTTCAACAGATTATGCAAGTAACACAGTACATGTTGGAAAATTCAGACCTAAATTAAGACCTTTTGATGTTATCGAAATTCATTGTAATTTAGTCGAATCTAGTTTAGTGAGTCATTCTTCTAATGAACACATACATGAAGAAACTGATTTAGTATATAGTTTTTTCCCGAATGTTCCTTTTGAATCAAAGATTTCAGAAAAACCCTTAGAAATTGTTTATGTTCCAATTAGAAACGATATTCATAAAATTCAAAAAATAAATGTAACTATTAGGAATGAAAGACATGAATTATTAAATAATGAAAATGTTAATAATATTATATATTTAAGTCTGATTCATGACAAATAAACTTAACGAAATGTTAAACTTAGTTAAATCTAGTTAAACCGTTCTGAACTTTTTAATATAATAAATGGATCCAAAACAAACTATTAAGATAAGAGATAGATTAATTAAAAAATTTGAACATGCCAGAAAACAAAGAATACTTGAAGAAGATTTAAAAGGTAAAGAATATTTACCGATAACGAGTGCAATCAATAAACTTGATAATACTTTTAATGAAAAGATTTCTCAAGTCGACAAGAGTATAAAAAATGTGTTAGAACAAAATAAAACATTAATTACAGATCTTGTACCGTTTACAAGAAACATAGCAGATATGGAAATTCCACCTTCGGGAGAAGAAACATCTTTTGAACGAGAATTATACGATAAAGATACACCACTTGCAAAAAGTACACCTTTTTCAAAAGAGAAAAAGAAAGTTACATTTGTTCCAATGGAAAAAATTTCAGAAGACGAGTCGGATTTAAGTGAAGACAGTTTAAATGAATCAGATACTCCATTGAATATTTCATCATCTGTTATCGGTCAAATAATTGGTCCTCTTGGAGCAACATATTTACCAAAACTAACTGATAAACATTATGGAATTACTTACGATGAAAAAAAATTATTTTTTAAAATCGGAAAGAATAAAGTTAATATAGATGGAAATGATTTAATTATTGATGGAAAAAAATATATTGGAACAAAAGGATTATGGGTTCTCTTAACACAAAATTATGAAAACTTATTTGATAATAAAGGTGAAAAATTATATTCACAAGAAGAATTTAATACCTATAAAGAAATTTTAATTAATAGTGAGGTTTTATATAACAAAAATAACTCGTCAACAAATAGACCAAAAGCTCCACAATCAAAAAAATATAAAAATTTATTAAAACCTATATACGAAGAATTAAAGACAATTCCGGTTACCGGAAGAGGAATAGTTAATTATAATGAACATTCTGTTATGTATATACAAAATTTGAATGAATTGATTTCAAGATTGAATTTAATATATGCTTCAGAATTGGCTGGAGATAATAATTTTCATAATGAAAAAGTCGGTATTATCAGATTTTTAACAAATCTTTTAGAAAAACATATTGATGATCGAAAAGGAACTGAATATTTAATAAGATTAGTGAATGCTCTTCCACATAAAATAATTAAGGATGAAACTATAGGATCTGGATTGTTTAATAAAATATTAAGTGGATTACCATTTGAATTACATTATCCGGGTTATAACTATTTAGGTCCAGGTACTAAATTAAATGAAAGATTGGAAAGAGGTGATAAACCAATTAATAAATTAGATGAAGCTGCAAAAGAACATGATATATCTTATAGAGATCATAAAGAAGTATCAGATAGACATATCGCAGACAAAATTTTAGAAAATAAAGCATGGGAAAGAGTTATTTCGAGTGATGCTGATATAGGAGAAAGAACTGCGGCATATTTGACAACGAATGCAATGAAAATTAAAAGACATTTAGGAATGGGTTTGATACATTCAGAATTTGATATATTTCAGTAGAAACAATTTATATTAACTTTTTATCAACCTGCAAAAATTTCAAAGGGGTCGGAAATCACGACCCCCTTGTTTTTGAAGAATTTGAATATAAATATAGAATTTTTTAAAACTATAAATGAAGAAGGTAAGATTTAATGATCTTGTAACTATTTATGAAATACCTTATGAATGTAGAATTAATTTTAATTTAATCAATAATCAGAGGTTTAAAATGAGAATATTTGAGTTTGAAAAGATATTTAACAAAATATTTCGATGATAAATTTTATATTGATAAAAATTATTTCTAAATAAATGGAAGACCTGAAAAATAAGACAGTTAAAGATTTACAAAAAATATGTAAAGAAAATAAATATCAGGGTTATTCTAAACTGAGAAAACAATCATTAATTGATTTAATATTAGAAAAATCTAAAACTAAAGAAAAATTAAGTGATAAAAAAATAGTTGAATTAAGACGTTTGGGAAGTCAGTATAAAATAAAAAATTATTATAACATGAAGAAATCTGTTTTAATTAAGTTATTAGAAGAAAAAGAATCTATGGAAGAATTTAAATTACCTCCACATTACGAAGACGAATTTGAATTAACTTCAGTTTATGGAGACGATTTAAAAAATTCGGATACAGAAGGAAACTTTATAGATGAAAATTTGGATCATGGAGAAATGGAAATGTGTAGTATATGTGGAAGGTATAGTGTATTAAATAATAATTGTTATAATTGTGTAACAGACATTAAAATAGGTAAATATAATCGTAAATCGTATAGAATAAATAGATTTCGTAAAAAATTGAATAATTTAATAGAAAATGTTAATGATAAGGTTGAAATTGAAAAAATATTTGAAACTTTTATTAATAATTATAGAGGTAAATATATACCTTATAAATATTTAGTAAAAAAGATTGCAGATTATTTAAAAGTAGGAAATAATATTGAAATTAAGGAAACTAAGAGAATGGTGAAAATATGGAATAACTTTGAATATAAATTAATCTATTAGAGAGTATATTTTAAAACAAATGATGATGTAAAATTTTGTAAGATCTAAAAAAGTTCGTTCCTAATAAATGGAGGAATTAGAACCTTTCGAATTTTGTCAGATCTGTTGTAAACAATCGGTATTAGATAATCGTTGTTATAGTTGTTATCCACCAACAAGAAATCCTCATAATAATTTTAAATATAGACAGAGATATTTTCATGAACATTTATTACAATTAATAGATGAACCCGAAGATAGAATTAAAATTGAAGAAGTGTTTGAAGTTTTTAATGAAAATTATAAACGAAAAGCCCTACCATATAAATTTTTTATCGCAAAAATTGCAGATCTATTAGAAATTAAACATAATGTTCGAATAAGAAAATCTAAAAGAAATGAAGAATTGTGGAATGAATTTTTAGAGATGAGACCATTTGAGATAATTGAAAAGAAAAATGAATTTAGAGAATATATTTTGAATCAATTTAGAAATATTAAATAATTTTAAACATAATGTTCGAATAAGAAAATTTAAGAGAAATGAAGAATTGTGGAATGAATTTTTAGAGATGAAACCATTTGAGATAATTGAAAAGAAAAACCAATTTAGAGGATATATTTTGAATCAGTTTAAAAAAATGTATTAATTTCTAGGATGGAAAAATTTGCAGGATTTAAAAAGTTCATTTCTAATAAATGGAGAACCAACTGAGAAGTCAAACTCTCAAAAACCTTCGAGATTACTGTAAATCTCACAATATTAAAGGATATTTTAAATATAATAAGAAAGATGATCTTATAAATCATATTATTGATGAAATAGAGAAAAAGAAATTTATAAATGAATTCAATTTTGATTCTAGTTTGTTTTCTAGACCAAAACCTGATAAAAACTTTGAATTATGGACGATGAAACAATTACAAGATTATTGTAGATCACGTAATATTAAAGGATTTTCAAAATTAAAGAATAAATCTGATCTTATTAAGTTGATCACTAATGATGAAAAAAGAAAGAAAAACCGAAAGAGATTAATAAATGAATCCATTAAAAAATCGATAAATCAATCCAAAAAAACATCAATAAATGAATTCAATTTCCATCCAAGTTTATTTTCAAAACCTAAACCTCCTAGGGAAAAACAAATCAAATGTGATGATTGTAATAAATATTATAAAAAATCATATAAAGAGAAACATATTGAATCTTTAGCACACAAGAAAGTAAACATTAATGATGAACAAGAAATTCAGGAAATTGAAACAGCTTATGAATCAAGATTAAAAACCTATATAGTTAGGAATATGGAAGGATTTTTTCATCCGAGAGAATTCTTGGAAGATAAAAGAAATATAATAATCGATAAGATAACTGAAAATGTAAAAAATATGGATTTGAAAGTTAATCTTAAATTTTTCCTTACCTTTAAAAAAAGGGGGGGAGAAAAATGGTTTGGTGGAGCACACTATTTTCTGGAAGAATTTTCATTTAAAACTAAAAATGAAATCATATTACAATCTTCAGATCTAAATACATTTTATGATAGTGCTATTGAGAAATTGATAAAAGAAATGGATGATTTTGAAAAAAATGGTTCAGGATGGGAGTTAGTAAGTATTGATTATTTAGAACTTCGAATCAATAAATATAATCCATTGAGAGGTTCTTCATATATCGATTTACCAGAAAAAATAAAATCTAAAAAAGCAATTATTAATGTAAAAAATAATGATAATAAATGTTTTATGTGGTCAGTTCTATCAGCATTACATCCAGTAGACAAGGATCCTCAAAGAGTTACAAAATATGAAATGTATAAAGATGAATTAAATTTTGATGGAATCAACTTCCCAGTTTCCTTTAAAGATATTAGTAAATTTGAAAAACAAAACGATATATCTATAAATGTATATGGGTATGAAGAATCTGTTCATCCTCTAAGGATAACTAAAAACAAATTAGACAAACATGTAAATCTGTTTTATATTAAAGATAATGAAAATGATCATTACTGTTGGATTAAGGATCTCTCTAGATTAGTCAAAACACAACTAACAAATATGAAAGTAAAAATTTATCCATGTGAAAGATGTTTAAGATATTATTATTCAGCTGAAAAATTAGAAAAACATGAACTTGATTGTAAAACTAAAACAGCGGTAAAAATTGAAATGCCGAAAAAAGGTGAATATTTAAGTTTCAAAAATTATAACAGATCGTTAAGAGTTCCTTTCGTAATATATGCAGATTTTGAATGTTTAACTAAAAAAATTGATAATTGTCAACCTGATTCATCAGGTTCTTATACTATGAAATATCAAAAACATGAACCGAATAGTTTTTGTTATTATATAAAATATCAAAATTATGATTACAAACAACCTGTAGTATATAGAGGATCTGATTGTACTGATAAATTTGTAGAAATGATTCATGAGGAAGTTAAAAATATTCAAAAGATTTATGAAGAAATTAAACCGTTGGAAATGACTTTTGAAGAAGAAAAACATTTTCAGAAAACTGATATTTGTCATATATGTGAAAAGGATATAATAACATGGAATAATTATAAGAAATATGGGGAAAAACCTATTGGGATATTAGGAAAAAAGGTAAGAGATCATGATCATTTAACTGGAAAATATCGAGGTCCGGCTCATGAAATTTGTAATTTGAATTATAAAAATCCTTCCTTTGTTCCAGTATTCATTCATAATTTATCTGGATATGATGCACATCTATTTGTTAAAGCGATGGGGAAATTTAAAGAAAATATTGAGGTAATTCCAAATACTGAAGAAAAATATATTTCATTCACACAGAAAGTTGATAAATTAGAAATTAGATTTGTTGATTCATTCAGATTTATGGCTTCGAGTTTAGATTCATTATCTACGAACTTAAGAAAAATTCCTGAAGAAATGAAAGGTAAAAAGTTAGAAGAATATAAATTCTTGAAATCTATGTTTAGAGAAACCAGTAAATATTATAAAGATGAAAAATTAGATTTGATTACGAGAAAAGGTGTGTATCCTTATGATTACATGGATTCAGAAGAAAAATTTGAAGAGTCAAAATTACCTTCAATCGAAGAATTTTATAGTAAATTGAATGATTGTGATATTTCTGAAAACGATTATAAACATGCAAAAAAGGTATGGAAAACATTTGAAATTAGAAATTTAGGAGAGTATTCAGATTTATATGTTAAATCAGATGTTTTAATATTGTCTGATATATTTGAAAATTTTAGAGATGTCTGTTTAAAAACTTATAAACTTGATCCAGCTTGGTATTTTACAGCTCCAGGATTATCTTGGGATGCGATGTTAAAAACGACAGAAATCGAGTTGGAATTATTAAATGATTATGATATGATTTTGATGTTGGAAAAAGGAACTCGTGGTGGAATATCTCAATGTTGTAATAGATATTCTAAAGCAAATAATAAATATATGAAAAAATATGATAAAAATCTACCATCTAGTTATTTAATGTATTTAGATGCAAATAATTTATATGGTTGGGCGATGAGTCAATATTTACCTTATGGAGGATTTAAATGGATAAAACCAGAAGAAATGGAAAATTTAGATGATGATTCAGAGAAAGGTTATATACTAGAAGTTGATCTTGAATATCCAAAAGAGTTACATGATGATCATTCTGATTTACCTCTAGCTCCAGAAAATGGAATACCAGGTAATTCAAAACATGTAAAATTATTAACGACATTATTTGATAAAGAAAAATATGTGATTCATTACAGAAATTTAAAACAATGTTTGGATATGGGATTAAAGCTAAAAAAAGTTCATAGGGTATTAGAATTTAAACAATCGAATTGGTTACAAAAATATATTGATCTCAATACGAAAATGAGAACTAGAGCTGTAAATGATTTTGAAAAAGATTTCTATAAACTAATGAATAATTCAGTGTTTGGAAAAACTATGGAAAATATAAGAAAACGAATTGATGTGAAATTGTGTAATAATTATGGGAAAGTTGAGAAATTAATATCAAAACCAAATTTTAAAGGAAGAACAATATTTGATGAAAATCTATCAGCAATTCATATGAACAAAACAAAAGTTAAATTTAATAAACCGATTTATGTAGGAATGAGTATTCTAGATTTATCGAAACATTTAATGTATGATTTTCATTACAATACTATGAAACGGAAATATGGAAATGATCTTAAATTAATGTACATGGATACAGACAGTCTTATATATAATATTAAAACAGACGATTTTTATGAAGACATGAAAAAAATGATTGATCTGTTCGATACTTCAGATTTTCCTGTTGATAACAGATTCAATATACCTAGAGTAAATAAGAAAGTATTAGGTAAAATGAAAGATGAAAATAATGGAGTTATTATGACAGAATTTATTGGATTAAGATCTAAAATGTATTCTCATAAAAATGAGATATCTATTTGTAAGAAATCAAAAGGTGTAAAGAAATGTGTTGTAAATAAGAAAATATCATTTGAAGATTATAAAGATTGTTTATTCAATAAAAGAGTTCATTATAGAACAATGAATCAAATCAGGAGTTATAAACATGAGATATATTCAATTCAAGTTAATAAAAAAGCTTTATCACCAGATGATGATAAACGTTATATTTTAGAAGATGGAATCCATACTAGAGCATTAGGACATTATAAAAATATTTAAATAAATTTTCATTTCTAATAAATGGAAGTATTAAAAAAGATCCAACGAGTTGGTCAATGTCAAAATACTCCAATAAAGAAACTAACAGAATTGGAATGTGGTCAATCTTATTCAATTAAAGAATTTAAAGAAACTATTACAAAATTTGGAAAACGTATAGTTGTTACGTTAAAAGATAAGGAAGATAAATTTCAAGTTTATCTACCAGATAGATTTAATGACAAATTAAATAAAAAAGATATTCAACAATTAAATTCACAGAAACTATTATTCGTTTATGACGGTTTAAAAGAATTAAATGATGGGAAGAAAATTCATATTATTGACTTCCGAGAAAATAAAAATGAAAATAGATCTAAATCTAAGAAATCTGAAAGTGATATTGATGATTAAACGTGTATAACAAATGGAAATAATAATTAAATTAATTATATAATATTTTTACTTTTTGGGGGTGATCCCAATTTTGTATCGTTTTAAAGAAATATGTTAAAAATATGTATTTTTTTTTTATTTGTTAGGTTTTAAAGAAATATGTTAGAAAATGTATATTTTTTAAAAAAATTAGATGTTTGAGATAAAAATGAAAAATCCTACAAAAATCGACGATCAGGTTTTTTCGGGGAAATAGGGAATTTTGAAGACTGCGCCAGAAACCCTACTTTACATCTACTGTCATGTCTAGGCCGTAGGTCACTAAGTAAAATTCGAAATTGCTCTACATGTTTCGTATCTCTTTATGAGTCTTCAGGAGCCTTAAAATAAGTACAGCCTAAAATATTTTCTAACTCTCTATCTACCTATCTTACTAACTAAATCTAGGATTTGTCATGTCTAGGCCGTAGGTCACTAAGTAAAATTCGAAATTGCTCTACATGTTTCGTATCTCTTCATGAGTCTTCAGGAGCCTTAAAATAAGTACAGCCTAAAATATTTTCTAACTCTCTATCTACCTATCTTACTAACTAAATCTAGGATTTGTCATGTCTAGGCCGTAGGTCACTAAGTAAAATTCGAAATTGCTCTACATGTTTCGTATCTCTTTATGAGTCTTCAGGAGCCTTAAAATAAGTACAGCCTAAAATAATTTCTAACTCTCTATCTACCTATCTTACTAACTATATCTATGATTTGTCATGTCTAGGCCGTAGGTCACTAAGTAAAATTCGAAATTGCTCTACATGTTTCGTATCTCTTTATGAGTCTTCAGGAGCCTTAAAATAAGTACAGCCTAAAATAATTTCTAACTCTCTATCTACCTATCTTACTAACTAAATCTAGGATTTGTCATGTCTAGGCCGTAGGTCACTAAGTAAAATTCGAAATTGCTCTACATGTTTCGTATCTCTTTATGAGTCTTCAGGAGCCTTAAAATAAGTACAGCCTAAAATAATTTCTAACTCTCTATCTACCTATCTTACTAACTATATCTATGATTTGTCATGTCTAGGCCGTAGGTCACTAAGTAAAATTCGAAATTGCTCTACATGTTTCGTATCTCTTCATGAGTCTTCAGGAGCCTTAAAATAAGTACAGCCTAAAATAATTTCTAACTCTCTATCTACCTATCTTACTAACTAAATCTAGGATTTGTCATGTCTAGGCCGTAGGTCACTAAGTAAAATTCGAAATTGCTCTACATGTTTCGTATCTCTTCATGAGTCTTCAGGAGCCTTAAAATAAGTACAGCCTAAAATAATTTCTAACTCTCTATCTACCTATCTTACTAACTATATCTATGATTTGTCATGTCTAGGCCGTAGGTCACTAAGTAAAATTCGAAATTGCTCTACATGTTTCGTATCTCTTTATGAGTCTTCAGGAGCCTTAAAATAAGTACAGCCTAAAATAATTTCTAACTCTCTATCTACCTATCTTACTAACTAAATCTAGGATTTGTCATGTCTAGGCCGTAGGTCACTAAGTAAAATTCGAAATTGCTCTACAGGTTTCGTATCTCTTTATGAGTCTTCAGGAGCCTTAAAATAAGTACAGCCTAAAATAATTTCTAACTCTCTATCTACCTATCTTACTAACTATATCTATGATTTGTCATGTCTAGGCCGTAGGTCACTAAGTAAAATTCGAAATTGCTCTACATGTTTCGTATCTCTTCATGAGTCTTCAGGAGCCTTAAAATAAGTACAGCCTAAAATAATTTCTAACTCTCTATCTACCTATCTTACTAACTAAATCTAGGATTTGTCATGTCTAGGCCGTAGGTCACTAAGTAAAATTCGAAATTGCTCTACATGTTTCGTATCTCTTCATGAGTCTTCAGGAGCCTTAAAATAAGTACAGCCTAAAATAATTTCTAACTCTCTATCTACCTATCTTACTAACTATATCTATGATTTGTCATGTCTAGGCCGTAGGTCACTAAGTAAAATTCAAAATTGCTCTACATGTTTCGTATCTCTTCATGAGTCTTCAGGAGCCTTAAAATAAGTACAGCCTAAAATAATTTCTAACTCTCTATCTACCTATCTTACTAACTAAATCTAGGATTTGTCATGTCTAGGCCGTAGGTCACTAAGTAAAATTCGAAATTGCTCTACATGTTTCGTATCTCTTCATGAGTCTTCAGGAGCCTTAAAATAAGTACAGCCTAAAATAATTTCTAACTCTCTATCTACCTATCTTACTAACTATATCTATGATTTGTCATGTCTAGGTCGTAGGTCACTAAGTAAAATTCGAAATTGCTCTACATGTTTCGTATCTCTTTATGAGTCTTCAGGAGCCTTAAAATAAGTACAGCCTAAAATAATTTCTAACTCTCTATCTACCTATCTTACTAACTATATCTATGATTTGTCATGTCTAGGCCGTAGGTCACTAAGTAAAATTCGAAATTGCTCTACATGTTTCGTATCTCTTTATGAGTCTTCAGGAGCCTTAAAATAAGTACAGCCTAAAATAATTTCTAACTCTCTATCTACCTATCTTACTAACTATATCTATGATTTGTCATGTCTAGGCCGTAGGTCACTAAGTAAAATTCGAAATTGCTCTACATGTTTCGTATCTCTTTATGAGTCTTCAGGAGCCTTAAAATAAGTACAGCCTAAAATAATTTCTAACTCTCTATCTACCTATCTTACTAACTATATCTATGATTTGTCATGTCTAGGTCGTAGGTCACTAAGTAAAATTCGAAATTGCTCTACATGTTTCGTATCTCTTCATGAGTCTTCAGGAGCCTTAAAATAAGTACAGCCTAAAATAATTTCTAACTCTCTATCTACCTATCTTACTAACTAAATCTATGATTTGTCATGTCTAGGCCGTAGGTCACTAAGTAAAATTCGAAATTGCTCTACATGTTTCGTATCTCTTCATGAGTCTTCAGGAGCCTTAAAATAAGTACAGCCTAAAATAATTTCTAACTCTCTATCTACCTATCTTACTAACTATATCTATGATTTGTCATGTCTAGGCCGTAGGTCACTAAGTAAAATTCGAAATTGCTCTACATGTTTCGTATCTCTTCATGAGTCTTCAGGAGCCTTAAAATAAGTACAGCCTATTATTATATTGTGTGACGTAGCTCTTATAGCGGAAGGTTCGCGCTATAAGAGCTACGTCATACAATATAATACATTATTTATTGTTATAGAAATAAGTACATTCTAATTATTAGGAGTGAAGTCTACATCAAACAAAAAAGAACAAGATCGTGTTCCACTAGCCGAGGTTAATGTTTGTTATATTTCGATAAAACGCGCTATACAAACCCATGGCTCATGAAAAATGATACTAATAGCGAAACAAAATGTGTTGATTTTTTAGGGGGGATTAATCTATATTCATCGGGAGAAAAATTGGATATACTTAAATTGGATATACTTAAATTGGATATACTTAAATGGAGCAAAAATTGTAGATGTGAAATATATATGTTTGTGTATGCTTAAGTGCCTGCTAACACGGTCGACTAACTTTTGTCGGAGTCACTCGGAATCTTGGAATATTTCATGTGAGACACAATACCATTTCGATTTCCCAAAACACTTACAATGATTGACTTGTGTAAATCCCATTTGAATATCATGAAAGGCCAAAATCCCTGTGAAGTCGATAGAATTTCAAAATACTTTCCCTGTCGACCATTCACCTTCTTTCGTTGAAGAATGTGGCATACGATCAAATGCGAAGCTCACACACACACACACACACACACACACACACACACACACACACACACACACACACACACACACACACACACACACATATATATATATATATATATATGGTTGGTTTTACCATTAGAGCTTCGCATTTGATCGTATGCCTCATTCTTCAACGAAAGAAGGTGAATGGTCGACAGGGAAAGTATTTTGAAATTCTATCGACTTCATATATATATATATATATATATATATATATATATATATATATATATATATATTTATATATATATGGTATTAATATATACATATATATGGTATGCATATATACATATATATATGGAGATTTACATAGATAAATCAATAACTATACGTAAAGGAGACTACATCATACCATTACCCATCTTGTACAAAAGTAATTCCTTGTTGATTTCTGACGACGTCGACCTTCATTGGTCTTTCTCGATGACAGCACCTGTACCATAGCTACATGGATAGCGTGCTAACATAGTATCAGCTGGCTCACCTTGAAGAAGAAGTCTTGAAGGCAACTACATTCATTCGCTCTTGCCTAATTGCTGTGATACTTATATAAGATTTTTTTTCGATGAGTGATTGCACAATTTCTGAATTCTCCTATGATTGAGATCCCCCCCCCCCCCCTGAGACTTAAATAAACTCTGTTTGTTCGCCTAGATACATTTTTCTCTTAAGAATATGAGTATAAATTGTAAATTTTAACAAAAATTGTCGAGTTAATTTTGAGATATCTTGGACATCTGCTAGAAAAAAGTACTTTCGAGAATATTTGTTTAATATTTTAGATATAACTCTTTTCTCAAACAGATATACAATATGTCTTAAAATCAACTCACCCAAGTTTTTAGACTTATGAACCTGCGTTCATCATCAAAGAAGTGACAATAGTTTTTTTTCTTTGATTGCCATATTCATAAGTTATTCATCTTTTTAACTCGAAATGTTGGTTTCTTTCTCAAAACTTTTTATCTTTAGAAAAAATGTTATGAATTTTTCCTTGCGTTAATTATTATACAACATTACGAAGAGTATGCTGTAAATCCAAACGAGATCGATTAAGTAAATTTGGAGATACATTGTACACAGATCGGAAAGAAGTAGTTTTTAGAATTTTCGTTTAAATATTTGGTTAAACGAAATATTTTGCTTAATTGTCCAACGTTTTTACTCTCTTAATAAGTAAAGGCGTTTTAATTCGTGCTTAAAAGTACTGACAATTCGTGTAGCCAAAAGAAAAAACAAAAATTAAATCGAATTTTTTAAAATATCAAAGTGATTATCCACCTTAATGTATGCAGCATTTGCTTATTCATCTGCTTGTTAATACAGCAAATAAATTGGAAGTAAAATTTTGTTGACGATAATTTAACAAACTGAATAAATGCATTTGCCTGACATCTAGTGGCTGGGTAGGGAACTTGTGAAGTAGTTGTCCTTGTGCCATTCTTGGCATTTTCGGCCGGGAATAATTTCTTTCTAAACAGCTATTTTTATAAATTTGTTTAATGTATAATGTAATTTTTGAAGTATTAATATATTTACCAGTCACAGTTTTATTCTTTTAACGAATAGAGGAAAAGGGGGAAAAAATTTATAGGTTATAAATAAAGTTGAGTTTCTCAATAAAAGAACTATAATTCATAACTACATATGATAATGTTTTTTTAGTATTTGAAATATTATTTGTTAACTATTTTAGCTAAAAATATGATAAATTTGCTATTTTTCATACTGGGGCTTAATTCCTGTATTTATTTTATGGGTTATTTTAGTGTCAGTTTTATAGAGGAGTTTATTGTCATGACAATTGTTATGTCAGAAATAGTACTTGTAATGAGAAAAACATAATAAATTAAAGGCAAACAAGGTTTGTTGGGAGTTTTCTCTGCGCCTAGTGTAATGGATTACTATGTCCAGGATTACTCCTGGACATTGCGGGTCTAGGAAGTTGTAGAACATGACAGAATAAGGGGTTTCTTCCAGATCAAGTCGGTCGGGATTCTCCTCCTCCTCTCTTATTGTTGTCTTAGTTTTTATTATGTCTGTGTGGAATTGTCTTAACTCTTGTGTAATTTAAATTTTAGATGTCAAATTATTACGATTATCGTCAACTAGTACCATAGTACTACTGATTATTAGGTACGTTTATCTATAAGCAAGAACATATCGTCCATTAGTACCATAGTACTACTGATTATTACCTACGTTTATCTATAAGCAAGAACATATCGTCCATTAGTATTATAGTACTACTGATTATTAGGTAGGTTTATCTATAAGCAAGAACATATCGTCCATTAGTACCGTAGTACTACTGATTATTAGGTACGTTTATCTATAAGCAAGAACATATCGTCCATTAGTACCATAGTACTACTGATTATTAGGTAGGTTTATCTATAAGCAAGAACATAGTACTACTGATTATTAGGTAGGTTTATCTATAAGCAAGAACATATCGTCCATTAGTACCGTAGTACTACTGATTATTAGGTACGTTTATCTATAAGCAAGAACATATCGTCCATTAGTACCATAGTACTACTGATTATTAGGTAGGTTTATCTATAAGCAAGAACATAGTACTACTGATTATTAGGTACGTTTATCTATAAGCAAGAACATATCGTCCATTAGTACCATAGTACTACTGATTATTAGGTAGGTTTATCTATAAGCAAGAACATAGTACTACTGATTATTAGCTACGTTTATCTATAAGCAAGAACATATCGTCCATTAGTACCGTAGTACTACTGATTATTAGGTAGGTTTATCTATAAGCAAGAACATATCGTCCATTAGTACCGTAGTACTACTGATTATTAGGTACGTTTATCTATAAGCAAGAACATATCGTCCATTAGTACCATAGTACTACTGATTATTAGGTAGGTTTATCTATAAGCAAGAACATAGTACTACTGATTATTAGGTAGGTTTATCTATAAGCAAGAACATATCGTCCATTAGTACCGTAGTACTACTGATTATTAGGTAGGTTTATCTATAAGGAAGAACATATCGTCCATTAGTACCGTAGTACTACTGATTATTAGGTAGGTTTATCTATAAGCAAGAACATATCGTCCATTAGTACCATAGTACTACTGATTATTAGGTAGGTTTATCTATAAGCAAGAACATATCGTCCATTAGTACCGTAGTACTACTGATTATTAGGTACGTTTATCTATAAGCAAGAACATATCGTCCATTAGTACCATAGTACTACTGATTATTAGGTAGGTTTATCTATAAGCAAGAACATAGTACTACTGATTATTAGGTAGGTTTATCTATAAGCAAGAACATATCGTCCATTAGTACCGTAGTACTACTGATTATTAGGTAGGTTTATCTTTAAGCAAGAACATATCGTCCATTAGTACCATAGTACTACTGATTATTAGGTAGGTTTATCTATAAGCAAGAACATAGTACTACTGATTATTAGGTAGGTTTATCTATAAGCAAGAACATAGTACTACTGATTATTAGGTAGGTTTATCTATAAGCAAGAACATAGTACTACTGATTATTAGGTAGGTTTATCTATAAGCAAGAACATATCGTCCATTAGTACCATAGTACTACTGATTATTAGGTAGGTTTATCTTTAAGCAAGAACATATCGTCCATTAGTACCATA